>CM031955.1:37144177-37379177 GCA_018749465.1 Paracanthobrama guichenoti
GCATTGAATCCCTTTAAACTCCAACTGTCAAAAATTCAAATCTAAACGCATTGAATCCCTTTAAACTCCAACTGTCAAAAAAATCTAACACATTGAATCCTTTAAACTCCAACTGTCAAAAATTCTAATCTAAACGCACTGAATCCCTTTAAACTCCAACCGTCAAAAAAATCTAACACATTGAAGCCCTTTAAATTCCAACTGTCAAAAATTCAAATCTAAACGCATTGAATCCCTTTAAACTCCAACTGTCAAAAATTCAAATCTAAACGCATTGAATCCTTTAAACTCCAACTGTCAAAAATTCAAATCTAAACGCATTGAATCCCTTTAAACTCCAACTGTCAAAAATTCAAATCTAAACGCATTGAATCCCTTTAAACTCCAACTGTCAAAAATTCAAATCTAAACGCATTGAATCCCTTTAAACTCCAACTGTCAAAAATTCAAATCTAAATGCATTGAATCCCTTTAAACTCCAACTGTCAAAAATTCAAATCTAAACGCATCGAATCCCTTTAAACTCCAACTGTCAAAAATTCAAATCTAAACGCATCGAATCCCTTTAAACTCCAACTGTCAAAAATTCAAATCTAAACGCATTGAATCCCTTTAAACTCCAACTGTCAAAAATTCAAATCTAGTCCTTTAAACTAAATCTGCCAATTACACCCTAGCAAGTGCAAAGCAGCACCCTAGCAACCACCCAGAACACCCTAGCAAATGCCTAGCAACCATCCAGAAAACGATAGCAACTGAACAGCAACACTGTAGCAACCACCTAGAACACCCTAGTAACCACATAGCAACACCCTAGCGACTGCATAGTAAAACCCTAGCAATCATCTAACTTCAAGCTCTTAAAACTAACTCAAACTTTCTGATCAGGCTTTCTTAAGCCAAAATAAAGTTTTGATTGTATTCAAAACTCAGAAGAAATGACTTCCATTGACAGAATGTTCAAATGAGCCAAACTACAATGGTTAAAAATTCTAATCTACACACAGTGAATCCCTTTAAACTCCAACTGTCAAAAAAAAAGAGAAAAAAACCTAACAGGTTGAAGCCCATTAAATTCCAACTGTCAAAAATTCTAATCTAAACACATTAAAGCCCTTTAAACTCCAACTGTCAAAAAAAGAGAAAAATATCTAATTTAACAGATTGAAGCCCTTTAAATTGCAACTGTCAAAAAAAAGACAAAATCTGCCAATTACAGCCTAGCAAATGCAAAGCAGCACCCTAGCAACCACCCAGAAAACAATAGCAACTGTTAAAATAAAGTTGAGATGGTATTTATGTACTTTTGTCTAATAATAAACCATAACTGATTCATCTTATTCTGTGTCTGTAGGATCATGGAGGAATACTGCGGATATTTCCAGAGGGTAAAGCTCAGTTTGCGGACATCGAACCCAAGTTTGACCGCTTGCTTTTATTCTGGTCTGACAGGCGAAACCCTCATGAGGTCCAGCCTGCGAAAGCTACAAGGTCATCTCTACACAAACACACACACCATGCATTTTCTTCTCTTTGTCTAATCCTTTTTTCCCTTCATAACTCATAAACATTGTCTCCTGTGTTTATAGATATGCCATTACCGTGTGGTATTTTGATGCTGATGAGCGGGCGAGAGCTAAAGAAAAGTACCTAACAGGTAATTAATTTCACCCCAAAATAAAAAACTGTCATTATTCGCTCACTCTGACGTCGTTCCAAACCTGTGTGCTGTTATTTAGGAGGATGTCTGAGAAGCATATCTTTTAAATATAACAACAGGTCAGAGTTCAGAGGGACCACGTCTGTCGAGCTCCAAAAAAGGACCGTATCATTTTTATAAAAGTAGTACAGCTTGTGTGATTTATTGCAAATCTTCTGAAGTCATATGATAGATTTGAGGAACAGACTGAAATTTAACTCATTATTCTCACAATATCTTCCTCTCTGCCTTCAAATCTTGTTCTCTATCCTGAATATTCAAACTGAGAACATGTTTTGGTGTGAAAATTAATAATTGTCAAGGTGCCATCACATACAGTCGAGGCCAAAAGTGATGTCCAGCCTAGGATAATTGACATCTTCACCCTTTATTCAAATATATCTGGTGTTCTTTTCTTTTCTGTCATTTTTGACTGAACAATTTTACATTTTGTTTTTATTTACAATTTTTTACTTTATCGGAATGGTACGAAACTGGGTAAAGGTTTTGGCACTTGCTATGTAAACATAAAACAAATAAAGCATGGGCAATGAATGGGAAGTGAAACAAAATCTGACTGAAAGCTCATTTTTGGAGATATCAACCTGAAATTTGGAACACAACTTGATTAGATTCATGGCTTTAGTTAAAACACATTTGGGAAAATATATATTTCATATAAAAACTGAAAAGAGTATTTTTGTGCATTTTCATCACAAACATAAAATTCTATAACTATAATTTTTTTTTTCACTTCAGCAATAATCTGCCAAGTGTCATCTTTAAAAAGAGAGCAAACTTAAGTCTCAGCTCCAAAGCATTTTTTTTTTTCATTTTCATTTCAATTTCATTTTCAAGGTCTACGCTCAAAAAGTGAATAAATTGATAACAACTGCATAAATAATATTTAGTGCCATAAAATCCCCTAAAAATATAAAATATTAAATAAGCATTATCAAACTAAAAATAGTGCATTCATTTAATTTAAATAAAAAAAATAATTGGTAACTGTATTTTAGGATCCAATTCTTACTATTAACTAGTTGCTTATTAGCATATTACTAGGATATTGGCTGTTTATTAGTACATAAAGCACACATTAATACCTTATTCTGCATGCTCATATTCTACATCCCTTAATCCTACCCAATACCTAAACTTAACCATTAATAAGCAGTCATTAGGAGTTTATTGAGGCAAAAGCCGTACTTAATAGTGAGGATTAGACACTAATCTGAAGTGTGATTTTTGATCGCCAAGCAAAGAGCAGCAAAGGATTAAAAATGTGTTAAATAGTTTGTAAACGTATTGCATAGTTGTGCTTTGTTTGCAGCAATAGTGCAATGAAACGTGTCAAATTGTGCCGACATCATTTTTGGACAGGCTGTCATACAGAGAAATTATGAACATATGCAAAAACAAGACAGAAATCAACATTGCCATTAATTTTGTTTGCCAAATAATTTTGTTAAATTATTTAACTTTTTTATTTTATTATAATTGAATGAACTTTTTAATGTTTGATTTATTTAATTTTAATTTAATGATTTTATTTTTGTATTTAATTATTTAAATTACTTAAAGTTTAGCGTTTTGTTCTTCCCTTATATTTTGATGGTTGATCAGACTTAAAAGGTCATTAAAAACAAATATCCCCTCCGGACGTCACTTTTGGCCACTACTGTATGTTATTGGAGAGCTTTGAGGATAGAAGAATCTCCTCACAGAAACAGTCATGTGCTTATTTGGTTTGAAGTTAAAACAGAAATTGTGTCAAACTTTGAGGGCAATTGTAAAGGATAAATTATTTTCTCCTGGTTTTCGTTTTGGAAAGGTGCTGGTGAAAAAGGAGTGAAGGTGGAGCTCAACAAGCCATCTGAGCCAAGCTAATCAAAGTATCTTTAATCCGGACTTTTCCTGGTTTGCAGCTGAGAGTCGGAAAAGGCAGCGGGTGTCCGTGATGAAGCAAGAGGAGGAGCGTAAGATTGAATTAATAGAGATTTAAAACTCTGCAGAATTCAACCACAGTTCCCAGAAAACCAGCTATCTTTGAACATGACTCTGTCGGGTTCATTTCAGTTTTGAAAAGGTACAGTACTCTGTATTCACATTAACGCTTCTCATGTGACTGGAGTCACAGCGCTTCTGATGAATGTTTCAAATGCTGAAAGGAGAAATGTTTTTTTGCTTTTTGTTCTGGGCTGAGTTCCTGCATTTCGACCTGATCTTTATGAATCAAGCTGCACATCTATGCATGTTCTCATCACTGCGCCAGTGCTGATCAGATCGTCTGTTCATACTGAACTGCACCCAATGCCAGCGAGGAAGTGGACTCTTGGCATGTTTATGTTTATTCAGGACTGAGAGCTGGCAGATGCATCATGGGAATGTCATCTGAAAACCTACAGCTTAAATTTGTTACATGCACAAGGTCATGACTTGCAAGTTATTGTAAAAATTCATCAAAATAAAAGCCTGTTTGCATTTTAGACATTGTTGCATTTGTAAGTATTCTAAATATGGAATATTAGCTGGACTGATTTTTGTAAACATTTTCAAAATTTAACAAGCTGATGTGCACAACAATCAGATTCAATATGCCTCATCTTAGCTCTTTTACGGGTCTTTGGGGAATTGTGCCGCCTTGTGGTAAATACAGTATGTACATTCATAAATCAGGTGAGAGAAACTACAGCCATGGTAAAACTCCCCATAGTAATGAATATTTAGGGCTTATTTTGTATCTTATTTTGTATTTTTAGTTATAAAAGAGAATGTAATTTAAGAATGATTAAATATTGAATAAATGCAGTCTAACCGTAATATTCAGGTAAAAATAGTACTTGAATAAAGTAATCAAATGTAAATATGGCTGGCAAATCGATTAATCGCATCTAACATAAAAGTTTATGTTTATATGTGTGTATACACACACACACACACACCGATCAGGCATAACATCCTAATATTGTTTTGGTCCCCCTTTTGCTGCTAAAACAGCCCTGACCCGTTGAGGCATGGACTCCACTAGACCCCTGAAGGTGTGCTGTGGTATCTGGCACCAAGATGTTAGCAGCAGATCCTTTAAGTCCTGTAAGTTGTGAGGTGGAGCCTCCATGGATCGGACTTGTTTGTTCAGCACATCCCACAGATGCTCGATTGGATTGAGATCTGGAGAATTTGGAGGCCAAGTCAACACCTCAAACTCGTTGTTGTGCTCCTCAAACCATTCCTGAAGCATTTGTGCTTTGTGTCAGGAGCATTATCCTGCTGGAAGAGCCACAGCCACCAGGGAATACCGTTTCCATGAAAGGCTGTACATGGTCTGCAACAATGCTTAGGTAGGTGGTACGTGTCAAAGGAACATCCACATGGATGGCAGGACCCAAGGTTTCCCAGCAGAACATTGCCCAAAGCATCACACTGCCTCCGCCAGCTCGCCTTCTTCCCATAGTGCATCCTGGTGCCATGTGTTCCCCAAGGAAGCCACGCACACGCACCCGGCCATCCACGTGATGTAAAAGAACATGTGATTCATCAGACCAGGCCACCTTCTTCCATTGCTCCGTGGTCCAGTTCTGATGCTCACGTGCCACTGTTGGTGCTTTTGGCGGTGGACAGGGGTCAGCATGGGCACCCTGACTGGTCAGCGGCTATGCCGCCCCATACGCAACAAACTGAGATGCTCTGTGTATTCTGACACCTTTCTATCAGAACCAGCATTAGCTTCTTGAGCAGTTTGAGCTCCAGTAGCTCGTCTGTTTGATCGGACCACACGGGCCAGCCTTCGCTCCCCACGTGCATCAATGAGCCTTGGCCGCCCATGACCACTGTTCCTTCCTTGGAGCACTTTTGATAGATCCTGACCACTGCAGACTGGGAACACCCCACAAGAGCTGCAGTTTTTGGAGATGCTCTGACCCAGTCGTCTAGCCATCACAATTTGGCCCTTGTCAAACTCGCTCAAATCCTTACGCTTGCCCATTTTTCCTGCTTCTAACACATCAACTTTGAGCACTTGCTGCCTAATATATCCCACCCACTAACAGGAGCCGTGATGAAGAGATCATCAGTGTTATTCACTTCACCTGTCAGTGGTCATAATGTTATGCCTGATCAGTGTTTATATATACACATATACACACACACACACACACACATATAAACACAAACATAATCATGATTAACCGATTTGAAAGTAGATATCTGTCTCTGAAATTAATTTTCTTTTTTACAATTCAGATTAATGAGCTCTGCCAAAAAAAACTTTTTCACTCATTTCAGTTTATTTTCAGATACAGAGAGTTTAGTGATAAAACAGAAATAATCTAGGACAGTTCATTTTACATTGAATCTGAGAATTGAAATGTATTAATTTATCAATTGTTTCACAGTACAAAAAATTTAATATGGTTTTCGAGCATAAATTAAAAACACCAAAAGTGAAGTGAAATAAGCCTCAGGCTGAAGGAAATGCATATTCACGCCCGTACAGCAGAGGGCGCTGCTCAAACAAACCTTTCAGCTGTACTGTCATTCTGGATTAAAGAAGAAGAGTTCAACACTCTAACTTCAGCAGTAAAAACAAAAGCAAAAAAATTAAACAAGTGTAATATTTATCTAAAATAATTTTTGCTTATTAGTATGCTTGATTAATTTGGTTAATAAAGTGAGATTAAATACATAAAGTATATTTATGTTTAGCATATTTAATTATTGCAGCAGGTTTGCTTAATATTCTGAGTTTGCATTACGCTGTTTTTATTCATTTGAGGAATACTAAATCAGTTTTTGTGCAAGTAAGATAAATGCACGCTCACATTTAGATTTACAATAATGTGTGTTTACACAGCGAACACAATCGCACTTACTCCCGATTCCTCTCAACATGGTGACAGGAGAGCTGTCAGTCAATGAATGGGAAAACAAAGTAACTTGCATTACTTATTGTAACTTTGTTGTTATTTGTTGTACATTTAAAATGAATGCGTTACTTTTACAAGTTACTCGGAAAAGTAATCCGATTACGTAACTCGGATTACTTATGATGCGTTTCCCCCAACATTGGTGAGCAAAAACTCCATAAAAGTTGTCAAAGTTACATAATCTAGGAACTTTTTATACTGTAAGTCTGTCCCTCACAACCTCGAGTTCATCCATGTTAATTCCAAAAGGTCTATACAAGACGTGGTATAAAACAAACATGTATACACTCACCTAAAGGATTATTAGGAACACCATACTAATACTGTGTTTGACCCCCTTTCGCCTTCAGAACTGCCTTAATTCTACGTGGCATTGATTCAACAAGGTGCTGAAAGCATTCTTTAGAAATGTTGGCCCGTATTGATAGGATAGCATCTTGCAGCTGATGGAGATTTGTGGGATGCACATCCAGGACACTAAGCTCCCGTTCCACCACATCCCAAAGATGCTCTATTGGGTTGAGATCTGGTGACTGTGGGGGCCATTTTAGTACAGTGAACTCATTGTCATGTTCAAGAAACCAATTTGAAATGATTCGAGCTTTGTGACATGGTGCATTATCCTGCTGGAAGTAGCCATCAGAGAATGGGTACATGGTGGTCATAAAGGGATGGACATGGTCAGAAACAATGCTCAGGTAGGCCGTGGCATTTAAACGATGCCCAATTGGCACTAAGGGGCCTAAAGTGTGCCAAGAAAACATCCCCCACACCATTACACCACCACCACCAGCCTGCACAGTGGTAACAAGGCATGATGGATCCATGTTCTCATTCTGTTTATGCCAAATTCTGACTCTACCATCTGAATGTCTCAACAGAAATCGAGACTCATCAGACCAGGCAACATTTCTTTCCAGTCTTCAACTGTCTGTCAAGCCTCTTTTTCCTATTTGTAGTGGAGATGAGTGGTACCCGGTGGGGTCTTCTGCTGTTGTAGCCCATCCGCCTCAAGGTTGTGCGTGTTGTGGCTTCACAAATGCTTTGCTGCATACCTCGGTTGTAACGAGTGGTTATTTCAGTCAAAGTTGCTCTTCTATCAGCTTGAATCAGTGACCTCTAGCATCAACAAGGCATTTTCGCCCATAGAACTGCCGCATACTGGATGTTTTTCCCTTTTCACACCATTCTTTGTAAACCCTAGAAATGGTTGTGCGTGAAAATCCCAGTAACTGAGCAGATTGTGAAATACTCAGACCGGCCCGTCTGGCACCAACAACCATGCCACGCTCAAAATTGCTTAAATCACCTTTCTTTCCCATTTTGACATTCAGTTTGGAGTTCAGGAGATTGTCTTGACCAGGACCACACCCCTAAATGCATTGAAGCAACTGCCATGTGATTGGTTGATTAGATAATTGCATTAATGAGAAATTGAACAGGCGTTCCTAATAATCCTTTAGGTGAGTGTATTTATGTGCAACTCCCAGTCACATTTGCAGCAATTATTATCAGTTCTCTTACACACAGTAAACTTATATTTGGCAGTATTTTACTGAATCCCTTAGGTGACACAGTTTCACTGTATCTGTGTATTTACTCAGTAAAATCCCAGGATAGAGCGGTTGAGTGAATGTAGTGTGGACTCTGTGAATGAGGCTCATTGTGTCAGAGACGCTGTAGAAGGACAGAATCCCTGCACTGTGATCCACATATATTCCTATTCTAGAGCCAGACACTCCGGGGAGTTTCATCTCTACGCTTTTGCTCCTGAATAAGCATCTGGAGGGAGAGCAGAATAATTTCCAGGACTGATCAGTACATCCAGATCTACACTCATCACCGTGTCCCTTCCGACTGATGCTCCTGCAGGATACGGATACACCAACACCTTCACTACGACCCCGGTCGACCTCCCAGTAACAGCGTCCAGACACTCGCTCTCTGCACAACACCTGAACCCACCTATCAAATCCGTCTGGATGCTCGGGATAAGGCTGTCCCGTATGAGTGCTAGTGATCGCTGTGTTCCCATCAGACAGAAGGAGGTCGTTATGTGCTGTGTTTGGATCCAGGGTAAACCGACGGAAATCTAAAGAAGAAATGCATGCACTGTAAATAAAGTTTCTATATCTATCCAACGGATTATTCCAATGTATGTGAAATGATAAAGTAAAAGTCTGTGTTTTTTTTACAGTGTACACAGAGAACTTATTTACATCTTTTTAATAGGTTAAGATCAGGGCTTGACGTTAACACCTGCCAATCAGTGCTGCCAGATTGTGCGTACTGTGCCTCAAGTGTGCATGTACTCCATAAAATCAGTCATCATAATGTTACTAAACACACAGGCCTGTTGACGTTGCCGGCGAGCACGGATGAATATTTTTGGTGTTGCAGGGCTTTAATTTTGGCGTGGGATTGAGCATAATTTGACTCATTCCCGCAGATTTTGTGCTCACACCCAAAGTGCACACATAAAACCGCCTCCCAGCACTAAATTGAGTTCTTTTTCGCTGCTTATTGTGCTTGAACAGTCAAATACACACAAAATAATTTCAAAGTGCCAGTCTTGGCGAGTATTCACGTAAACACAGTCAGTTCTCATTCTTTCCTCCGGTCATTTTGACCCAAAATAAATTTTTGAAAAAATGCTAAAAATTGAGTGTTCATCAGAGTGGTCCAAGACGTCGCACTTGGTCTTTTGTTGCACTTGAACCATGAATACACAACAAAAATGGACTGGATCCGAGGAGTTTATGTGGTTGAAATTAAAAAATGTAACAAATCAGTCCCTTGCGGGTCAATTTGACCCCCATAGGAATGAATGGAATGTGAGGTATGCTTCAGTACACATAGAAAAACCTAAAAAAAACTTTACCAAAAAATTATTTTATAATGTGTACATATGTATCCGAATGCACACTGAAGAGATAAATTCAAGAACTGACTTTAGGACCCAGAGGAGCAGCTCATTTGCTCCATATAGAGCTATAAGGCCATCTAGTGGCATGAAATATCATGTTATATTATCTTTTTTGCCACAAGAGGTCGGCAGAGACACCCAATGTGAGATAGTCTTAATTAAAAGGTTTATGCATGAAATGTTGAGTTATTTTGAATTTAAGTTGAATGTGCTTAAATTATATTATTTATTCATAAAATCTAGTAATTTAAAGGTAAAAAATAAATAAATAAATAAATAAATAAAAAATAGTTCCAAAAAAATCGATGTGAAAATTGTGGCGGAAAAAATGCTGAGCGGATGGTAACTTTGGGAAACCACTAGTCACAATGGCTGCTGAGCAAAAAAAGTCAATGTCAAGCCCTGGTTAAGATCGGAACGGTTTCATAAATTCCCATTAGAGTGGATAAACTTACATCTGAGGTATTCCCCTCTGCTCTCATATTCAGGACCAAGAATGATCTGAATGTGTTTCACTATGAAAAAGAAAAAATCTCAGGTCAAGAGAAATGAATTAAATCTACATCATTAATATTGCATTAGCTTGGATAAATGATAGGTCACTTGTACCAGATATGTTTTGTATCTGCTGTAGGCAGTACTGGTTCATTTTGTCTCTGAATCTAGATACAGATTTCCCAATGTCATCAAAAGAAATGAGAGAACTGATGATGATTCTGGGTAATTTTGACGATCCACCGAGAGAGAGGGATTGGAAACTCTAAACAGACAAAAGACAAACAACAGATAAAACAGAAATTCTAAAAAAGAAGAAATTATAGACCTTTGGCGTAAGATGGGCCTCCCAGAATTGGCACACAAGTAACTATATTAGCCTATATATTAATTATATTAGCCTATATATTAATTATATTAGCCTATATATGCACTATATTAGCCTATATATTAATTATATTAGCCTATATATATGCACTATATTAGCCTATATATTAATTATATTAGCCTATATATGCAATTATATTAGCCTATATATATATATTAGCCTATATATTCATTATATTAGCCTATATATTCATTATATTAGCCTATATATGCACTATATTAGCCTATATATTAATTATATTAGCCTATATATGCATTATATTATATATATGCACTATATTAGTCTATATATTCATTATATTAGCCTATATATGCACTATATTAGCCTATATATTCATTATATTAGCCTATATATGCACTATATTATCCTATATATGCACTATATTAGCCTATATATGCACTATATATATGCACTATATTATATATATTAATTATATTAGCCTATATATGCACTATATTAGCCTATATATTCATTATATTAGCCTATATATGCACTATATTAGCCTATATATGCACTATATTATCCTATATATATTAGCCTATATATTCATTATATTAGCCTATATATGCACTATATTAGCCTATATATATGCACTATATTAGCCTATATATTGCCTATATATTCTATATTAGCCTATATATGCACTATATTAGCCTATATATATATATTAGCCTATATATATTATATTATATATGCATTATATTAGCCTATATATTCATTATATTAGCCTATATATGCACTATATTAGCCTATATATTCATTATATTAGCCTATATATGCACATATATTAGCCTATATACATTATATTAGCCTATATATGCACTATATTAGCCTATATATTCATTATATTAGCCTATATATGCACTATATTAGCCTATATATGCACTATATTAGCCTATATATGCACTATATTAGCCTATATATTCATTATATTAGCCTATATATGCACTATATTAGCCTATATATTATTATATTACCCTATATATGCACTATATGCCTATATATTCATTATATTAGCCTATATATACACTATATTAGCCTATATATGCACTATATTATATATAGCCTATATATGCACTATATTAGCCTATATATTCATTATATTAGCCTATATATATTAGCCTATATATGCACTATATTAGCCTATATATATATATTAGCCTATATATGCACTATATTAGCCTATATATCACATTATATTATATTAGCCTATATATGCACTATATTAGCCTATATATTCACTATATTAGCCTATATATTCATTATATTATATATAGCCTATATATTCATTATATTAGCCTATATATGCACTATATTAGCTATATATTCACTATATTAGCCTATATATTCATTACTATATATATGCATCTTTATATTATATATTCATTATATTACCCTATATATGCACTATATTAGCCTATATATGCACTATATTAGCCTATATATGCACTATATTAGCCTATATATTCATATATTATATTAGCCTATATATGCACTATATTAGCCTATATATTCATTATATTAGCCTATATATGCACTATATTAGCCTATATATTCATTATATTAGCCTATATATGCACTATATTAGCCTATATATTCACTATATTAGCCTATATATATGCACTATATTAGCCTATATATTCATTATATTAGCCTATATATGCACTATATATATGCCTATATTAGCCTATATATGCACTATATTAGCCTATATATGCATTATATTAGCCTATATATGCACTATATATTAGCCTATATATGCACTATATTAGCCTATATATTCATTATATTAGCCTATATATGCACTATATTATATATATCACTATATTAGCCTATATATGCACTATATTAGCCTATATATGCACTATATTAGCCTATATATGCACTATATTAGCCTATATATTCATTATATTAGCCTATATATGCACTATATTAGCCTATATATTATATATATTAGCCTATATATGCACTATATTAGCCTATATATTCATGCACTATATTAGCCTATATATGCACTATATTAGCCTATATATTCACTATATTAGCCTATATATTCACTATATATACTATATTAGCCTATATATTCATTATATTAGCCTATATATGCACTATATTAGCCTATATATTCACTATATTAGCTATATATTCATTATATTATATATATGCACTATATATATATTCATTATATTATGCACTATATTAGCTATATATTCACTATATTAGCCTATATATTCATTATATTAGCCTATATATGCACATATATTAGCCTATATATCATATATTAGCCTATATATGCACTATATTAGCCTATATATGCACTATATTAGCCTATATATTCACTATATTAGCCTATATATTCATTATATTAGCCTATATATGCACTATATTAGCCTATATATTCATTATATTAGCCTATATATGCACTATATTAGCCTATATATTCATTATATTAGCCTATATATGCACTATATTAGCCTATATATGCACTATATTAGCCTATATATGCACTATATTAGCCTATATATTCATTATATTAGCCTATATATGCACTATATTAGCCTATATATGCACTATATTAGCCTATATATGCACTATAACTAGTTGTTACTAGTGGTATTTTTTGTTTAATATTCATGGGGTTATTATTCTATAATTCACATTTCAAACATCTTTGCTTTTCATTAAAACCTACAGACAATTTAAGTGTTGCTATCATTACATAACTTCAATTAAAATATGGGTAAAAAATATTTACTTTCAGATGAATCTCTTTTATTGGGTTTCTGCTTTGTCTGTCATCGGCTAAATGATCAAAACACAATTTTAAATAGAATAGTTAATTTAGTTTTTTCATTAATGATACTTTGAAAGAATGATATTATATCTTTTATACTTTTTTACATTTAAAATTGTACATTTTGTGCAGACATCTAATTTAGCAAATGTTATTCTCCTTAATAGCACACTGGCTGATGCATCTAGCAATTTTTGTTCTGGTTCTTTCCCAGAACGTTCCCAAAACATGTATTTGTAACGTTTGTTTTTGGTTAGCCAGGAAAGTTTTCATTACGGAAATGGAAGGTTTGCAGAACGTTCCTCTAACGCTCCCGTAATGTTGTATTAACATCTTTTCATCATATTTATTTGACATATTCTCCCACGTCCCATATGGTCCGCGGTATTGGTACATAATGGTATTAATCTTTATGCTTTTCATACTATGCTTAACCTTGGCTTAATATATTTAGCTATAAAATTGGATTTATCTGAAAATTATAATATGTTTTGACTGATCTAATCCAGGTTTTAATAAACTGTGTCTGCAATATATACTTTGTTTATGAAAATGACACATTTCAGCATAACATACTGTTATAAAAATAAAACCTAAAAATAACCTACAGGTAATGTTCTGGGAAGATTCTCTCCTGCACATATTAAACGTATGTCTAAATATGTTAAAAGTAAATGCACATTGTTCTTGCTTCTTACTTCTTGTTTTTTCCATGGACGCACAAAAAGAGAAATTTTTAAGTATGACCACACAGCTGTTTTTCTACAGCAACACAGTTCATGGTGAGCATGACTGTGAATCTCCATTAGATGCTGTTACCTGGAGGAAACTGATGTGATGTTCTGTGTGTGAAAGCTTCTCCAGCTCAGCCTCTCCTCTCCTCAGATCAGCAATCTCCTGCTTCAGTCGCTCCAAGAGTTCTTCCAGTCGACCCACTGAAGCTCTCTCGTGATTTCTGATCAGCTGCGTCAGCTCAGATCGGCTTCTCTCAACAGAGCGGATGAGCTCAGTGAAGATCCTCTCGGTGTCCTCCACTGCTGCCTGCGCTGACTGCTGTTAGGACACATCACAGTCAGTGAGAAAGCACAGGAAGAGAGTCTCAAACTGAGTCTTTTCACACCTATAGATCAGTTGTTTTTTTCCGAAACAGGGACTTAATTTGTTACAATGTCGTGTTTTCTTCTTGGTTCGGTTCGCTTTCACAAGGCAACAATGTGTTTATGTACAGTAAGTCACATGCGAGTACAACTGTCCTCTTAATGGTCAGAGTTTCCTCTGCGTCATCCATCAAGATGATTGACAAGTCCGAGTTCCCACACTAACATATTAAGTATTCAGTCCATTTTATCACGAAATTCAAACGATAAATGCCGTTTTGATGCTCTTTAATGTGACGTGTAAGACCAGCAAGTCAACGTGATCATCTCTTCCTAGTCAAAGAATAAACAGGAATTAACATCTGAAGTTATATTTAGGATACATTACAATTTACTGAAATGTATCATATGTCGTGTATTCAAGATTCAAGATTCAAGATTCAAGAGTTCAAGATTAAGAGTGTAATCGCTCAATCAGTTTCAACGGTGAAAAGACAATAAAACAGCTTGAGAACAATGTGCCGTAGCATCACATTTACCTCAGAAGTCATTCAGTGTCCACAGCTGTGAGTTCACTAGAGAAATCAACTCTTTCACTGACTATATGACCTATATTAGCCTATATATTCATTATATTAGCCTATATATGCATTATATTAGCCTATATATTCATTATATTAGCCTATATATGCACTATATTAGCCTATGTATGCACTATATTAGCCTATATATTCATTATATTAGCCTATATATGCACTATATTAGCCTATATATTCATTATATTAGCCTATATATTCATTATATGAGCCTATATATGACCTATATTAGCCTATATATTCATTATATTAGCCTATATATGCACTATATTAGCCTATATATGCATTATATTAGCTTATATATTCATTATATTAGCTTATATATTCATTATATTAGCCTATATATTCATTATATTAGCCTATATATTCACTATATTAGCCTATATATGCACTATATTAGCCTATATATTCACTATATTAGCCTATATATTCATTATATTAGCCTATATATGCACTATATTAGCCTATATATTCATTATATTAGCCTATATATTCATTATATTAGCTTATATATTCATTATATTAGCCTATATATTCATTATATTAGCCTATATATGCACTATATTAGCCTATATATTCATTATATTAGCCTATATATTCATTATATTAGCTTATATATTCATTATATTAGCCTATATATTCATTATATTAGCCTATATATTCATTATATTAGCTTATATATTCATTATATTAGCTTATATATTCATTATATTAGCCTATATATGCACTATATTAGCCTATATATTCATTATATTAGCCTATATATGCACTATATTAGCCTATATATTCACTATATTAGCCTATATATTCATTATATTAGCCTATATATGACCTATATTAGCCTATATATTCATTATATTAGCCTATATGTTCATTATATTAGCCTATATATGCACTATATTAGCCTATATATTCATTATATTAGCCTATATATTCATTATATTAGCCTATATATGCACCTATATTAGCCTATATATTCATTATATTAGCCTATATATGCACTATATTAGCCTATATATTCACTATATTAGCCTATATATGCACTATATTAGCCTATATATTCATTATATTAGCCTATATATATTCACTATATTAGCCTATATATTCACTATATTAGCCTATATATGCACTATATTAGCCTATATATGCACTATATTAGCCTATATATTCATTATATTAGCCTATATATTCATTATATTAGCCTATATATGCACTATATTATCCTATATATGCACTATATTAGCCTATATATTCATTATATTAGCCTATATATTCATTATATTAGCCTATATATGACCTATATTAGCCTATATATTCATTATATTAGCCTATATATGCACTATATTAGCCTATATATTCACTATATTAGCCTATATATGCACTATATTAGCCTATATATGCACTATATTAGCCTATATATGCACTATATTAGCCTATATATTCACTATATTAGCCTATATATTCATTATATTAGCCTATATATGCACTATATTAGCCTATATATGCACTATATTAGCCTATATATTCATTATATTAGCCTATATATTCATTATATTAGCTTATATATTCATTATATTAGCCTATATATTCATTATATTAGCCTATATATGCACTATATTAGCCTATATATTCATTATATTAGCCTATATATTCATTATATTAGCTTATATATTCATTATATTAGCCTATATATTCATTATATTAGCCTATATATTCATTATATTAGCTTATATATTCATTATATTAGCCTATATATGCACTATATTAGCCTATATATTCATTATATTAGCTTATATATTCATTATATTAGCCTATATATTCACTATATTAGCCTATATATTCACTATATTAGCCTATATATGCACTATATTAGCCTATATATGCACTATATTAGCCTATATATTCATTATATTAGCCTATATATTCATTATATTAGCCTATATATATGCACTATATTAGCCTATATATTCATATTAGCCTATATATTCATTATATTAGCCTATATATGACCTATATTAGCCTATATATTCATTATATTAGCTTATATATTCATTATATTAGCTTATATATTCATTATATTAGCTTATATATTCATTATATTAGCCTATATATGCACTATATTAGCCTATATATTCATTATATTAGCCTATATATTCATATATATTAGCCTATATATATATTCATTATATTAGCCTATATATGCACTATATTAGCCTATATATGCACTATATTAGCCTATATATTCATTATATTAGCTAATATATTCATTATATTAGCTTATATATTCATTATATTAGCCTATATATTCATTATATTAGCCTATATATTCACTATATTAGCCTATATATGCACTATATTAGCCTATATATGCACTATATTAGCCTATATATGCACTATATTAGCCTATATTTTCATTATATTAGCCTATATATGCACTATATTAGCCTATATATTCATTATATTAGCCTATATATTCACTATATTAGCCTATATATGCACTATATTAGCCTATATATGCACTATATTAGCCTATATTTTCATATATTAGCCTATATATGCACTATATTAGCCTATATATGCACTATATTAGCCTATATTTTCATTATATTAGCCTATATATGCACTATATTAGCCTATATATATGCACTATATTAGCCTATATTTTCATTATATTAGCCTATATATGCACTATATTAGCCTATATATTCATTATATTAGCCTATATATGCATTATATTAGCCTATATATTCATTATATTAGCCTATATATGCATTATATTAGCCTATATATGCATTATATTAGCCTATATATTCATTATATTAGCCTATATATGCACTATATTAGTCTATATATTCATTATATTAGCCTATATATGCACTATATTAGCCTATATATTTATTATATTAGCCTATATATGCACTATATTAGCCTATATATTCATTATATTAGCCTATATATGCATTATATTAGCCTATATATTAATTATATTAGCTATATATATGCACTATATTAGCCTATATATTCATTATATTAGCCTATATATGCACTATATTAGCCTATATATTCATTATATTAGCCTATATATTCATTATATTAGCCTATATATGCACTATATTAGCTTTCATATATATGCACTATATTAGCCTATATATTCATTATATTAGCCTATATATGCACTATATTAGCCTATATATGCACTATATTAGCCTATATATTCATTATATTAGCCTATATATGCACTATATTAGCCTATATATTCATTATATTAGCCTATATATGCACTATATTAGTCTATATATTCATTATATTAGCCTATATATTAATATATTCAATCCTGTTAGTGATTTCTGGATTATTTAATGTATGTTTAAATTAATCTGTCATGAAAATGACAGTCACTGTGTATAAATGATCATATTTCAACAATGAATTGGAGTAAAAACATAATTTTATAGATTTAGAAGTTAATGCAAAACTGCCTAATGTGAAGTTTACATGTTTGCATACAATGTGTTTTTTGAGTGTTGATTATTATATCTAAAAATAAACAGCAACTGAATTTAGGCTAATAGTTTGGGCTCTGTTGTTGACCTTTAATATTATAGTAATGTGTAAGTAAGGGCTCCCTATAGTTTACAGCATTAGCAGAGATTTTTTTTTTTTTATCTTTAAGAAACTTTTAGTCATAACTGAATTCATTTAAGCACAGACACTGTTTAATAATAAAAAAGCAATTTTATATTTAGTTTTTCTCCCCTGCTGTACCGAACCCATACTGAACCGTGACTTCAAAACCGAGGTACGTACCGAACCGTCAGTTTTGTGTACCGTTACACCTCTACTACATTTGTATTAATATTGCAGCAAATTCAAACACGCTCTCTCTGGATCTCCCAGCGGTGTCTAGAGGTTAACTGTCGAGACACACGCAAACACTGTCAAGGCTTCATCGGGACAGCATTCTCGCAAAGAGAAGCACAATTACACAACGTTGAAGAGGGACTCTTTTGGTTTTCAGCTGTGATACCTAATGTCCTCACTCACAGAATCAAGATTCAAGAGTTTTATTTGTCACATACACAGTTATATACAGAATATACAACCGCCAGTGAAATGTAAATCAGACACTATTGCTGTTATAGCACATTTCCTGTTATGAATTATAATACCACTTGGTTCATTGGTCCGTTGGGTCGGATTGCTTTCACACCTCAAGTGAACCGCCCCAGAGTTCGTTTGCCGTGCATGATTGCCGTGTTCACATATGCCTAAACGAACCGACTCAAAGGAGAAAACGCACCAGGTTCTAAAACAAACACTCAGGTGTGAAAGCATCCATCGAACTGTCAGCAGTCGCTCCTCGTCTCCAGACTCACCTTATGAGACTCCACAGCCTCTCTCAGTTCCTGAAGCTCGCTCTCTCTCTGCTGGATGTTCTGCTGGAAGGTTCTCTGCATCACCCCTAAATTGCCCTGCTGGATAAACGAAATGACAGAAACATCAATCCGAGGCCTGGGCTGGGCTGCATCCGAAATCGCATAGTTCCCCTACTATAATATAGCAGGCGAAAAACAGTGACAAAAGTATGTCCGAATTCAAAAAAGAGTGGGCGAAAAGTCTCAGGATGACCTACTACATCCGGCGAGATTCTGAAGTGTGTATACAATGGACACTTTGCTATCCCATGAGGCCACGGGAGAGAATTTATGAATGAAAGTAAAGTGGCAACTGACACTGGTAGGTCACATGATAATGACAACATGGTGGATGTAGTACGTTCGGATTACATTCACAGAACATACTTTTTAGCACTCGTGAAGTAATTACTTATTCAAAATAAGTACCTACTCGAGAGAATAAGTGATTTCAGACACTAGTTGGGGACATGTTTTATATTTTTAAACCATAGATGTAGAAAATCACACTATATTTATGCATGAAATTTGAATAAAAGATGGAAATCCCATAGCCTACATTTGAAACTCGACTGCCATCGAGCCCTGAATATACTAATATTATATTAAATATATATAAAGTGTATAGATCTTCTTTTTACTGTTTTAATGTTCTTAACAAAGATAACCAAACCCAAACTTGCCAGTGATTGGCGACAGCAGATCTTGAATATGTAAATGTACATTTATGATCAGGATTCTAGGATTTTCGTTTTAGTGAGGGTATGAAACAAATGGTAACACTTTAGTTTAAGGTCCATTTCTTAGCTTGCATATTACTAGCATATTGGCTGTTTATAATAACTTATAAAGCAAATATTAATGCCTTATTTTGCATGACCATATTGTACATCCCTTAAACCTTGTACCCAGGAATTTAGGTATTTTCATTTTCATCAGTGAAGAAGTAAACATATGGTTAACTGATATTTATGTTTTATGAATCGTTTTTGTAGTTAGTTTATTGAAGGCTACCAGGAAGGCTAGGTAACTAAGTTTATTAAATTAATTCACAATATGCACACATTCATTACTAATCTTATGCCCAATACAGGCTGAAGAAAGCTGAGCTTTTTTAATTTACTGAAGGCTACAAATGGAATTATATTAATTTACAATATGTACACATTCATTATTAACCTTATGCCTAATCTGATGAAAACGGCTTTGTTAATGTTTCTTGTTCGTTAATTAGGCTACATTATGAATCACATAGGCCTGTTTTCAATTCAAATTGGCGAAATTAGACAAAAGCGAAAATGCCTTGTTGATGCTAGAGGTCAGAGGAGAATGGGCTGACTGATTCAAGCTGATAGAAGAGCAACGTTGACTGAAATAACCACTCATTACAACCGAGGTATGCAGCAAAGCATTTGTGAAGCCACAACACGCACAACCTTGAGGCGGATGGGCTACAACAGCAGAAGACCCCACCGGGTACCACTCATCTCCACTACAAATAGGAAAAAGAGGCTTGACAGACAGTTGAAGACTGGAAAAAAATGTTGCCTGGTCTGATGAGTCTCGATTTCTGTTGAGACATTCAGATGGTAGAGTCAGAATTTGGCGTAAACAAAATGAGAACATGGATCCATCATGCCTTGTTACCACTGTGCAGGCTGGTGGTGGTGGTGTAATGGTGTGGGGGATGTTTTCCTGGCACACTTTAGGCCCCTTAATGCCAATTGGGCATCGTTTAAATGCCACGGCCTACCTGAGCATTGTTTCTGACCATGTCCATCCCTTTATGACCACCATGTACCCATTCTCTGATGGCTACTTCCAGCAGGATAATGCACCATGTCACAAAGCTCGAATCATTTCAAATTGGTTTCTTGAACATGACAATGAGTTCACTGTACTAAAATGGCCCCCACAGTCACCAGATCTCAACCCAATAGAGCATCTTTGGGATGTGGTGGAACGGGAGCTGTGCCCTGGATGTGCATCCCACAAATCTCCATCAACTGCAAGATGCTATCCTATCAATATGGGCCAACATTTCTAAAGAATGCTTTCAGCACCTTGTTGAATCAATGCCACGTAGAATTAAGGCAGTTCTGAAGGCGAAAGGGGGTCAAACACAGTATTAGTATGGTGCTCCTAATAATCCTTTAGGTGAGTGTATGTAAGGTAAACAATTGCAAGGTAAATATATAAACTAATATAGCTTCAAAACAAGCTAGTAACTAATAAAGAGGAACAAAAAAAAAAAACATATTCCAAGCAATAAACAGAGTGCTTTCAGTATTTTAGAGTAGCCTGGCTATCTGAACGTTCTCCATTTTGATTAGTTTGATTATGATAATGAGATCTAATAAGCTGCATTCACTCTAATGCACAGATCTCTTTTGAATTATAAGATGTGGTTTGTCCTGTCTATTTAATACCTTAAGTCTTGACATAACTGTCTGTGTTTACATTAATTTAGTGTCATAAAATCATTTTGAGATGCAAGTACATTTAACCACATACACTTAAGCCTAAGTTATAGTTCTGTGTCGAGTGTATGCCGTACATTTTTGGAGAGGTGCACGTCAGGGTACGTCGTAGGCTACGCGTGCAACACACAGCCTATGACATACCCTGACGTGCACCTCTCCAAAAATGTAACAACGCGTCAATTCTACGCGGACCGCAAGCGCTGTGATTGGTCTGCCAGAACCCCTCCTTCAGGGGTACACATGCACGTGTAACTGCACGGCAAGGACGCAGAAGTATACCTAAATGAAAATCGACACACAGACCACGGCGTAGAGGCTATGGCGCAGGTCCGACGCAGAAGTATAAATCAGCCTTGAGTCTCAGCCGCATGCACGAGCGCTCTTCACAAAGCGCACAACAGTATTTAAAATTGAAAGCAGCCTTCTGTCAATGAGTTTTACATTTTTACATTTTTACTGCTTTCTAAACGACATAAATAAGAGGCTCATTTCATATTAAAGACATAGACTTTGATATTACAAATCAAAGAATTTGTAATTCTGTGCTAAAAAGCACAGAATTTTATAATAATATTTTTTTACAATAAATCCATAGACCTTTCTAATGGTTTTTAGTCATAGGCTGTCTGCATATTAACAGTAACAGTAAGTTTTCTGTAAAATTATTATCATTATTATTATATTGTTAAATGTATTCTTAAATACTCTATTTTTAATTTTTAATAATGAAAATGTTATTGTAATAGTAATATTTCTTATTTAGTTAAATATTTGTATTTTATCGCATTTTAAAGCGCAAATCGCAATTTTAATCAGAATAATCGCAATTAGATATTTTCCCCAAATCATGCAGCCCTATTAGGTTGCAAAAAAAAAAAAAATTACCTACAGAGAACATTCTTATTTCCCTTGGTTCCCAAAAAAATAACCAAATGGGAACCATATGGGAACGTTAGGGGAACGTTCTGTGTATGCTGGGTTTTAGTAGACTGTCTAAAGTGGACCAACGAAATAAAGTGTAGCAATTTTGAGTTTAATTCCATCATCATCATCCTCCTCATCATCATACCTGCAACTCAGTGGTTTCTTCTGCAGCTGATACAGTCTCATGGTTTCTGTGTTCATCCAGCGTACACATCATACAAACACATTTCTTGTCAGTATGACAGAAAACCTCCAGAAGCTTATGGTGTTTCTGGCAGATCATCTCCTGCAGTCGTCCGGTAGCATCGATCACCTCGTGTCGTTTACCAGGGTGAAACTCCTTATGATGCTCAAGATGAGTTTGACAGTAAGAGTTCAGACACGCCAGACAGGACTTGAGCGCTTTGTGTTTCCTCCCAGTGCAAACGTCACACGGCACGTCTCCAGGTCTGGCAGGAACAGCAGTTTGGACTTGCGTCTTCAGTTTCTCCAGCATTTCAGCAATCACCACGTTCTTCCCTAAAGCAGGCCTCGGTGTGAAGATCCGTCTGCACTGCGGACAGCTGTAGATTCCCATCGGATCATCCTGATTCCAGTAACCTGTAATGCAGTGCATACAGTAACTGTGTCCACATGGGACAGTCACTGGCTCCTTCAGGAGATCCAGACACACTGGACAGATGAACTGGTCCTGATACACCGAAATACTGAAATCTGCCATTTCACACATCTAGCATGAGAACAGTTCAGTTTCTATTTCTCTCTGCTGGAAGGTTTATATCTCCTAGACTGCGGGGTGTGACTTATTCCCAGTTTTATAGTGTGATTTACAGTCAGTGTTTATAGCAACATTATCTAATCATCTCTGAGAGTATCATAAGGAAGCTGGGTAAGCACAAAATAACATAATAAGTTGTTTTAATATTTAAACAAGCCAGATCTTTGTCCCTTATGACTAACTCAACGAGGTTAATAAATGTGATGATGCATCTAAGGAAGACAAATAATGACAAAATGTTCCTGAAATGAAGCCCTGAAATTATGATGCATTAAAATGCAAGCAATTTTACAGGATTAAGCCGACCTTTCCACTGCACACGACAGACGACAGCCGTTGGACCGGAAGTCATTCATTTCCAATGGAGAGTTCCGATCATATGCGTACGTGGAAATTTCGGATCCGATTTGAGTTTCGGATACGTCGAAATATTTGAACTTCTGTGGCTAGACCGTATGCGACCGGCCGACCGGATGTGATGTATTCTAATCAAAAATATGAGCGTGAAGTTATAATTACCAATGTTTTAATTCTTTAATGTTATTTTGTAAACACTATTTCTGTAAAATGCCGGTTATTAATAATTATGGCAGAAATAATTATTTTATAATTATTAAATCAATATTTATGTTGATTAGATCTACAAAATCTACTGTGTTTGTATTTTAGATGTACTGATGTATTGATTTTGTGTGGATATATTCATACATGCATTACATTCATTCAAATCATTAATTTATCATAATGAATAAGCAGAGGGTAACGGCTGCTTCACGACCAATTTCAAAGTTGCACGCGACTGCCACTAGGGGGGGGCGAAATGCTAGTTCAAGGCACAATATGTAGTTTTTCGCCACTAGAGGTTGCCTATTCAAAACAAAGGCGTAGCTTGATGACACCGAGATTGAGCGAGGATTCATGGGAGATGTAGTCGGTGGAAAAGAATCGGGACGGGACGCGGGCAGAAATCATGTTTATGGATGAGTTTATGAACGTCACTGTAGTATGAAGCAGGGAGGGGCTGAACGAGGCAGCTGGAGCGATTGCTAATAAGAGATGAGCGTGAAACGCGGCTTGAGAGCAGTGGAGCTTTTATTCTGCCGCGAGCGCTTCCACTTCTTCTGCTCGTGTGTGTGTGTGGTAACGCAGCACTGTTTATCATATTACACACATGAGTGTGTTAAAGTGATGTTATAATGCGACTGTGCGTTCACTCGGCGCTACTATGAGACACTTGTTCACACTGCAGTGAGCGAGATCATATTAGACATGGTAAAACATGGCACTCTGTGCGGTAAATCAACAACACCAGATTTAAACAATAAGACTAACTGTGTTGAGCTGGAGAACAATCATTAGTTTGTCCATCAATGATACAAACAGTTGCTCTCCTGTCTAATAAAACACATCAGATATTAAAGCGGCTTTGGCGTTTCCATGGTTTCTACAAAATAAAACCGGAGGGTAACGCGGGTGTGATGTCATTGATAGGCGACACACGGTCCGTGTCCTGGTTAAAATCGCTTATTTCTCTGGATTTAAACATTCTTGGAAACATTTGGGATAATGCAAGTATACAAGTCAACAAAATATATAACACTGTTCTAGTGGGGTTTGGATATTTTAATCCAAAAATCTTACATATTGTGCCTTTCACTCAAGAATTACAATTTCCTGATAATTCACTCACCCCCACGTCATCCAAGATGTTCATGTCTTTCTTTCTTCAGTCGAAAATAAAAGGTTTTTGAGGAAAATAATCTGGGATTTTTCTCCATATAGTGGACTTCAACGGCAGCCAACGGTTGAAGGTCCAAATTCTGGACTGAACGAATCCTTTAATGCAATGGATTTTTTTTTTTTTTTTTTTCAGTTAATGCAATTCAGCATGCTATTTTTGTTTCAAATACATTTGTCATTAATTTACTTCCAGATGCACCATGAGAACTTCTATTGTAACTAGTATTTTTCATTCAAGAATGCGATCAGTCATGCAACTGAGGGTTAAGTGTTAAAAGTATTTATATATTATTTCACTTTAAACAATAATTTTAAGAGCTGCACTTATTGTTGAGTACATATTAAGCCTTTTACCAGCAAGCACTGCTGTTATTTTCATAATCACTCCATGTTTCTCGTGTCACCAGCAGGTGGCGCTGCTGAACTGCAGATCAATCTGAAACCCTTCAAATAACCTCATTCCTCCATTATAAAACCCTGTGAACCTCTCACACAGGATTTTGGATTAGACCTCAATGAGATGCACAGATACTAATATAACAAAACAGGAATATGATCAGGCATAACATTATGAACAGGTGAAGTGAATAACACTGATGATCTCTTCATCACGCCTCCTGTTAGTGGGTGGGATATATTAGGCAGCAAGTGAACATTTTGTCCTCAAAGTTGATGTGTTAGACGCAGGAAAAATGGGCAAGCGTAAGGATTTGAGCGAGTTTGACAAGGGCCAAATTGTGATGGCTAGACGACTGGGTCAGAGCATCTCCAAAACTGCAGCTCTTGTGGGGTGTTCCCGGTCTGCAGTGGTCAGGATCTATCAAAAGTGCTCCAAGGAAGGAACAGTGGTCATGGGCGGCCAAGGCTCATTGATGCACGTGGGGAGCGAAGGCTGGCCCGTGTGGTCCGATCAAACAGACGAGCTACTGGAGCTCAAACTGCTCAAGAAGTTAATGCTGGTTCTGATAGAAAGGTGTCAGAATACACAGAGCATCTCAGTTTGTTGCGTATGGGGCGGCATAGCCGCTGACCAGTCAGGGTGCCCATGCTGACACTGTCCACTGCCGAAAGCACAAACAGTGGCACGTAAGCATCAGAACTGGACCACGGAGCAATGGAAGAAGGTGGCCTGAAGGTGAATCACGTGTTCTTTTACATCACGTGGATGGCCGGGTGCGTGTGCGTGGCTTCCCTGGGGAACACATGGCACCAGGATGCACTATGGGAAGAAGGCGAGCCGGCGGAGGCAGTGTGATGCTTTGGGCAATGTTCTGCTGGGAAACCTTGGGTCCTGCCATCCTTGTGGATGTTCCTTTGACACGTACCACCTACCTAAGCATTGTTGCAGACCATGTACAGCCTTTCATGGAAACGGTATTCCCTGGTGGCTGTGGCTCTTCCAACAGGATAATGCTCCTGACACAAAGCACAAATGCTTCAGGAATGGTTTGAGGAGCACAACAACGAGTTTGAGGTGTTGACTTGGCCTCCAAATTCCCCAGATCTCAATCCAATCGAGCATCTGTGGGATGTGCTGAACAAACAAGTCCGATCCATGGAGGCCCCACCTTGCAACTTACAGGACTTAAAGGATCTGCTGCTAACATCTTGGTGCCAGATACCACAGCACACCTTCAGGGGTCTAGTGGAGTCCATGCCTCGACGGGTCAGGGCTGTTTTAGCAGCAAAAGGGGGACCAAAACAATATTAGGTTATGCCATAATGTTATGCCTGATCGGTGTATATATAGGCTATATGCATTATGCCAATTTTGCCAGATGTAATCATATGGTTCTAAGGGCTGCCATAAACATTTATAAATGTTGAATAATAATATAAAAAACACTAGACACAATAGAATAGGTGCCTTCAGTGCTTGGCCACTAATTTTACAATATATTTTACTAGAAAATGAGCTTCATTTGCATTGTATTGTTGGGTTCATTTGTGTCATATCAGTAATTAACGTATTTATGCTAATATACAGTAACGTGGAGAATGCAAAGCTTTCCGTGCAAACCCAGTGACTTAAATCACAATAATGTTATTTTTTTGATTGAGCAATTGAGAGACAATTCTCTGTATTCATATTTGCTTGTCTGTGAGGTTTTAGCCGACAAACGCTGTGATTTGAGGGCACTTCCACATTTATGTATTTCTATTTTCTCCATTTTGATTGCATAACAGTCACAGAAATCCTCTGAGCCTCTGTTATGTTCTTCGTTTACAAGCTCCTAAATAAGTCAAACATCTGTCACTGAAGGGTAAATATTGTGGCACTGTGTAAATGCAGTATGCATAAAATCATCTCTGAGTTACAGGTTTGGTTTATTCTCTTCAGAACGGCTACAAAACAGCCTTTTATGAAACCTCTCAAAGTGAAACCCCAACGACTGCAGACAGAAGCCACATGGCGTTGTTTATTCAACCCTTTAGGAACTGTAATGCACATCACTCTATTTGTGCTCTAAAAAAATGCAGAGATGTCCATAAACTTTTGAGCAATGATGCATTCACATTACATTTGCATATTAATGCATATGGTTATTATAGCAACATCTAAGCACTTAATGCCAAATAGAAAGTAAAAGCAATTGAATACCATACTGCTTTTTTAATATTGCCAGCAGAATCAAAAATAATTGCAAACACATTGTTAATATGTAATATATCTATATATTCAAATGCTTTAATTAAATCACAATACTAGGAATAATTTGACATAGAAGTGTCAGTATTTGTATTTGCGCTGAAGCATCACGAACCTGTGGGTGCAGTTTGAGTGTCTGATGATGATCCCATCCAGAGCTTCAGACCTCAGACGGCACTATTGATTTCCATTGTTCACAGTCAGAGAGCTGTCCATTATGTCTGAAAGCTCAAGAAGAAAATCAATGTCAAAGTGAGTTTCACTGGGACTGAGTGAGGAGGGTTAACAGCATTACTGTAACACAAAAGAACTGGCCCATAAAAGGTAAAGATATATGTAAAAAATGTCCATCAATTCAATGGCGCACGTTTAGAAATATGAGGTCAAATCCAGATGTCATAGGCAGGTCTTTTATAGAAGTATTTTTGCACATTGTGAAATTATTTTCATGGTTCTCAAAATAAATAAATAAATAAATACGCCTCATTTTCTTTATGCAAAGCTTATGGATAAAATGTAACATGGACATAATTTAATGCTGGGTTGCACAGTCAGCTTTTTATTCCTGAGAGGCATTGATGACAGCATGCATTGGACACAAGGGGGCAATGTTGATCCAGCATTTAAAATCAACATCAGACCCGGGGTGGGAAACAGTGACCATGACATCAAGCAAATCCTCTTTCAGTTAGATTAGGAATATATTCAAGTATATAATTTAGATTTCTGACCAACTCAAGAAACCCTGAATTTAAGATGGGTTTTAAAGTTAATACAGATAGCTTATGCAACAAATGTCCTTCAAAAACAAGTCGATGGTCGATCTAGCATTTCATTGAGTTTTACTTTTGGAATTCTTGATTGCATTTAGGTGACAGACGTTCTTAAGGTGTTTGTCAAATTCGGCAAGTCTATAATTGAGTGGCCTGTGGTCAGTTATTCCTTACATGGTCAGAATCCAGTGATCTGCGGTCATAATTACCTCTGAAGGCTTTAGAAGAGGTGATGATAGAAATGGGCTCAGTGACGCACTGCTCTTGTCTGAAGGTTGCAAATCCACAAGACATGATGAACGATTGCAATCTGTTACAATGATCTGCCTTGAGAAAAAGAAGCACATATAAAAGGTGCAGTAAGTGATTTCTGAGCGGTTGATATTTGAAATCATTAAAACAAACACCCTAGTCAAAAGGATCACACCCCTATCTTGATAGCCCTGCCCCCAAATTCACAAACACGCTATACAGCACAGGCTCCTCCCCCATCATGAGTGGACACGCCCCTTACTGCTGATTGGCTACACGTGTTTTGGCGCCATCAGTTCCACTTTCAACAGCGCGTCTCAGAAATCGCTTACTTCCCCTTTAATGGAATTGATAAACTTTAAAAAAGAAAATACTTGTGCAATTAGTTGAACATAGTCCTTTTTTTTGACTCACTTAAGTAGGACTTAAAGGTGCAGTAAATGATTTCTGTGAAACTGTTGAAAGTGGATCAGACCGAGCACCAAAACTCACTTGTAGCCAATCAGCAGTGAGGGGCGTGTCCACTCCTGTGCTGCATAGCGTGCTTGTGACTTTGGGGGTGGAGCTATCAAGATGGGGTTGTGATCCTTTTGGGTAGGGGCATGTTTGTTTTGGTGATTTCAAATATCAAGTGTTTCTCAGAAATCACTTACTGTACCTTTAAATGCATCTTAATATTCATAATTACGCCTATATTTCTGTTGTCTTTGAAATATGTGTACTGTAAGAGTCGTGCGCTTATCCGAGCGTATCTCAGGGTCAGCTCTCCCGTCTCTGCAGGACGTCTACACCAAACGCTGCAAAGGTAGAGCTACCAAGATCATCAAGGACTCTAATCACCCTGCAAACCCTCATTTCACGCTGCTACCATCTGGTAAGCGCTTCCGAAGCCTGATGGCCAAAACTGAGAGACTCAGGAGGAGCTTCTTCCCCAGGCCATCAGACTCCTGAACTCAGTCACTTAACATCACGTGACTTCACGTCAGGATAAACATCGATACACTGACATTGCACTGCACTTTCTGTTCTCGTTGTTACTGTGTAACAACCTGTCATAAACCTGTTTGCACATTATACTCTTTATACATTTGTTAACCACATATTTATAAGTCTACAGTTTACTCACTGCAAAGTCTACTTCAATTATTTTATTCCACTTTATCCTTATTTGTTACCTTTTTTTCTCTTGACTTGATTATTTATAATTCTACAGATATAGACATATATATATATATATATATATATATATATATATATATATATATATATATATATATATATATATATATATATATATATATATATAGATAGTACTTTTTTTATATCCTATTTCTATTATAATTTCTTCCTTGTGTTTTTAACTGTGAATTTGCACTGTCCATGGAGCGGACCTGTTTACATTTCACTGCCGGTTGTATATTCTGTATATAACTGTGTATGTGACAAATAAAACTCTTGAATCTTGAATCTGCCGAATGTACTGGCAATTTATGGTAACTAAAATATACCTTAATGAAATTTCTATTGAAATCTATGTCATGTATTTAAATATATTAGTAAAATGACGAAGTTGCAATTTAAAATATATTAGCTTGTAATGAAATACTGAATAACACACTGTTATAATCAAGTACTTTACATTTAGTATGCTAGTCAACACATCAAAATAAATGTACAACAAAAGAATATTAAAACATATACTTTCTAATTTGACATTATTGCACTTTCTGAAAGTGTACTTAAGTGTTAAGAAACTTTAAGTACACTTAAGTGGCCTTTAGTTAATGAACATTATAATATTATCTGTAACTTTGGCATGGATTTTAGCGCATTTGCACGTTATAAATGAGGCCTGTAATGTTTTGTAACAGAGCTTTGGCCTGCAGTGACAAATGTGAAGGACAACCTTGTGTGCAAATGTTGATCAGATTCCTCAAAACTCAAGTGTTTTAGGCACATGGAGTTCCTCTACAGACCACCCTCGGGTCCTTGAACCGCTCTGAGGTAACAGACTGATCCTAAAAACACACAGACGTGCTCAAACAGAAGCACATTCACTGGAAATGGCGTGTTAGTGAGAACTTCTCCTCACTGGGTCAGTGGCTTCCATCAGTCCTCACTGAGAGCGTTCATGGGGAATGTGCTTAATGTGTTAATAAGTGCTTTCCTAAAAATACCCTCCCGGCTGACAGAGCCAATGATTCATGCATATTAAACTGCCACTGTGGATCTGAACCGGCGGGTCGCAGGTCTGTTCTGATGCCTCATAAAAACAATACAAGTCTAGATGCAAATAATACATGCAATTAAACCACATAAGGCCGTGTCTTAAAATCTGAATATATTATTGCATGCTTGATCTGAATGAGTGAAATATTTCAGTGTTTGCAGATACATTTTTATATGCATTAAATCAGGGGCATCATTTCCCTCCAATACAGTTAGTGAATATTATACACAATCTAAGCTTTAAAAATAATCTTAGCAAAACAGAGGCCTTTTCATAAATGTCTAAAAGTGTCATTTCCATCACATAATGCAGGGTGGTTTGAGATATGGTGGAAATTAATTTCTAGACAATAAATACAGAACTTTTGGCCGTAATAAAGTTTTCCAAAAGTGAGTGTGTTTGTTTATCAAAGAGACGGAGTCAGTGAAGAGCTTTAGATGAAATATATGTTTGTAGAAAGTAAAATAAATAAAAAGGTGAACAAAATATGATTGTAGGTCATTTAGAATCAAATGGTTATAGATGCTTTCTTGTATATATGAGCAATATTACACGAGTAGCAGTGCGATATGGCTGTATATCAGCACGGATAGGTGTGTATTACCTGAATCTGATATAGCATTCATTCTTCAAGTCGATGTCCGTAACATTATATCCATAATAAAAACTCTGTTTAAATACAACTGTCACTGAAATTACAATCACTGACGGACCCTTTCCTCAATAGAAAATATGGCATATTATTTATATAAAATGATATTTATTGAACAATAATATTTAAATTAACAACAATAGCCATTATAAAAGACATCAGGGAATAAACACAAGCATATAATCCAGTCACACGTACAAAAGCAGCGCTCTACAGGATTTAAGATAAATATAGCCAAATATAAAGTTATGAAACTTAATCAAATCGGTTTGCTCTGGAACAAGTAATAGGTTAATAAGAACAAAGATTGCCTGTTTGATATACCCCAAATGAATGATATCTAATGTTTAACCACTATCTACATACGAGCCAGTGGAAAATTCCCAAAGGACTGTCCGAGATGAACAGTCCTTCAGTACGCCATTTGAAGACCAAAAAAGTGCATCCATCCATTATAAAAGTAATCCACACGGCTCCGGGGGGTTAATAAAGGCCTTCTGAAGAAAAAGATCCATATTTAACCTGTTATAAAGTCAAATATTTTAGCTTTTGGCAGACTGCCTTCCGTATTCAACTTACGCAGAAATTGTAACACCTAGCTAAAAAGCATACGCTACATTAGACGTCATCAGCGCGTCATTTACACTTTTCCCGTAAGTTGAATACAGAAGGCGGTCCGTCGGAAGCTAGATATTTTATTTTGTAATGTTTTAAATATGGATATTTTTCTTACACAAACCCAGCGGTTCACTTCAGAAGGCCTTTATTAACCCTCCGGAACCGTGTGGTTTACATTTATGATGAATGGATGTACTTTATTGGCTTCAAATTTTGGGCTGCCGTTCACTGGCATTGTAAAGCTTGGATTAGCCAGGACATTTTTAATATAACTCCGATTGTATTCGTCTGAAAGAAGAATGTCATATACACCTATAGGATGGCTTGAGGGCGAGTAAATCATGGGGTAATTTTCATTTTCATTTAACAATGGTCATCGTTGGCTATTTTATAAATGTTTAAAAATTAAATTTTCATGAATGAACGAATTCTGATCCGTCTTCTCTGCCGGACACTGTTCCATTTTCATCTTCTGAATGACCCATGACTAGAATCATTGGTGAACACGGGCATCTGTGCTTCATGCGTTGGTTTCTAGCATGGAAACGCGTGACATTTCACAGGAGGGTCTGATTGTGTCAGCCGGTCTCCAGGCTCAGCAAAGGTCTTTGTGCTTGGGAATGTTCTCCGGTCTGACGGATGAAAGAAGGCTCTTATTGGGAAAGCTGAAAGCTGATGGATCTGCCTTTCACCGCCCTCCTATAATTACCTCAATAACCTCCCGCAGACTGAGGAATGACTTCAGAGCTATTGATTCCTGGAAACAAATCATACTAACATTCCCACTCGGATACACCTGGAATCTTCTGTATTTACTTTAAACCGTTTTAATTCCATTAAATGGAATGATCAGAATTTGGAACCAGAAGAATCTAATGGGCCTTATCATAAAGTGTTACTGTGACATTTTAAATTTGACTATTTTTTACGATTAAATCCAAATTATGATGGAAATTCAATTAGCACTCATTCAGGATTCTAACATGATGTTTTCAAGACCCTTAAAATAAACTAAAAAGTGCATCTTATTATTCTTTATATCTTGTGTTATCCGCTTCACAAATGCATCTAAATATAAAGTGCTGAGTTCTGCTCCAGCGGCACCTTAAACCCGTTTTGGAGATCAGCTGAGGAGGTGAGAGTGAAACCGAAATCTTTGTGAAAGTGATAATGAGCTTCTTAATTATTTCATTAATGCACTTCACACTGTTTTCCCCTCTTCCTCTCCTTTATAGCAGGATGCCGACTGAAATTAAGAGCCATAATGACCGTCAGTGACTCATCGGTTTTCGCTTCAGGATGAAAGCAGAGCGTCACCGAGTGATTCCAGTCATTCTTGTTTGTCACACAGAGAAGCTCTTGGAACTCAAAAAGGTCATTGGCATAATGATAATATTTCCTGTGGGCATTATATTTGTTACTTTAACTCCACACCAGCCTGAGAAGAAAGGCTACTTGATTTCTAACTATCTGAAAGCGTCAGTGTATTCTGGTTATGACTGCCTTCAAGTTCCTAGTTAAGAGTCTGAAAGTGACTTTCACCATTAAAAAAATGGCACGTCGGACAATTTAATATTTAATTTCACTCTTCTTGAAATGGCAGTCAGGATTTTTTGGTGCAAATCAGGGTTATTATAGAAAATTAAAACCATCATTTACAATCATAAAGGCCTTTGAATGGAGTTTGTGCACATTTGAACTTATAGTCTAGTTCTGGAGTTAAACTAGGTGAGCTTAAGAGTATGTTTACATGACAACGATGTACTAAAACGGAAAAGTTTTGTTGTGCTTTTTTTACTGTACTATTCATGCCAGGCCAGTAGATGGCGATGCCACTTTGTAAAGAAATATTAAGCCAGGGACACACCAAGCCAACAGTCGGCCATCGAGCAACGTCGGGACGTTTTTAAGCATCGGCCAACTTAGTTTTTTCACCGCTGGCCTTAGTCGGACACCAATTGTCAGCATGTAGAATCGCCGCCGAGCCATCGGTGAGCGAGAGAACGCCGACTGGCTGCTAGCTTTGCGAACGAGTCAGCACGAGAATAATAGCAAAAGTGATGAAAGACAGAACAGACAGAAGGCTGTTATAATTTTATGTCATCTGAGCAACACTACGCAAATATTTTCATAATAACATAAGCGGAGTGGAATAAAGAACGTGATCAGCGTGATTGATATTTAAAGCGGTAAGCAAGCACTGCTTTGTTTATGGTTTGTACATCTGCACTCTTAGTTTTGCTTTCCCCTTTTGAATGACGAATACAGACAAACACCATCTTAAAAATATATCTAAATTACGGCACATCCTTTCAATGCAAAATGCTGAACAGTTAATTCATGCGTTCATGACCTCAAGGCTAGATTATTGTAATGCTTTACTGGGTGGTTGCCCTGCTCGCTTAATAAACAAACTCCAGCTGGTCCAAAACGCAGCAGCTTGAGCTCTTACTAGAACCAGGAAGTATGACCATATTAGCCCGGTTCTGTCAACACTTCATTGGCTCCCTATTAAACATCGAATAAATTTTAAAATCTTGCTTATTACTTACAAAGCACTAAATGATTTAGCTCCCCAGTACTTGAGCGAGCTCTTAACGCATTATACTCCATCACGTCTATTGCGGTCTCAAAACTCTGGCCAGTTGATAATACCTAGAATATCAAAATCAACTGCAGGCGGTCGATCCTTTTCCTATTTAGCAACTAAACTCTGGAACAGTCTTCCTAGCATTGTTCGGGAAGCAGACACACTCTGTCAGTTTAAATCTAGACTAAAAACGCATCTCTTTACTATGGCTTACACATAAAACATTATCAATTTCTATTATTCAAATCAGTAAATGATTGTCAGGCTGCATTAACTAGGTCAGCCGGAACCGGGAACACTTCCCATAACACCTGATGTACTCGTTACATCATAAGAAGAATGGCATCTACGCTAATGTTAGTCTCTCGTTAGTTATCCCGAGGTTTACTGCAGTCAGCCGGATCCGGGCCGTATCCAGATCAGATGGTGGACCTGCGCCTGGAGAGTGTGTCAAATAAACTTCCCTGTAAATGCTGCATCGACACGACATCCTCATTAAACCCGTCTTCGACGTGACGACTCCAATCTTTCGAATAATCTTACGAATATCTATTTCTCTAATATGACTTAAGACCTGAAATGTTGCCAGAATTATAATCATACACTGTTTGTTCGTCGGCCAGAGGAGAACTGGCACCCCGACTGAGCCTGGTTTCTCCCAAGGTTTTTTTCTCCATTCTGGCCCTGAAGGAGTTTTGGTTCCTTGCCACCGTTGCCTCTGGCTTTTGGCTTGCTCAGTTGGGGACTCCTAAATTTCATCTATATTACCGATCTGCCCGCATTGACACTATATGATACTTGAAATTAGCTGGATAACATCACCGTTTCACCAGAACGGCTGTACAAATTCTGTTGCATTATTTTACTTTTAACAATGTGAAGCTGCTTTGAAACAATTGGACTTGTTAAAAGCGCTATATAAATAAAGGTGATTTGATTTGATTTGAATATATCTGCTTAAATAGTTATCTCCTTCACACACAGGTGCAGAACGCTTGTGCTAGTTGACAGTCGCCTGTAGTCCTTTTGGTTGTTTTTTTTCCAGTCGGCTTTCATCAGCACTAGTTCTCTGGCGTCGGTTTGGTGTGTCCCTACCTTTACACACCTATAGACTGAACATGTAATACACATTTTCACAAATTCGTGTTTTTGTTGTTTACACGGAGACGATAACAGAATCGTCTTCAAAAACTTTAAAACACATTTTCAGGTCCTCAAAATGCCGTTGTTGTGTAAATGAACAGCCAAAACGCATGAAAAGTTTTATGTTTTTAGTTGAAAATGCTGTTGTGTAAACGGCCCCTAATTGTAGGATTTGTGGTATTGCACAACATGTACATGAAATGCAGGAATCACAAAAGTGAAGACTTTTACTGAAGGTACGTTTACACGACAACGATGTACTAAAAACTAAAAAATTATTTCATTGTACAGACGACAGCGTTATCAAAACGATCCCCGTTCACACGAATCCACAAAAACGACTAAAAAAAGCTGTATTATTCATGCCAGGCCAGTAGATGGCGATGTCACTATGCACCTATAGACTGAACATGTGATACGCATGTGCATGTCGTCGCCATTTTCACAGATTCACGTTTTTTTGTAGTTTGCACAGAGACGATAACAGAATCGTTTTCAAAACCGTGCACACTGTTGTGTAAATGAACGGCCAAAACAACTTTTTTAGTTGAAAACGATGTTGCGTAAACGGCCCCTAATTGTGGGGTTTCAGGTATTCATGTACATGAAGTGCAGGAGTCGCAAAAGTGCAGACACTTTCCATCACACACATGGACACTGACTCCTCAAAAGAGACAAATAAACCTCTCTAACTCTGTATTTAAAGAAAATAAACCCCAAAAGGAACTTCTCCCACACTTTTTGTTTTTTTAACACACACACACACACACTCTCTTTCTCTCTCACTCACTCAATAATCACACTCATTACTTCAACAACATAGCACTGTTTTCACACTCACTCTCTCTTGCTTTTGTCTTTACTGCAATTCCTTAAATAGTAAAGGCTCTCAGTAGCTTCACTGATTAACCAACCCATATTAATTAACCCATTAGAGGCTGTTTACACAACACTGTTTTCAACTAAAAATGGAAAACTTTTTATGTTTTGGCTGTTCATTACACAACACGTTTTGGGGGCCTGAAAACTCAAACTTTTAAATAAACTTTTTTGAAAACGATACTGTTATTGTCTCGTGTGAACTACAAAAACACGCATTCCTGAACAGGGCAACATCATGCACATGAGTAACACATGTTCAATCTATAGGCTCGTTGTGTTTCTTTACAAAGTGACATCGCCATCTACTGGCCTGGCAGCAGAACACAGTGTATTTTGGTTATTTTCACAGATCCGTGTGAATGGGGATTGTTTTGACAATGTACGCAAAAAACGTTTCCGTTTTTAGTACACTGTTGTCGCGTAAACGTGTCCTTACTTTGGTGAATGCCACCAAAAGAGTAAAAGAGAAACCGAAAGATGTAGGGCACGTTTACACGACAACGATGTACTAAAAACGGAAAGTTTTGCGTACAGACAATCCCAGTTCATACGGATCCGCAAATTATTGCCGCTGTATTATTCACGCCTGGCCAGTAGATGGCGATGTGACTTTGTAAAGAAACACTACGTGCCTATAGACTGAACATGTAACACGTATGACGTCACCGAGACGATAATGGTATAATTTTCAAAAACGTGCACTTTGAAACCCATTTTTAAAATCTTTCAGGCCCCCAAAACACTGATGTCATGCTTTTAGTTGAAAATGGTGTTGTGTAAATGGCCCCTTAAACTCAAATTTCTGTGTTAATTTATAATTTTAAATTAAGGGTACATTTACGTGACAACAATGTACAAAAAACTGAAGAACTTTTCCTTTGCATTTTCCGCGTACAGATGCCAACGTTGTTGAAATGATCCCTGTTCACACGGAAGAAGCACAGCGTGCCTATAGACTGAACACATAATATGCATGTGCATGACGTCACTGTTTTCACAAATAAATGGAGACGATAACGGTATTGTTTTTAAAAACTTGCACTTTAAATCCCGTTTTCAAAAGCTTGCATTTTCAGTCCCTCAAAACGCTGTTGTCGTGTAAATGAACGGCTAAAACTCATAAAAAGATTTCCGCTTGTAGTTTTACGGTGTCATGTAAACTCCCCAATAGACTGTCAAACTGGGCAGGAATGATCATAATTATGTGCAAAGCAAACAAGAGCTTTTACCATCATTCATTGTTTATTTGCTTTGTTTGAGCTCCTTCTGTATGTCCCACAAGCCCATTTTCTGATTGTCTCCAGTTTTACAAAATCAATCCAATTTGCAATCGCTTCCACAGACTCAACCGATTTCACTGGCGTAATCGGCTTAGTGCCTGATTAGAAATCTACAATATTGCTTGCATAGTTTTAACCACCAAAACACAACCATAATGCCTAAAATGATTTACTCACTAACAATCCAAACCTGAATGTTCATTAAACACAAAAGGAGAACTTCTGAAGCAGCTTGTTTTCTATGCAATGACATCAAAACGACACGAGGGCTAGTAAATAATTACAAAAAGTACATTTTGGGGTGAATTAATTATTAAACATGATTGCATTGCATCAGAATAACCAGTTTGCCTCAATAGTGCAATCCATATTTTAGGTCATGCATACGATCGCTGTTGTAAACCAGGGCCTGTTATGGTTTCGGTGCCAAACCAGCAGTGAGTTTCATTGAGCTCAAGCAGGTTGAGTTGAATTGACAGATTCCTTCAGCCTTAGTCACCATGTAAACATCAGGGTTAATGAATAGCTCTTTCATAGCTCTGCCTGCCCGTATAAACGGCCTTTAATAACCTGACGGCCGTCCCACGTGTCTCTCGGCTGTTTTTAAACTCAGAGTGACCCGCTCTCTCATCCAATCTCAGCTTTCTGTCGCTCAACACCCGCTTTCTCTCGGACAGTACTGCAGTGTCTCGCGCCATCCTCCACATGTGACGGCAGCAACTTCAACCCCTGGACACAAAACACATCCAGAAGAGATGCCAAACTGGAAGAGAATCAACTTGTTTGGCGTGAGATCAGAGAAACGTACATTTACGATAAAAACAAAGGAGTCAGTTTAGAGAAAGACATGCCTTCAGCGCTGATTCTGCCAACCTGATCTCACCAGAAAGTGTAGCAATTTAGTGCAAAAAAAGTGCATCATTAAAGCTACGAATTTGCAACAAATCGATTATGCACGATTATTTTACAAGAAGTGTAAAATGTACTTCATTTTTTTACTTTTAAGGTAAAAATAAAATAAATCAGTGAAAAACACTAACAAAAATAAATTAATCAACCAAACAAACAAACAAAAACTCAACCCACACACTTTAAAATATGGAAGTATTAATTCAGGTAAATATAAAGAGGTCTGGCTGACAAAAGCAATGGGGATTCATTGCCTGGGACTCAGGAATAGACTTTTGTCCCCTGTAGTGGACATTATCTCTTAGTGAATTTCTCTGACACCATACATGTCACAGTTTGGATGTCCTGTAAATAGCACATTCAGGGCTTTTCAGAGATACCAAGTGTTTGGAGGTTTCACCAGGACAACTTCACCTTGGTCTTGGTCTGACATTAATTTAGTGATCAAATGTATAATATTTTGTAATTATCATTTAAATCGGGCTAAATTGTTCGTCATAAATCAACATCTCTGGAAAATGTTATGGGGTTTCTAATCAAAATATGACTTTCTGTGACAAAACAGGGCATTGATGTCCACTGTAGAGGACTTAAAACATGTTTATCAGGGATTTTGGGAGACACAACAAGTGAATAGGGAAAGAAAATATATATCAATATTCCTATGAAATATTAGATATTATTATGAAAATGCTGCCAATTACAAACACTGCAGATGAAGAGCCATAACACAAATTGTCCCACATATTGCATAAAGTAAAATGGTGTATCAAATCGTTCTGTTATATCTTTCAGAGCATAGTTGAGAATCATCTTTAAGTTTGGTTAAAAAAACTAAAACTTGATTGGTGAATAAAAAAAAAAAAATCCCATTGTTTTTACATTATTTTATTTCAAGATTCAAGATTCAAGAGTTTTATTTGTCACATACACAGTTATATACAGAATATACAACCGGCAGTGAAATGTAAACAGGTCCGCTCCATGGACAGTGCAAATTCACAGTTAAAAACACAAGGAGGAAATTATAATAGAAATAGGATTAAAAAAAAAAGTACTATCTATATATAATATATATATCTGTAGAATTATAAATAAATCAAGTCAAGTTGAAAAAAATAAAAAAATTAAAATAAAGAAGTGGAATAAAATAAGTGGAGTAAACTGTGCAGTGAGTAAACTGTAGACTTATAAATATGTGGTTAACAAATGTATAAAGAGTATAATGTGCAAACAGGTTTATAACAGGTTGTTACACAGTAACAGTGAGAACAGAAAGTGCAGTGCAATGTCAGTGTATCGATGTTTATCCTGAAGTGAAGTCACGTGATGTTAAGTGACTGAGTTCAGGAGTCTGATGGCCTGGGGGAAGAAGCTCCTCCTGAGTCTCTCAGTTTTGGCCATCAGGCTTCGGAAGCGCTTACTCGGATAGCAGTGTGAAATGAGAGTTTGCAGGGTGATTAGAGTCCTTGATGATCTTGGTAGCTCTGCCTTTGGAGCGTATATTCTAACATATAAATAGAATATAATTTTTTTTTTTTTTTCATTTCTTTCTTATGCTCTAACCAATGTAATGACATGAAAAAATACTAAATTCAAAAAACTTTTTTTTCTGGGTCTCAGGAGGTTATAGGGTGAAAGAATGCTTAATTTCCCATAAATGGGTTGAATTTCTGTGAATTTCTATTTAGTGAATTCCTCTTCCTGTCATTTCAACTCCACTTCCTGTGTGTTATAACCAATTCATTTCAAATTCAAAATCAGCATTAAAAATGGCTCTGCCTGCTCGAGAAGCTTATCTACGGAGCCCCTAAAGGGATATAGTGATGGGAAAAATATGAGATGGGACAGAATATGTATTTCAATGCTTTTTCCCTCTCTCGCAAAAGTTTCACATTCCCCCAAGAAACTTTCTCAAAAGAACTCAGTTAGATGATGAATACAGTCAGATGACAAATACAGTCTGACGACAAATACAGTCAGATGACGAAAACAGTCAGACGACGAATACAGTCAGACGACGAATACAGTCAGATGACAAATACAGTCAGATGACAAATACAGTCAGACGACGAATACAGTCAGGCGACAAAAACAGTCAGACGACGAATACAGTCAGACGACGAATACAGTCAGATGACAAATACAGTCAGACGACGAATACAGTCAGGCGACAAAAACAGTCAGACGACGAATACAGTCGGGCGACGAATACAGTCAGATGACAAATACAGTCAGACGACGAAAACAGTCAGATGACAAATACAGTCAGACGACGAATACAGTCAGGCGACAAAAACAGTCAGACGACAAATACAGTCAGACGACGAATACAGTCAGGCGACAAAAACAGTCAGACGACGAATACAGTCGGGCGACGAATACAGTCAGATGACAAATACAGTCAGACGACGAATACAGTCAGGCGACAAAAACAGTCAGACGACGAATACAGTCGGGCGACGAATACAGTCAGATGACAAATACAGTCAGACGGCGAAAACAGTCAGACGACGAATACAGTCGGGCGACGAATACAGTCAGACGACGAATACAGTCAGACGACGAAAACAGTCAGACGACGAATACAGTCAGGCGACGAATACAGTCAGACGACGAATACAGTCAGGCGACGAAAACAGTCAGACGACGAATACAGTCAGGCGATGAATACAGTCTGACGACAAATACAGTCAGGCGACGAATACAGTCTGACGACCAATACAGTCAGATGACGAAAACAGTCAGACGACGAATACAGTCAGACGACGAATACAGTCAGGCGACGAATACAGTCAGACGACGAATACAGTCAGGCGACGAAAACATTCAGACGACGAATACAGTCAGGCGACGAAAACATTCAGACGACGAATACAGTCAGATGACGAATACAGTCAGACGAAGAATGCAGTCGGGCGACGAATACAGTCAGACGACGAATACAGTCGGGCGATGAATACAGTCGGGCGATGAATACAGTCAGACGACGAATACAGTCTGACGACGAATACAGTCAGGCGACGAAAACATTCAGACGACGAATACAGTCAGACGACGAATACAGTCAGACGGCGAATACAGTCAGACGACGAATACAGTCAGGCGTCGAAAACAGTCAGATGACGAATACAGTCAGAAGACGAAAATAGTCAGACAACGAATACAGTCAGACGACGAAATACAGTCAGACGACGAATACAGTCAGAAGACGAAAACAGTCAGGCGACAAAAACAGTCAGACGACGAATACAGTCGGGCGACGAATACAGTCGGGCGACGAATACAGTCAGACGACGAATACAGTCAGACGACAAATACAGTCGGACGACGAATACAGTCAGACGACCAATACAGTCAGACGACGAATACAGTCAGAAGACGAAAACAGTCAGACGATGAATACAGTCAGAAGACAAAAACAGTCAGGCGACGAATACAGTCAGACGACGAATACAGTCAGACGACGAATACAGACTGACGACGAATACAGTCTGACAACGAATACAGTCAGACGACGAATACAGTCAGGCAACGAAAACAGTCAGATGACGAATACAGTCAGAAGACGAAAATAGTCAGATGACGAATACAGTCAGACAACGAATACAGTCAGAAGACGAAAACAGTCAGATGATGAATACAGTCAGGCGACGAATACAGTCAGACGACGAATACAGTCAGACACGCAGTAATGCAATGCTGTTTGCTAACCACCACTACTAGAAAAAGAGCAGAAGAAGAGACGATCTACGCACCAACCCAAAACAAGGGTTCAGATGCACACAAGAGCTTGCTAGTAGCTGGTCTCTAGTAAAAGACATAATCAGTTATCCAAAAGCAATACACTGAGCTCAATATTTTGGCCTTGCATCGCAGAGCTTTAGAAATACAGAGAACCTTGTGCAGTCCAGGATGGTCTGTGACAAACAGGCGTGTCTTGTGTAGCAGCAGGAGAAATGTTATCCTGAAGCCTTCGGGATGTTTAATAACACTGCCTTTCCAATTTTAGGCCAACTCCAAGGTAATAAAATCTGTCCAAGGGGACCAAAAACCACAAACCAAATACCTGCATGCCTGGAAGGTACAAAATGATGACAAAATAGATACAATTTCCTGGTGTACCAATAAACACTCAAGTACAATTGGAAAAGTGCTCAGGAAAGAAATGAGATCTGATATATAACAGAGACTGGGTTGAGCGAGACACACCGAATAACCTCCCAAACGAGTCCCTGCTCAAACACACGCTGATAATGCCACCGATTTGCTCAGCGGCCCAAAAGATTATGAACACACAAACACCTGGACCGCAGAACCAGACTGCAGGAAACACAGACAGAATAACACAAATTTAAAAGACTTGAGGTTTGAAGGTGCATAGGCCTTAAGGGTATCAATATCAATATAAATTTGTTTTTAGTTGATATATTTCATATATTAATAAAAAAATAATAACTGGAGATTATAAGCTATTCGTTTGGGATATATACAATCCAGATATAAATTTGTATTTATCTTAAAAATTATTATTAAATTAATATAATAAAAATAATAACTAGGGTTTCCCAAACTGGTGTTCGTAAGTTGACAAAAAGCTAATAAATAATTAATTAAATAATAAAAATGCAAATTTAAAATCTATTAAAAAAACAAATAAAAAAGAATTAAAACTATTAAACAAACAAAAAAATTTATCAACACACTTACTAAAAAGTGTAAAAAGCCACAAAAAAAGTTTTATGGTTTATAGGATTCCTGGACTGAGAGAATGTATGGATCCATTAGTATAAATTAGATATATTTCATCATTTTAATAAATATTAATAGTAATATTAATAATAATTGGGGTTCATAAGCTAAAAATGTAATAAATCATACAAATTTAAAAACACATTTTAAAAATAAAACAAGCGAAAAGAACCAATCAACTCACTTACTAAAAATATGATTAAAGGATTGAATATTAGCTAAAAATCTCATGGAGTACTTGAAGTCAATATTTAGTGTCAAAGGGGTTTGGCAGAATGTCCAGAGCACAAAGAAAAGTGAATCTGTGTGAGCGGACAGGCCTCATCAGAGACCTAAAATCAACACTGGTGCAGGATTTACAATGCATGGACGCTGACAGATGTTTTTCTGGCAGGAAAAACAGACATTTAATTGGAACAAAATATGCATTTTCTTGGCTAGACCTGCAGGAGCTTCAAATCTGTGATTAAAAGCATTTTCCAGGATTTCTGCACCTCACACTGTGACACATCCCTCTTTGACCAAGTCGGTTTCCAGGAACTTGCAGCCGAGGTGCTCTAATTGCATTTTTCTGCTGGGTCACATGACTCTCTTTCTCTCTGGCAATCATTGGGTGCATGTCAAAATGTCCAGGCTGAAGTGTAATTTCGCAGCTCCCCGTGACCCTGTGACCTCTCCTGCCTGTCAGGTGGATCTGAGACGGGAGTTTTGGGAGTCGGGATAATCAGCTTTGTTCCTCACTCAGCTACAGCTTTAATAAGCCTATTGATTTCAGGAGCCATCGATCCGCCCGTCAATCCGACGGCGCTTTGGCCAGGATGAGACTGATAACAGGGATTTCCTTTGTCTGAAAATCTCTAGCTGTTATTAAGCACTGGAACAGTAACACAACTACAGTACACAGATGGGTGTTTGACATACATATGTGTATGATCAAGGGCCGTTATGTCGGTCAGCAGATTTGTTGAGGATTGAACAATTGCCTGTGCAATAATGAAGAGGCCAAAGAGCAAAGAGACTGAAATATTGTATTGAATAAACCCCTACGGCTTCTGCTCTGGGATTCACATGTATCATTTCCTTTACCGCTGTAGCTAAAGTCAATATTCTGCTGATTCGTGTATAAATAATACACAATAAAAGCACAGACTTAGGAAGGTAAAATTATGGTGTTGATTCAACTTCAAATATTCTTTCCTGTAGCTCAAACAAAAAGAGCGTGGTGCTAGCAACGCCAAGGTCATGGGTTCGATTCCCAGGGAAAGCAAGAACTGACAAAATGTAAAAATGTGTACCTTGAATGCAATGTAAGTCGCTTTGGATAAAAGCGTCTGCCGAATGCATAAATGTAAATAACACGTTGAAATTATAAAAAGTCATTAAGAAATATCTAAATGCATTTGATTTGAACCTCATGACAATTAATGAAGCGTATTTTCCAAAACAACTTCATAAAGTCACTGGCAAACACACCAAACTGTGGAAATGGTTTTAAATATAAAGATGAAACGTAATATTTTGATGTCAAACATAATGGGCCCTATCATACATCTGGCGCAATGCGGTGCGAGGCAAGTTTTTGCTGGTTTGCTAGTCACGTCCTGCCACCCATCTGTTCGCCCATGGGCGTGCTGGTCTGAAAACCAGGTGTGTTCAGGAGCATTGTTGGCGCGTTGCTATTTTGAGGTACAGGAACTCCACTGTTAAACACGATTATTTAAAAAATAAACTGAAATAATGTGGCTGACAGCAGAAGCAAATATCATCAATTAACAACCTCGTAGCTTACAGTAAGGCTGTCTTTAAAGGTTTAAAAATTACCAATCAAAATCAATTTCCCTATGGAGAAAATGAATGAAGTTTTTACTTCCGGAACTCGACTGTTGCTCTCTATAGAATGTTCATTCAAAGTTATCTGGTCTAACATTTTTAAATACTTGTTCAGAGAACATTCAAATTCAAAAGTAACAATTCCATGATGTTTGCAAAATGGAATGTTGCCTTAGCGTTCACACAACCAAGAAAAAAAACTAAACATTTGAAACGTTTAGAGAACATTCAGTTCACACCTTAATGGGAACATTAGCAAAGTGTTCTTAGAACATATTTTTGTTAGCTGGGTTACAACAATGACCTCACTTCCCGCCATCAGCTTCATCGATGCGTTTCATGTGAACAGTTTGGTATATAATAAAATCTCTAATAATATTTAATCTATACAGCTTTAAAATCCTCTGCACCAAATTCTATGAAAATCTGATTTAATTTGTAGGACGTGTTTTAAAAAACTATGTTTATAACAACATTTTAAATGCCATAAAATTCAGTCAGAAACTGAAACTGCCAGGTGCGATGAACTCTGCGTGGAAAACTATCTCTGTGCCCTCAATTTGATTAAAATATTATACACTAAACAGTTTGCTGACATCTCATGCACTTTCTGCCTCGAGGACAGACCAAAACAAATAGTGAGATTATCAACTATTCAAACACAAACCAGATTTAGATGAATTCAGAGCGTAGTTGCATAAGTCTCAATCACTCTGATGTGATAAGTAATTTCGCACAGCAGACCCAAAAAATGACTTGTGTGTTTCATAACAGCCTCTGACAGTGAGAGTGAAAGCACTCAGACGGGACAGTGGGTCAAACACATTAGAGAATCAGGGCGGAAGAGTCCGGATGGGAAGAGCTTCCTGTCATTCTGCTAAAAAATTATGTTCTTGTTTTCCAGTACAAATATCTAAACATTCCTAAATCAAGATAAATTTACTTGTGAAGCAAAATGACTAAAGATGTGAAGTCTTGTTTTCTGAAAAATGTATAAAAATTAAGCTTAAAACAAGAACATATCGGCATATCCACTATATAGCCAAAAGTATTGGGACACCCCTCCAATCACTGAGTTCAGGTGTTCAATCCCTTCATGGCCACAGGTGTATAAATCAAGCACTAGGCATGCAGACGCTTCTACACACATTTGTGAAAGAATGGGTCGCTCTCAGGAGCTCAGTGAACTCAAGCGTGGTACCGTGATAGGTTGCCACCTGTGCAATAAATCCATTCCTGAAATTTCCTCACGACTAAATATTCCACGCTCAACTGTTAGTGGGATTATAACAAAGAGGAAGCAATTGGGAACAACAGCAACTCAGCCACGAAGTGGTAGGCCACGTAAAATTACAGAGTGGGGTCAGCGCATGCTGAGGGTCACAGAGCACAGAAGTCACCAACTTTCTAACAGCTAAAGTCAATAGCTCCAGACCTCCAAACTTCTGTGGCCTTCAGATGAGCTCAAGAACAGTGCGTAGAAAGCTTCATGGAATGGGTTTCCATGGCCGAGCAGCTCATCCAAGCCTTACATCACCAAGTGCAATGTAAAGCGTGGGATGCAGTGGAGTAAAGCACGCCGCCACTGGACTCTAGAGTAGTGGAGACGTGTTCTCTGGAGTGACCAATCACGCTTCTCAGTCTGACAATCCCATGGACGAGTCTGGGTGAACGGGACTTGCCTGACTGCATTGTGCCAAGTGTAAAGTTTGGTGGAGGGGGGATTATGGGGTGGGGTTGTTTTTCAGGGGTTGGGCATGGCCCCTTAGTTCCAGTGAAAGGAACTCTTAATGCTTCAGCATACCAAGACATTTTGGACAATTTCATGCACCCAACTTTCCAAGTTTGGGGACGGCCCCTTCCTGTCCCAACATGACTCCGCACCAGTGCGCAAAGCATCGGTCCATAAAGACATGGATGAGTGAGTTTGGTGTGGAGGAACTTGACTGAGTCCTGACCTCATCCTGATAGAACACCTTTGGGATGAATTAGAGCGGAGACTGCGAGCCAGGCCTTCTCGTCCAACATCAGTGCCTGACCTCACAAATGCACTTCTAGAAGAATGGTCAAAAATTCCCATAAACGCACTCCTAAACCTTGTGGAAAGCCTTCCCAGAAGAGCTGAAGCTGTTAGAGCTGCAAAGGGTGGACCCACTCCATATTAAACCCTACGGATTGAGAATGGGATGTCATTAAAGTTCATGTGCATGTAAAGTCAGTGTCCCAAAACTTTTGGCAATATAGTGTATCTGTTGTCTATATTGTAGAAAGTGCTACATAAATAAAGGTGACACAAAGAACTCTATTCTCAATGCAATAATATTTCAGCTTGTGTATAAAACGCATGGTTATGGTCAGGTTAATGGCTTTAGTTTTCTGCTGCTCATGTGTGTTTATGTGTGAAACGAGTCATTATATTAGGGTCTGAATGAGGTCTTTGCCGTGTGTGACGGGGGGCTGCAGGTCAGACGTGTTTCAGTCTGGTGGGTCACTGTCCGTCTGTCCGTCCGTCTACACTAGGCTCATTGTTAAACCTGCCAGCTCACCAGTTTGTGAACAGCAGTGGGAGTCGAGGAAGAGTTCAGCGCTGCCAACAGAGAATCAATGACAACCGAGACACTCCATTTCTCATGCAAACTCTTTCAAACTCATCTCATCCTTCAACTCTTGATGTCTTAATATTTAATACTTTTCTCTATAGCCATGATATGACTTTAGACCTTTAAAATTCTGATCCCAATGTCTTTTTCTGGTGTTTCATGAATGTTAACATCTGGCATTGTTTTAATATACTTAGGGTTAAATTTAAGATTTATGAATTTTTGAGTTGCAAATTAAATTATAAACATTCAAGAATTAACTAAATTAGCATTCAAGTGTTGATAAAAAGAATCCATAAAGCTAAAATACTTTTTTCTTGTTTCTTTTGATAAATTGTATGTTTGGATATTTATCCAACAAAATGTTCTGGGGGCCACAACATTTTTGTGAAAATTATCAAAAACACTGGTGGGGAAAGAGTTAAATATACTATCTCTATCAAAAGATAGAGTACAAATATAGGCCAAATATACTCAGACTTTGCTGTAAATATAAGTCAAGTACAAACCCGATTCCAAAAAAGTTGTGACACTGTACAAATTATGAATAAAAAAGGAATGCAATAATTTACAAATCTCATAAACTTATATTTTATTCACAATAGAATATAGATAACATATCAAATGTTGAAAGTGAGACATTTTGAAATGTCATGCCAAATATTGGCTCATTTTGGATTTCATGAGAGCTACACATTCCAAAAAAGTTGGGACAGGGAGCAATAAGAGGCCGGAAAAGTTAAATGTACATATAAGGAACAATTGGCAACATGATTGGGTATAAAAAGAGCCTCTCAGAGTGGCAGTGTCTCTCAGAAGTCAAGATGGGCAGAGGATCACCAATTCCCCCAATGCTGCGGCCAAACATACTGGAGCAATATCAGAAAGGAGTTTCTCAGAGAAACACTGCAAAGAGTTTGAAGTTCTCATAATCTACAGTGCATAATATCATCCAAAGATTCAGAGAATCTGGAACAATCTCTGTGCGTAAGGATCAAGGCCGGAAAACCATACTGGATGCCCGTGATCTCCGGCCCTTAGACGGCACTGCATCACATACAGGAATGCTACTGTAATGGAAATCACAACATGGGCTCAGGAATACTTCCAGAAAACATTGTCGTGAACACAATCCACCGTGCCATTCTCAGCGCTCAGTTCAGAAGCCTGCATCTCTGATGGGATGGGGTTCATGAGTGCGTGTGGCATGGGCAGCTTACACATCTGGAAAGGCACCATTGTAACAATGTTCACGTGCATAGGGAAGAAGGAGGCGGGAACCGGCAAACATTTTAAAACCTTTAATCAAAAATAAAACAAACCATAACGTCGACGGCAGCCCCTCACGGACGACTGCCACCTAAAAACAAAACAAAATACAATAATGGCGGCAGCCCCTCACGGCCGACTGCTGCCTACATACAAAACAAAACCAAACATAAACTCCAGGCCTGGTCCTCTCTCGTCTTGCCATGTCGTCGCTCCTCCTTTTATACTCCCGTCACTCCTCCATGAGGCGAGGCCGGTGTGGCGCACAGCTGACGCGCTGACCGCTCTCACGGTCCCCCGCCTCGCCACAACCATCAATGCTGAAAAGTATATCCAAGTTCTAGAACAACATATGCTCCCATCCAGACGTCGTCTCTTTCAGGGAAGACCTTGCATTTTCCAACATGACAATGCCAGACCACATACTGCATCAATTACAACATCATGGCTGCGTAGAAGAAGGATCCGGGGACTGAAATGGCCAGCCTGCAGTCCAGATCTTTCACCCATAGAAAACATTTGAGCATCATAAAGAGGAAGATGCCACAAAGAAGACCTAAGACAGTTGAGCAACTAGAAGCCTGTATTAGACAAGAATGGGACAACATTCCTATTCCTAAACTTGAGCAGCTTGTCTCCTCAGTCCCCAGACGTTTGCAGACTGTTAGAAAAAGAAGAGGGGATGCCACACAGTGGGAAACATGGCCTTGTCCCAACTTTTTTGAGATTTTGAAATTTAAAATCAACTTATTTTTCCCTTAAAATGATACATTTTCTCAGTTTAAACATTTGATATGTCATCTATGTTGTATTCTGAATAAAATATTGAAATTTGAAACTTCCACATCATTGCATTCTGTTTTTATTCACAATTTGTTCAGTGTCCCAACTTTTTTGGAATCAGGTTTGTATACTTGCGTGCAATTTTAAGTATATTTCTGAGAAGTAGACTGAAAGACTTATTTTTAGTGTAAAAGAAGAACACAGCAGACTTGAATGAACTTCTTTTGTGTAAGGGAGTACGAGAGGCCTGTTTTGTGAAATGCAGTTATGTAACTGTACTGCTTACTTGGCACACGCATCTGTTGTTGTCGGGGAAAAAATAACCCATGATTGAATACATGATGCAATTAGTGCGGAGAACTCAAAGGCTCCGCCGCAGCCATCCTCCAATCACAACATGACAGAAACCTGTTGAGAAACAAAACAAATAACTCTTCTTGACCATTCCTGCTCTTACTGTGTACAAATCATTGGTGCATGTTATTCAGAACTAAAAACTACCATAATCTTTCATCAAAATGCAAATAACATCAAATATATTCAGTTTTCCAGAAGTTTCATGGTGAGGCAACTTTATATTTCTTTCATGTTAGAGGTTGCACATTTTATAAACCATCTAAAAGGTCTTATTTGTGCAAAAACGCCACACGGGAATGTGAAAACGACTGGGAAATAGGGAAGGTCTCTGGAGTAATGCATTACTGAAGGTGAATGTGTTTGGCTCGACTAGCATTGAGACAGTATTAATAGTGACAGGTGTGCTGGAGTCCTGCACCTCATTCACTAACGTCTGGGACTTTCACAATAACCCACACAATCGACTTTTATTGCCTGGGCTTACAGGGGCTTCACGGCGCCCAGCCTATCAGACTAAGCAGCTTAACAGCAACAGCCTTCTGAGAGCGAGAGCACGCTTCACCTCCACATCCATCAATCAATCGCTGGTTACAGGCCTTCAGAAAGCTAAATAAACAACTCGCCGACCAGAAACTGGACTGTGTCGTGAATCTATACTGGTCGGGTCCGTGAGGGGAATAAAACGGCTGATATACAGAATAAAGGGTGGATTCAGTACAGGTCAACCATGTTATTTTACAGTTTATGCATATTTACAAAACTGACTTTGTGCCATCACAAAAATATCTGACACCCTGCTCTCTAGTTATTGCTATCAGCCCTTTAAAAAAAATCGAAATCGGTTCACTGTAAATGTAATGTAATGTAATGTTTTATTTGTTTACCTGCATGTAATGTGACCATTAAGCGACATCAGTGAACATGCAAATATGTTGTTAAATTAGTGAAATATTAAATTCAAATCTCAGGGGACTTAAAGTAAATATTTACAAAAAGGGTTCAGCTGATAAAAGTGTGATTGGATGAGAGATCTCATAAATATATATCTCAATTTTCAATTTTTGTTTTGTTTATTATATCTATTATATCTTTTATGTTTATTATATTATATTTTGTGTTGTTTATCATAACTACTTATTTTTAATTTATATATTTTATATATATATATATATATATATATATATATTATAATTGTGAAATTTATTATGTGAAAAATTATAGGAAGCTTTTTTGTTCGTGTTTAGATAAAAAAAAAAAAACATTGGTTACACTTTATTTTAAGGGAATTCTAAATAAAATTCTAATATTTATTATATATAATATATAAATATTATAATTTTATAATTTATTATATTATTTTATTTTATATATCTGACATGACACTCAGTGGTATCGGCACTTTAAAAAACAAAATTGGTCGAATACGAATGTGAAAAATTATATATTATATCATTTTTGTTTGTGTTTTAGATTAAAACAGTTATGGGTTACACTTTGTTTTAAGGTGACGAAGATACATTGTACTTACTCAAATAAGTTAGTTAACTACATGTACTTACTAAAGGGTTAAGGTTAGGGATAGGTTTAGATTAGTTACTTGTGCATAATTTACTGTTATTACTATAGTAAGTACATGTAGTAACGTGAACAACATCACTTTACAATAAAGTGTTACATAACTATTAAATATATGATTCATTAAATCATAAAAATGTAAAATTAGAATAAAACACTTGAAATATTGTATTTGTTGACCTGCATGTAATGTGACCATTAAGTAAACATGCAAATGTGTTGTTATATTATTGAAATATTAGCTTAAAATCTTAGGGGCTCTTCAAGAAAATATTTTGGGTCAAAGGGGTTTGGCTGACAAAAAAAATCACGTTTTATTTTTTATTTATACGTCTGACATGACACTCGGCCATCAAAATAAAACAATATCGGATGAATCATCAATGGAAGCTTTTTTTGTTCAGTTTGCAAAAATTGTATCTTTCGGGTTACAGCAGCTGGGTGGAACCCTCGGGGTCTCTTCAGTGAATTTTTCATTCCATTGGATTGGTACAAAACTTGGTAAAGGTTTTGGCACTTGCTATGTGAACACACAAAAAAATGGACACGATTGGAAAAGGTTTTCCAATTTCTGAGAAACTGTTAAAAGTGGTTCAGACCGAGCACCAAAACACACCTAGCCAATCAGCAGCAAGGGGCGTGTCCACTCATGAGGGGGGAGGGGCCTGTTAGTGAATTTGGGGGCGGAGCTATCGAGATAGGGGTATAATCCTTTTGGGTGGGGTGTGTTTTCGTGATTTCAAATATCTGTACCTTTAAATGGTTCTGAAAAAAATTGTTACATTTGTATTGTTCGCAGTCAAAAATTAGTGCATTTGAAATGCGTGGGAAATGAATGAACTGCGCCCAAACAAAGTCTGACTAAAAGCTAATTTTTTGAGATATCAACCTCAAATTTGGAACACAACTTGTTTAGATTTATGGCTTTGATTTTCTCACAGTTTTAGAGTAAATCATGGAAAATATATATTTCATATAAATATGAATATACAGTCACCTAAAGGATTATTAGAAACACCTGTTAAATTTCTCATTAATGCAATTATCTAATCAACCAATCACATGGCAGTTGCTTCAATGCATTTAGGGGTGTGGTCCTGGTCAAGACAATCTCCTGAACTCCAAACTGAATGTCAGAATGGGAAAGAAAGGTGATTTAAGCAATTTTGAGCGTGGCATGGTTGTTGGTGCCAGACGGGCCGGTCTGAGTATTTCACAATCTGCTCAGTTACTGGGATTTTCACGCACAACCATTTCTAGGGTTTACAAAGAATGGTGTGAAAAGGGAAAAACATCCAGTATGCGGCAGTCCTGTGGGAGAAAATGCCTTGTTGATGCTAGAGGTCAGAGGAGAATGGGCCGACTGATTCAAGCTGATAGAAGAGCAACTTTGACTGAAATAACCACTCGTTACAACCGAGGTATGCAGCAAAGCATTTGTGAAGCCACAACACGCACAACCTTGAGGCGGATGGGCTACAACAGCAGAAGACCCCACCGGGTACCACTCATCTCCACTACAAATAGGAAAGAGAGGCTACAATTTGCACGAGCTCACCAAAATTGGACAGTTGAAGACTGGAAAAATGTTGCCTGGTCTGATGAGTCTCGATTTCTGTTGAGACATTCAGATGGTAGAGTCAGAATTTCACGTTAACAGAATGAGAACATGGATCCATCATGCCTTGTGCAGGCTGGTGGTGGTGGTGTAATGGTGTGGGGGATGTTTTCTTGGCACACTTTAGGCCCCTTAGTGCCAATTGGGCATCGTTTAAATGCCACGGCGTACCTGAGCATTGTTTCTGACCATGTCCATCCCTTTATGACCACCATGTACCCATTCTCTGATGCTACTTCCAGCAGGATAATGCACCATGTCACAAAGCTCGAATCATTTCAAATTGGTTTCTTGAACATGACAATGAGTTCACTGTACTAAAATGGCCCCTGCAGACACCAGATTTCAACCCAATAGAGCATCTTTGGGATGTGGTGGAACGGGAGCTTCGTGCCCTGGATGTGCATCCCACAAATCTCCATCAACTGCAAGATGCTATCCTATCAATATGGGCCAACATTTCTAAAGAATGCTTTCAGCACCTTGTTGAATCAATGCCACGTAGAATTAAGGGAGTTCTGAAGGCGAAAGGGGGTCAAACACAAACACATTGCATGTTTTTTTTTTTTTTATTTGGGCCATCACGTGACGAGCACCAGAGGGTTAAATGACATTATTTACCTGTAAAAGTTCATAGACTAGTAATATGTACCCTTAATGTGCTACTATAAGTTACTAAACGGCACCTTTTAGGGGTATTTATGGTTCAAACATGTGCTTTTAAGGGTTCTGCCCTAGTGATGACCTGTTGTAACCCTAAAGGTACTTCTGATTTGAAAATGACATGCAGATGCATGATGAAAACAAAGACAAAAATAGTGATTTTTGCAGTACCTGAGATCAACATAGTGCAGTCACACCAACAAACTTTGACACCAAACGATTCAGTGTGATTGGACGAGAGAAGATGACAGCAGGATCGGGAGGGGACGCGGCCAGCGCTGAAATGAAAAGCCCAGAGTGAATTCTTCAGCACTACAGGTTTGGCACGGCTCACGGGAGCGGCGGCAGAAACAGTAAAAGGCTGGATTTGAGCGGCCGCCAGCGGAGCGAGCCAACTATTTCTCATTTGGACCTGACCGGCTGATGACCCTCCTGTTGAAGAGATGGAGCTCTGGAAAAACAAAAGCGCTGGCACGGGCCCGAGCGAACCATGAGACACAAAAACAACCATGAAAAGTTGATGTTGTTCAGATTTAAAAAAGGAGGATTTACACATGGCAAAAAATGATCTTACTCAGTATCTTTGTCTTGTTTTTCCAGTACATTCTTAATCAAGATACATTTACTTGAGACGCTTGTTATTTTATATCGTCTTGTTTTCTGGAAAATGTATCAAAAATTAAGTGTTTATATGGACTCCAAGAAAAAATATCTGTCAGGGGCTTAGAAATATGAACTTTATTAAATAGGGAAATTCATTCATTACATTTTGATACATTTTTCAGAAAACAATATATAATATCTTAAGTAATGTTCCTTGCAAGTAAATGTATCTTTAGATATTTGTAGCAAGGGTTATTGTGTTTAACTAAAAGCATAAACAAATATTTATGCTTTGCTTGTGCGTTTAATCAAATTAAATATAAAAATATATAACTTTTTTAAAGGGGTACTTCAGCACTGGGAAGATGAATGTGTATTTAAACTGGGTCATTTATGTAGTAGAAATGTGAAATTATTTTTGAATTTGGTGCCCACTAGACTGAAAAAAGACAAAATGTATTTTTGGCTCATGTGGATGAAAGACAGCAACTCCCAGAATGCACTTGTTTCGCTGCCCTACGAGGCCACTCCCAAAGCCACGGCTACTGGATCACTGGATCACTTGCCCAGCGCGGCACCGCCCCTATCGTTGTTTTCACTTAGGTATTTAAAGGTATTTAGTTCAGTTAGAGAACACACTACAATTAAAAACTGAACGTGTCTGTTCAATATAATATGAGTGAGCCGAGCGAGTGTCACGGCACAAACGCAGCAGGAGTCAGATCTCATTCATCACGAGAGCGACGAGCTGAGGTAAGCGCGGGCGCGGCAGTCATTCACGGCGCGTGTTCATGCCTATGGAAGCTTAACTTTCATAGGAATTCATTTGAAAAGTTGAAACACTCACTTTGCTCCGCTCCGCTCCGTTTACATGAATGCCCGCAGCTGCCCGAGCCGAGCGCTGTGAGTGAGATCCCACCCCCTGTGGGCGGGTTGATGACATGCAGAACTAGCTCCTCCTACTGGCTGTAGTCTTTAGCCTCTGGCCAAAAAATCCTCAGATGACGCAAAATGAGTTTAAGTTTTGAGCTTAGTTTAAATTGATGTACTATAATATACGGAAGCCCGTTTCACCACAGTTGAGTAAACAATACACTTCTTAAAGTCATAATAATGAGAAACTTTCTAGTAGTTATGACTTAATATCTCATAATAATTAGAAACTTGCTTGTAATCATTACTTCTGATGATAACTAAAACAAAAATATAGACAATTAGACCAAAAACACTAAAAATGACAAAAGGACAAAACTATTAAAACTTTAACTAAAATTATATTGAAAACAGAAAATTTAAAAATAAAAACTAATTTGAAATATTAACAAAATATATAACATAACATACTATAATATTATTAAATAAATATAAAAAATAATATAATAGTGCACTGTAAAAAAAAAAAAAAAAAAAAAAAAAAAAAGCTGCCTTACTACAATCAACGTGCCAGTGTCAGTGTTTAATTACATTAAACTGACTTTAAACAATTTATTAAATCACGTATATAACAAATCTTTCCCTCGCGGGTCAAAATGACCCGGAGCCCTAAAATAAAAATTTTTTTCTTTCTTTATTATATTTTTAGAGTTATATTTTATTTAATTTTGATAATATTTCTTCTATTTTTAATGCAATTTTTTGGGAGATTTTTAAAATTTTATTTACCTTTAAATTACTAGATTTGATCAATAAATAAAAATAAATAAAAATTAGGCACATTCTTTCAATTTAAATTCAACTTAAACTATGTTCTGCATTGTAAATGTGTTCAAATCTAATCACTTCATATTTGTGTGCAAAAAAAAAAAAAAATTGTCCATCGTTATATGACCTCTCATTCATTTTAATGGGAATTCCTAGATGTGTGTGTGTGTGTGTGTGTGTGTAAGCATGTGAGTGTGTTCTGCATTTGGGATGTTCTATAGTGTCATGCCTTCATTTGTGTGTGTGTGTTTGTTCTAGACTGTGCCATATTTTTCATATTTTTTTGACAAATGAAAAAAACTCACATTCCAATCATTCCTATGTGGGTCAAATTGACCCATGAGGGAAGGATTGATTTTTATTTCAACCACATAAACTCCTTGAATACAGTAAACCAAAAAAAGTGTTTATTCCCAGTTCAAGTGTAACAAAATTCATTGGGTCTTGGACCACTCCAAGAATTTTTTTTATAAAAGAAATAATTTCGGGTCAAAATGACCCGAGAGAAGGATGAGGAATATATAAAAACATATGTTGTCATGACTTACTGATCATTAATCATATATTCACAACATAACATTTTGGTTGTGTAAAGTGTAAAATGCTTTCAGACTCCATATCCTTACTTTTCCACCACGTCTCCACATGTTTGATCCTTTGAGTTCCGGCCGAACCGATGAAAGGGCGTGTTTTTTTTCCTGCAAAAGAAGAGCGAGACACAAATGAAGAGGAGTTTAGAGAGGGCAGGACGTGTGCTTGTGCGTTTGAGGCTGCGGTGCTGCTGTTGATCCAACTAAAACACAAAATTCAACAGGCAGGGGCCAGATCTCACGTGTCAGTGCGATGTTTATGACCGAGGCCCCGTTTGGCTGTGGAACGACTGAGAGGAGAAGCTCTCGTGTGTTTTACACTCAACCCCCTCCGAAAAAGAGAAAAGCTCCACACATCCGCCAGCTTTGCAGAGGCCTGCCCCCAATTATCCTCCCACAAAGCTGCTAAAAAACAACAGAAATATCTGAGCGGGCAGAGCGTTTGATGTTGCCACGCAGTGTTTGACAGAGAGCAGGACGGCTCTGAATAGAGAGGTCTGCGTGAACTCGCCTGGCCCTGTTCAACGCTTGGAAACGAGGCTCGGGGAAGCAAATGCCATCGGATTGGAAGCAGCTGTTGAGTTGGAGAAACATGGTTTTAAACAGGGCCGTATGTGCCAAAACGTCTAAAAATGTCACTCGCTAGCGGCTTCGACTGATATGCTTCACCGCAACTGACAGCCCTTGTTGAACTACACTCACTATTAATAGGAAACGAACACTTGGTGGAATGCTGATTAAATATTGTGTGTAGTTAACCAACCGTACACTTGTGATTTTTTTTTTTTTTTTTTTTTAAAGGACATTAAATTGATCAAGAGTGACATTTATAATATTACAAAAGATTTATATGTTTAAAATATGAAGCAGCACAACTGTTTTCAACACTGATAATAGTCATAAATGTGTGTTGATCATCAGATCCTCATATGAGAGTGATTAGTGAAGGATCATGTGACACTGAAGACTGGAGTAATGATGATAAACTCAGCTTTGATCACAGGAATAAATCACACTTTACTATATATTCACACAGAGAACAGCTGATCTACACTGGAATAATATTTCATTATTTTTACTGTAATTTTAGTCAAATAAATGCAGCTTTGGTGAGCAGAAGAAACAAAAAAATCTGAGACAGCACAAAAATACTAAAACTCACAAATACCAAAACTAATAGTTACTAAGCGTAAAAATTAACAAACTAAAGTGAAAGCACAAACTAAAAATACTGAAATGCATTACATTACAGAAGTAAAATGCTGTTTTATGTTGGCTGCTCTTCGTTACATTCACAAGAAACCCAAATGTTTAGATGTTTGCTTCACATGAATCAAACTTGAAACTCTTGGATTTATATGCATGCTTTGCACAAGTCGGTTACTTTGCTTTTCAAATCGGCCTGTTTTTGTTAAATCCCAGAGTTTGAGAGTCACATAATCAGCTATTGTTTGATCAACTCTGCTTCATCATACTAAACCAGACCCTTCTGTAAACACACTGACCAAGAGCCATGTGCTGCAGAGGTTCAGAAACATTCTGGAACTTTCCAGGGGTTTGTTTGGCTCATGCAGCCGTCAGAGAGTTTGAGTCCTGTCAAGCCTCAAGTTCTGAGCTAAAAGTGGCTTTAAATGCGAGAGGAATGCTGGAGCATTGTGGGAACGCTCGGATCGGGACATCAAAGGGATGGGAAAACGTAACCGTTGGCTGCGAGTCCTGTCATTCACAGATAATAAACAGCATTGTTCGGCCTTCTGTGGCACACATGTCTCTTTGATGAAATCTCTTCCCATCTGACAGGTGTACGAGTTCCCAGAAAAACATCTCGGCTGAAGGAATATTGGAATGGCCAGCAAAGAAAAGAAAAGCAGAAACCTTAAAAATGGTCTATTTTAGAGAACAAATAACACAAATGCACTGCAGAATATGACGAATAACTGTCTACTGGAAATGGCAGAATAGTTTCTTCTCTCTTACTACACAGCTTGAATTATTATTATTACCTAAAACACTAATACTAAAACCTTTTTTTAAATAGAGCTGAAATAAAACAAAATATAAGATGAAAAACTTCAACTTAAAAATTTAAATAAGCTGCAAGTTGAAGTATTAAAATTATTAAAACTACAACTGAAATAAAACAAAATTAAAGCTAAATATAAACAAAATGACAAACACATAATTACAAAAACATGCTAAAATCACTCTGAATATGTTAGTAGAAATGCTCTGGGAGCCACCTAGAACACCCTAGCAACCCCATAGCAACATGCTAAAAACAACTCTGAATAGTAATGCCCTGGCAACAACATAGCACACCCTAGCAACCCCATAGCAACATGCTAAAAACAACTCTGAATAGTAATGCCCTGGCAACAACATAGAACACCCTAGCAACCCCATAGCAATGTGCTAAAAACAACTCAGAATAGTAATGCCCTGGAACCAGCTAGAACACCATAGCAGCCCCATAGCAATGTGCTAAAAACAACTCAGAATAGTAATGCCCTGGAACCAGCTAGAACACCCTAGCAACCCCATAGCAACGTGCTAAAAACAACTGAAAATAGTAATGCCCTGGAACCAGCTAGAACACCCTAGCAACCCCATAGCAACGTGCTAAAAACAACTGAAAATAGTAATGCCCTGGAGCCAGCTAGAACACCCTAGCAACCCAATAGCAACGTGCTAAAAACAACTGAAAATAGTAATGCCCTGGAACCAGCTAGAACACCATAGCGACCCCATAGCAATGTGCTAAAAACAACTGAAAATAGTAATACCCTGGAACCAGCTAGAACACCATAGCAACCCCATAGCAATGTGCTAAAAACAACTGAAAATAGTAATGCCCTGGAACCAGCTAGAACACCCTAGCAACCCAATAGCAACGTGCTAAAAACAACTGAAAATAGTAATACCCTGGAACCAGCTAGAACACCATAGCAACCCCATAGCAACGTGCTAAAAACAACTGAAAATAGTAATGACCTGGAAGCCACATAGCACACCCTAGAAACCCCATAACAACGTGCTAAAAACAACTCATACAACATAGCAACATTTGCAACAAACGAACATCATAGCAGCAAAGCTACAATTGAAATGTAGTTTTTCCATCTGGTGTCGCTAGTAACTCATAAACGACACACTTCACCTTTAACATAAAAACAAACAGCCGGCAAAACAAGCCACACAGCTTAAATCTCCTGCAGTTATATCTATGGGTGTGATCCTGAATGACCGTCACCTTCACTCACTAGAGCACAGCAGCAGGGCCCTGACGAGGGTTCAGCAGAGGAGATGCTCATCAGGATCTCTGCGTGTGTGCAGATGTACAGGAAGTGTTTCCACCATAATTAGACCCACCAATTCAATCCCCTGCATTCAGAATCTGCCGTGTGGGATATAATTAGTATGCATTATTTCTCATACTTCAAAGCTCAGGTGTGTTTATAAGCCCCTCTGAATAATGGAAACCCGCTTGCAGGAACAATAGAGATGGAAAAAAAACAAATGCTAGGCTATTGTTGTTTTCTGTCTTTTTTTAATACAAAGCATGTGCTATCTGAATGAATTTAGCAAGAATCACGTATATGGAAGGGGAACAGCTGCCAAATTCAGTCCCATGTTGTTGTGAACCTTCTTTCTGTATTGAAACACAAAAGAACACGTTTTAACAATCTCCAATCTGTTGTTTACCATGCAATGAGTGGATGTTTACCACGCTCATAAACCGTAGTTTTTATAACATGTGCACTATATTGCAAGACTTCTGAAATCTTATGTCTGGTAGAAATGTCCCATGATTATGCAATATATTTTATTTCTTGTCATTCAAGTCTCTGCTGAGCTGTAAATCAAAAGTCTCTGCCTTTAGTTTGGTTTAGCTGTGCTGTTTGTGGTGGGAACTTTGGTGAAATAATCCTCTAACACAGAATTGTATGAAGTCTTTTCATCACCCCAGATGACAGAAATCGTCCAGCCCTTTTTTTCTTGGAAAGCCGAGGACGACACACCCACAGAGCACCGCCTAAACCTCCCATGAACACCTGCTCTACCATCATCAGATGGCCGCTAACAATCAGGTGACAGCTGTGAGTCATGACAGAATGACATGTTTCCATACGTCACACACACACACACACACACACACACACACACACACACACACACACACACACACACACACACACACACACAAGCCCTAGCTGTTCTTCAGGTTCGACAGGCAGAACCTTTTGTTCCAACTGTTGCCGGTCAAACATGCCCTTGCACGGCTGCTGCTGCGCCCAGGCAACTGTAGCCATCGGCGACACTAAACACGTGACACACACAAAACATGTTTTCAGTAAATATTTTCTGCCAGAAAGGAAAGCATTACAAAGATTACTATGCAACAGTAGTGCATATTATTTCTGGGAAATGAAAGTAGTGTTTATTAGATATTTTTGCTTTTAAGTACATTCAAATCTGTACATACATTAAGTACACACAAAACTATACATAAAATCATTAAAGAAATGAAAAAATAAATACAAAAAATATATATATATATATATATATATATATATATATATATATATATATATATATAAAATTAATTTATATATATATATATATATATATTTAATGTAATCTTTATTTTTTATTGTTACAACAATTGCACAGTATTTATAAAAATAATTAATTATTTTATAAATACTTCTTGTATTTTTATATATAAAATATATATTTTAATTATATAATAAGTATATATTATATTAAATATAAAATACAAAATAGCACAACTGTACAAAACTAAAAAAGTAAAATAATATCAAATCAGTTAATAAGAATTATAAAAAAGATGTATATTTTATATTGTACTGTTGTACTGTTTTGTACTATTTACTTTTATATTTATTATAATATTATGTTTTCATGATTTATTATTATTTATTAGCTTTTTCTGTACAACTGTACAATATTTTATATATATATATATATACACACACACACTTTTTGTATATTATATTTTTATATTTGTAATGTAATATTTAATTTTTATTGTCACAACAATACAATATTTATAAAAAAATAAATACATAATGATATCATATACTTTTTGTATTTTTATAATATTAAAAATAAATATAAAAATATAAAATACAAACCAGCACAACTGTACAATACTAAAAAATTTATATATAAAATTAGAATTTAATAGGAATTATTCAAAATTAATGAGATAATTACCTCTAACTTAGTGATTCAGGCAGTATTTTAGCCTTTTGTTAAATATGATTATTATTTGTATTTCTTATGCATATGTTGTGATTATTTTATATGATTATTTTAATTTCCTTTTCTATGTAAACCACTTTGAATTAAAAACAACTAAAAACTAAGCCACCTAGAACACCCTAGCAACCCCATAGCAACGTGCTAAAAACAACTCTGAATAGTAATGCCATGGAAGCCACCTAGAACACCCTAGCAACCCCATAGCAACGTGCTAAAAACAACTCGGAATAGTAATGCCCTGGAAGCCACCTAGAACATCCTAGCAACCCCATAGCAACATGCTAAAAACAACTTGGAATATGTTAGTCAATCCCTCCAGTTTTTCGCGATCGCTGAATACAACGCAAAAGCAAAATGTTGCATTTTTAATTCATAATTTCACAGCAAAATAATTTAAAACACAAAAAAATATATATTATCTAATTGAACTATCTCTAATTTATTTAAATGCATGAGGATACAGACGTTGTGGTGCATGCGCAGTATGTGGTCTGTGTGAAAGTGAATCTTTCTCTCGCATAAGTGCCAAGCACTGGGCAAACTGATTACTCAAGATGGATGAATGACCAAATAAAAGTATGATATGCCAGATAACACTAAAAAAAAAGAGTTGATAAAAGCGCTGTATACCACAAACTCAATGCGCTACTGACACATGGACCAATGTCAGACCGGCTGAGGATTCTGTGCATGCTGTCAGCGCTCGCGAGTATACAGAAATCTGTTCTATAGGCTTATTGCCCTTGAACAATCCAAATCAAATACACACATAATTCTGCCTAAATGTCTGTCTTGGCTGTTATGTCTTGAGTGAATAAGTTTGGGACGTGTGACAGTATTGAGTCCATGCATTACTGTAGGTCTTTAAAGTGAAAGCATCCTAATATAGCCGATACCCATCAAACAACACCTGGACAAACAAACCGTAGCCTATTAAACTAAAGCACTGTTTGTGTCTGTGTCTTTATGTTGTGTTCATTTGTCCTCCTATCATTTGTTTATTAGTTCTTATTTTATTACTGACTGTTTACTTGATTAATTCATTATTTGAGAACATTTGAGCAAAATTCTGGAAATTGCCACCACAAAATCAGTCATTTTGATCGCAAAAATCACAAAAGAAAATCCTGGAGGGACTGGTGAGTATGCATAAATGCATTTGTTGTGATTATTTTCATTTCCTTTTCTATGTAAAGCACTTTGAATTACCACTGTGTATGAAATGTGCTACATAAATAAACTTGCCTTGCCTAATTTGTTCTCAAAAAATTCTCAGTCTGTCTGCGTCACATATATTTTCTTTTATATTTTCTTGGTGCACTGCAAACCTATCCAACATTTCTGAAGCAATCATGACGGTGCATGATTTCCCTGTAACCGTGTGAGTGCACACACCCACCATTCACCTACTGCATCGCACAAGCATTCGTGATGTGATGCAAACCCAACGCCGAGTCTTTGTCTCGCTCCATTTAAAGGCAGAAAGAGTTGCACATTCCCACCCAGAGCCGAATGACAGCATTGCTCTGATGGCATGCTGCTCATCTCTGCACACACACTGTTGTGTTTCCCAGGCAATCTGTTGAGATGAGCAGACACAACACATGCATGTCACACGGATGAGTAACGCTACTGCATGCACAGCGGGAGGATGATGTAAGACAGAGAGAGAGAGAGAGAGAGAGAGAGAGAGAGAGAGAGAGAGAGAGAGAGAGAGAGAGAGAGAGAGAGAGAGAGAGAGAGAGAGAGAGAGAGAGAGAGAGAGAGAGAGAGAGAGAGAGAGAGAGAGAGAGAGAGAGAGAGAGAGAGAGAGAGAGAGAGAGAGAGAGAGAGAGAGAGAGAGAGAGAGAGAGAGAGAGAGAGAGAGAGAGAGAGAGAGAGAGAGAGAGAGAGAGAGAGAGAGAGAGAGAGAGAGAGAGAGAGAGAGAGAGAGAGAGAGAGAGAGAGAGAGAGAGAGAGAGAGAGAGAGAGAGAGAGAGAGAGAGAGAGAGAGAGAGAGAGAGAGAGAGAGAGAGAGAGAGAGAGAGAGAGAGAGAGAGAGAGAGAGAGAGAGAGAGAGAGAGAGAGAGAGAGAGAGAGAGAGAGAGAGAGAGAGAGAGAGAGAGAGAGAGAGAGAGAGAGAGAGAGAGAGAGAGAGAGAGAGAGAGAGAGAGAGACAGAGAGAGAGAGAGAGAGAGAGAGAGACAGAGAGAGAGAGAGAGAGAGAGAGACAGAGAGAGAGAGAGAGACAGAGAGAGAGAGAGAGAGAGAGAGAGAGAGAGAGAGAGAGAGAGAGAGAGAGAGAGAGAGAGAGAGAGAGAGAGAGAGAGAGAGAGAGAGAGAGAGAGAGAGAGAGAGAGAGAGAGAGAGAGAGAGAGAGAGAGAGAGAGAGAGAGAGAGAGAGAGAGAGAGAGAGAGAGAGAGAGAGAGAGAGAGAGAGAGAGAGAGAGAGAGAGAGAGAGAGAGAGAGAGAGATGGAAGATAGATTAACTAATAGAGGAGCTTTGATGATTCAGTTGGATACTTCGCAACATTTGCTTTTCTGAATTCAGCAGGAACAATTGATTATGCAATATTGTGCAAACAGTCACAGCTAAAGAGTGTCATCATACACAACACACAGTGTACATAGACTCTATTCTCAATACGGCACGGTGCGTTATTGCTTTCAGAAAATTAATACTAAGTAACGAAAGTATGATATTTTCATTATAATTTTCTGCATTCTCACATTATGAGGGTTAAATCTTCAATGATATCTTCCAACTGATATTTGACTCGTTCAAACAAACATCTAATTCAATGCAAAATTATTAGGCTAAAGACTTCAAAATCACATTATTATTTGACACATTCCATGCTGAGGTCTCTGGGATGAGCATTAATATATCACAATATCTCAATGCTCTCATCAGCACAAGCCCTATCTGAAGGACGGCTTTTGTCTGGTTGAAAATATCAGTGTTGAGTGAGACACATTTGTACTGATGTAGCAGGAGAATATAAAGCGATCTGCCGCAGCTGCTTTCTGCTGTGGAACGGTTGCCATGGTAACTAAGCAGCTAGCCGCCACTGACCTCACGGTCTGCTTTGAACAGATGCTTCAGTGATGCTGAAGGAAGTCGAGCTGTTCCTCCTGTAGAAAAACACAACTGCACAATAAGTTGGTCTTCACACTTAAAAATGTATTTGAAATGCAAATAAAATTGCCATTCATTTGCGGTACACAGTTTTAACATGCATGTTTATTTGTCAGTCATCTATCTATCCATTCATCTCTCTCCATTTGTCCATCCATCTCTCTTTCCCCATCCTTCCATCCATCCATCCATCCATCCATCTCTCTCCATCCATCCACCTCTCTCCATTTATCCATCCATCCATCTCTCTCTCCATCCATCGATCTCTCTCTTTCCATCCATCTCTCTCCATCCATCCATCAATCTCTCTCTTTCTATCCATCCATCTCTCTCTTTCTCCATCCATCCAACCATCCATCCATCCATCCATCCATCCATCCATCCATCCATCCATCCATCCATCCATCCATCCATCCATCCATCAATCTCTCTCTTTCTATCCATCCATCTCTCTTTCTCCACCCGTCCATCCATCTCTCTTTCCCCACCCATCCATCCATCTTTCTCCATCCACCAATCTCTCGCTCTCTTTCCATCCATCTCTCTCCACCCATCCACCTATCCATCCATCATCCACCCATCCATCTCTCTCTCTATCCATACACCCACCCACCCATCTCTCTCTCTCTCCCCATCCATCCACCCATCCATCTCTTTCCATACACCCACCCACTTCTCTCTCTCCATCCATACACCCACCCACCCACTTCTCTCCATCCATACACCCACCCACCCACTTCTCTCTCTCCATCCACCTATCCATCCATCATCCACCCATCCATCTCTCTCCAAACACCCACCCACTTCTCTCTCTCTCTCCACCCATCCATCCACTTCTCTCTCTCTCTCTCTCTCTCCCCATCCAATCACCCACCCACCCATCTCTCTCCATCCATCCCTCTCTCTCCTCATCCATCCATTCATCTCTCCATCCATTCATCCATCCATCTCTCTCTCTCCATCCATCCACACACCCACCCTCCCCTCTATCTTTATCCACCCACCCCTCACTCACTCTCTCTCCATCCATCTCTCTCTCTATTGTAAATATGTTTGCACTGCACTTGCATACATTGACATGATAAAGACTTTTACATTTATGAAATACCCTCAGAAGAAACAATAACATAAAGGAGAAATTGGTCATAAAAATCAAAAGGCAGCCCTGATCTTCGCGTGTGATTAAATATTTTACATTGACGTTTATTAACAACCAAAGCATTATAATAGAGAAATGTCACTAATCAGTAATTCTGCACATTTATTAACTTGCATTACAAAGTTTACTTGCACGACTGTGATGTGAATGGGAGGCTGTGAAGATGCCAATTTTGCACTAATCAATTTGCACTTTAGACAGTCGAGACATCATTTTCCATTCATTAAGACGTAATTTGTTGTTGTGAAGCAGACAGCGCCCTTTGACACCAAATTTAATTTCACCCCAGCCTCAAACATCCCTTTTGGATCATGTTAATGAAGTATTGAGCATAAATAAAATCGTTTAGTCTGAAGTTCAAGCACAGAAATGACTCACTCCACAGAAACAGAAATCAATTAGCCTGCAGCGGTTAAACTGGTTAAACTGCACTTATTCGTTTAAAAGAGGAATAAATTGAAACAGTTGCTCAGTAATGCTGCTGAATGTCTTTATTTACTTTAACAAATAACAAATTGACATTCTCATGGTGGTTATCATATATTCTTGAACCCAATTTTGAGTTTAAATTTGAGTCTGCAGTCATTCTGGACAAGAACGGCCCAGGAAACAAACATGATAAGAGACCAAAGTTTGGTTTGTTTTGACATGCCGTTCCGGGGAAATTGATGTGAATAGCTGATATCACAACAAAATTTACAGATTTGTTTGTGAATCGACTTGCTTGTACGCATATCAAATAAAACTATGAATAAAAATATATACGCATACATACATTTTATTCATACTTTATGACTCACTCTGTGTAAAAATACATTCAGTGCTTTGAAAGGGCTGTTTTTCAAGTGTCCGATCCTCAGGGCTCCTTGTCCATCCTCTGCTGATTGTTGCTATGGTGACAACAAGAGTGAAGCAGCCTTTGATGTGCAGCTCCAAAACACGCAACCGCATGAAAGTGAATACAGCGACTGCACAACTGTGTGTGTTTGTGTGTGAGAGTGTGTCTGTGTGTGTGAGAGAGAGAGTGAGTGAGTGAGTGTGTTTGTGTCTGTGTGAGTGTGTGTATGTGTTTGTGAGTGAGTGTGTGTGTGTATGTGTGTCTGTGTTTCTGTGTGTGGGTGTGCGTCTCTGTGTGTGAGAGAGAGTGAGTGTGTGTGTTTCTGAGTGTGGGTGTGTGTCTCTGTGTATGAGAGAGTGCGCATGTTTTTATGACATATCAGGACACAAATGTGTATAATTTTTCAAAAGGCTTATAAATCATACAGAATGAGGGTTTTTTTGGGGAGAAAGTAAAAATGTGTAGTTTATTGTGATGGGTAGGTTTAGGGGTAGGGGCAGTGTGTGTGTGTGTGTGATGGGTAAGTTTAGGGGTTGTGTGTGTGTGTGTGTGTGTGTGTGTGTGTGTGTGTGTGTGTGTGTGTGTGTGTGTGTGTTGGGTAGGGGTAGTGTAGGGGGATAGAAAATACTGTTTGTGCGGTATAAAAACCATTACGCGTATGGAAAGACCCCACAATTCACAAAAACAAACGTGTGTTTGTGTGTGTTTCTCTGTGTGTGTGTGTGTGTGTGTGTGTGTGTGTGTGTGAGAGTGAGTGTCTGTGTGTGTGTGAGAGAGAGTGTGTGTCTTTGTGAGTGTGTGTGTAAGAGAGTGTGTGTTTATGTGTGTGTCTGTGAGAGAGAGTGCGTATGTTTGTTTGTGAGTGAGTGTCTGTGTGTGTGTGTGTGTGTCTGTGTTTCTCTGTGTGTGTGCGAGAGAGAGTGTGTGTTTGTGAGTGTGTGTGTGAGAGAGAGAGAGTGTGTTTGTTTGTGAGTGAGTGTCTGTGTGTGAGAGAGTGTGTTTGTGTCTGTTTGAGTGTGTGTTTGTGAGTGAGTGTCTGTGTGTGAGTGTGTGTGTCTGTGTTTCTCTGTGTGTGTGCGAGAGAGAGTGTGTGTGTATCTGTATGTATGTGTGTGAGTGTGTGTCTATGTGAATATGTGAGTATGTGTGTCTGTCTGTGTGCGTGTGTGTGTCTCTGTGTGTTAGTGTGTGTGTGAGAGTGTGTCTGTGTTTCTCTGTGTGTCTCTCTGTGACTGTGTGTGTGTGTGTGTCTGTGTCTGTGTGTGTGTGTGTGTGCGTGTGTGTGTGTGTGTGCTATACTATATTCTTGGACAAAAATGTTTATAGCAATACCTCACGCTAAATACTGTATTCTAAAATATAAAGCTATTCCTTAAAGGAACAGTGCACAAAAAAACAAAAAAACAAAGAGGGTGTACTATCCCTTTAAGATAAATTCAAGGTGTAACGCAGCATAAGATAATCAGTAATTCATCAGTTTTGATGAGGTAAGCACAATAACAGCATGGCTTTGATGTGCATCTTGAATCCGTAATGAAGCCTCTCGTATCAAGGTAATTCTGCTAATTCTCTAATCAGCCTCGCTGTGAAAAACTGCCTCTTTGAAATGGAAAACAGAAGCGTGTTCTTTGAGTCTGAATGAGTGAACTGGAGTGCTTACATCATCATAAACATCGCTCTACAGCAGTAAGCAGCTCAACGGCCTATTGTGAGGAAGACTCTTTCCTCTGAATTATCGGTTGGCACCTGAAGGACAGGTTCAAACTATAAGACGATGATAAATGATGAATAGTTCCGGGTTTCCTTGTTCTGTGTTCCAGGTTGCTTTAGACTAATGGCTCTTTTAATTGGATTCCATTGTTTCCACGGAAACCTGCTTACATCCTCCAGCTAAAGGAACATGTGAATTCTTTAAACGACCACACACACTTTAATGTGTAACACTTTAGAATACGGTTCCGTCATTAATGAATGCAAAATGTCTTCAGCTGCACGTGCCGAGACAAAGAACATCAGCTCGAGAAGCATGTAATCACCGTCTCTGGCTCCGTCCCTGTTGTATATAACAACAACAGTGACGCGTGCGAGAGAAACTCACGCTCCCGCTGCGAGCCACCTTCTGTCTGTATGTGTGAAGTGTGAAGTGTCTGGATGAGGAAACTGTTTACAGAGACAAGGAGAGAAAAACTCCAAATGAACACAAGCAAAAAACTACTGAAACCCAAAGGGAGCTTCTGTCCGGTGAACACAAATATCGAGACTAATAACTGCAGCTTGGGGTAAAGGTTTCTCATTGGGGAAAGGAGTTTCTTCCTGGCATCTGTGTTGGCCAGTCAGCATTAACTATACATTTATGTAATTTCCTTTGGACTAAGAGAAGATGGCGGTGATAAGACATAGTGCAGCTCGCCATAGATATCTATACATATATCTATACATATATCTGTGATTAAAGTACAAGTGTAGTTGTTACAGGACAGATCATTTGGATCATTCCGTGTCAAATGAATACAAGCAAAAAATGAAAGCAAAAACAGACATTCCAACACGGAATGTTGCATTGTTTTTCAGAGAAGCGAGTATGTGAATTTGTGGTAGGTGGATGGATGGATGGAGAGAGAGAGAGATGAATGGCTGGATGATGATGGATGAGGAGAGACATGGATGGGTGGGTGGATGGATGGATGGATGGATGGATGGATGGAGAGAGAGAGAGATGGGTGGATAGATGGAGAGAGAGAGAGAGAGAGAGAGAGAGAGATGGGTGGATGGATGGAGAGAGAGGTGGGTGGGTGGATGATGATGAATGAGGAGGGAGAGGGATGGGTGGATGATGGAGAGAGAGATGGACGATGGATGAGGAGAGAGAGGGATGAGTGGATGGATGGATGAATGGAGAAAGAGAGAGAGAGAGAGCTGGATGGGTGGGTGGATGGAGAGAGAGAGAGAGAGAGAGAGAGAGAGAGGATGGATGGATGGATGGATGATGGATGGAGAGGTGGGTGGGTGGATGGATGGATGGATGGATGGATGGATGGAGAGAGAGGTAGGTGGGTGGATGAGAGAGAGAGATAAATGGGTGGATGGATGGATGAGGAGAGAGATGGATGGGTGGATGGATGTAGAGAGATGGATGGAAAGAGAGATAGAGGGATGGATGGATGGAGAGAGAGATGGATGGATGGAGAGAGATGAATGGGTGGATGATGATGGATGGAAAGAGATGGATGGGTGGATGGATAAGTCTAAGAGAGAGAGAGAGAGAGAGAGAGAGCTGGATGGGTGGATGGAGAGAGAGAGAGATGGATGGGTGGATGGATGGATGAATGAATGGATGGATGGAGAGAGAGGTGGGTGGGTGTATGGATGGATGGAGCGAGAGGTAGGTGGGTGGATGATAGAGAGAGAACTGAATGGGTGGATGATGGATGAGGAGCGAGATGGATGGGTGGATGGATGGAGAGAGATGGATGGAAAGAGATAGATGGAAAGAAATAGAGGGATGGATGGATGGATGGAGAGAGAGATGGATGGATGGAGAGAGAGATGAATGGGTGGATGATGATGGATGGAAAGAGATGGAGAGAGAGGTGGGTGGGTGGAGAGAGGGAGATGGGTAGAGAGATAGAGATTGATGGGTGGATGGGTGGAGAGAGAGAGAGAGAGAGAGAGAGAGAGAGAGATGGGTAGAGAGATAGAGATTGATGGGTGGATTGGTGGAGAGAGAGAGAGAGAGAGAGATAGGTAGAGAGAGAGAGATGAATGGGTGGATGAAAGATGGATGGAGAGAGAGTGATGGAGAGATGTTTCCTAAATATCTGCAAACATATGATGGTATTTTTATGCTTTAGTAGTCAAAAACTTACATACAGCACCTTTAAATGCACTGAAAATATCCTTGGACATTTAAATGTTCTTCCGCGTTTCTCCCTCGTTTTGGCAGTGTGTTGTCATATAGGGTTAGATTTTTAAAATGCTTAAGGTGCCCTCAACTCTGTTCTTTTTCTCTCCGTGGTCATATTTTAATATTCATGTGTCTGTATAATGAGTGTGTTGCAGGTCTGTGTTTTATGGGTTGTTGTCTCCCCTCTACACTCCCACTTTTCCACAGCTTTACACGCCCATTTCTAGAGACTTTGAACTCTGAAGTGTGAACGACCAGTCTAAAACAGGGGGTTTCACGACACTGTAAATAATTTATATAGAATAAATAAGATGTATAAATTGCATTTGATGCAAGGAAATGAAAATAACCATTAAAAAATTTGCCCAGCATTTAATCAATATGAGCAGAATTTGGGTTCAATTGTGCAACCAGTATTTTACCCAGTGCTGGGTTGCCAAATGAGTTGTTTTTAACCCAGACATTTTTAAAGTGTGGGTACACAGACAAAATGGGGCATGACGCAATAAAAATCCACATACTAGTGTATCATTAGCTATGTTTCCATCCTAGATTGCGATTTTAACTTTTACGCAAAATTGGAATATTGCATAAAACATTTGTGAATAAAGCACTGTTTCTATCACGTGTTCAAGGGAACAAAATCGCCCACTTTTCACCTGGGAAACTGACACAAAATATCTGCAATAAAAATGGAAGTTGCTGCAATCGGGGAAGAAACTGTAGCTCTTCTTTCGTAATCTGCTGATTGGTTCTGTTATCCAATCACATCCTCTTTTGAGGCACAGTCACGTTTTTCTGTTGGGAATTCAGGAACTTCTTGTATCTTATCAGATTAAAAAAAAAAAAAATGCATCCGCCTCAAATGTTTTTTATGTACATTTTTATGCATATCATGGCATTTCCAGCCAGTGTTTTCCTAAGCGATATCCCAAAATCCACACAAAAGCAGGTGAATGGAAACAGAGCTCTAGTATTCTCATGGAAGATGTTCTCAGGAGAGCGCCTAAGTCTTTAAGATCGCTCTTAATCTACGATCTTTTCATCTGTTGAAGGATGCATCTAAAGAAGCTCCCAGTTGGCCTTGAGAAATCAGGAAATAAACAGGAAAAGCAGCTTCCCTGAATGATGCATGAGCTCCATGTAAAATTGATAATGCTGCTTCGAGAGCTCTCGATTATGTAAGTGTGAAAAGTTTTCCTGAGACCCGAATGGTTATGCAACTACTGACTACGTTACTACATCTGCCCACAAACAAACACACTGCACTGTGGGCTTTTTACTAGCTGATTTTATTTGGCTGAGCCGTTTTTTCCGACCCAGAACTGCCTCTCTGCAAAGAATCAGTCATGATATTGAAGAACAGGTCGTTAGTTAGAACATGTTGTGGGTTGATGTGACGGGCTAGATTACATAAATCAAGAGGAGAGAAACTTGCAGACATCAGAAATGTGGCAGAAGACGACGAGCAGCATAAATGGGGAAAGTGAAAGACCACCGGACAACAGAGAGATGCATTTAAGATGATTTGCATCATATGTTGAACAGAAGCGTTTACTCTCATTGGATGGCGCTTGATTTATGCAGTCAAATTAGTGTCATCACTCACTAAAATTAACAGTAAAACTATTAAAATTGTTTTCGGTAATTGAAATAAAGCTGAAATAAAATAATATATAATGTAAGATTAAAAACTTAAACTTGAAAACATTAACTAAAATAAAATAAGATAAAGTTGGAGTGCTAAAATTACTAAAACTAAAATAAATTAAAGCTAAATATAAATATTATTTAACTAATAAAATACCTAAAAATATAAATGTAATTAAAAACATTAATATATAAATACATATTGTACAATTTTGAGTGTTATTTTAGATACTACTACACTTTTTCATTAATTATTTTATTTTATTTTTAGTTAAAGTTTTAATAATTTTCTAATAATTGTTTAAATGTCTATATAGTTTTATTATTTTTATTTCAGTTTTGCTATTTTAATACATGAAGTTAAACTAAATGAAAATGAGAAATATTGCCTTAAAATAAATTTTTTTATTTCAAGTAACACATTTTATGGTTTAATTTTTAATGAATAACCCTGAATTTTGAGAAAACATTGTGTGTAAAAATATATTTGCATGTAAACACTTGCTAACATTGTATTAGCCTGGATGCCAGCCGAACTTAGCCCCACCCACAACATTTGAGCTCGGGAAGTTCGGTCTGGAGTTGATCCGTTGTGGAGCAACTATGCTCAAACCAGAGCTGTTCGGACCAATCAGATTGTCAGGGCGGGCGTTATACGATGATGGACAGATGATCAACAGTAACATACGCATCCACGTCACCGAAGAGCGATGGGGGTTGAATTCGTTCTAACCCTAAACGGAGAACTTGATCGTATATGCATTCACCTTTACTATTCCTCTCAAAAATAGAGAAGTACTCCGTGTATCCTTAAATTCTTTTACAACACCGGCAAAGATCGTTTATCATCATCATCATCATCATCTTCTTCCAGCGTGTGTGCAGTTGAGTTCTGCTGACAACTATGTGTCTCTCCTAAACGATTCGTTCTTTTTGAATGAATCTTTAATATGACTCATGAACAATGAGTTGTCTCAGAGAGGTGAACTAATCAATTCTGTTTTCAGGACTGCACACATTGCCTATGGGGCTGTCACGGCCCGGATCAGACACTGGCGACAGAACTAACAACTCAAACCCGAAGACAGGAGAGGTGTAACGTTACTAATCTTTCCAGGGAAGAGACGTGATTAAATGTGAAGTGACAAAAGAGAGAACGACTCGGATTCGGAGGTGAGGCGGCCTGCATAGCCTAAAGACCCATGCATAAGCTTATAATTTATAATTTATTCCAAATGTGATCAACATTTGCGTAAGTACTAGATGTGTTGGCGAATTTAACATGTGACATTTTAATCGTATTCTGCTGAAATTACTTTGCTGAATGAGATTCAAGGATCTGAGTCCGTAAAATGATCCGAACATCCCACAACTATGCGTCGCTCAACATACGTCACTTACTCCGTTGCTGTGATTGGTTGTAGATCTATCCAATTGAGTGCAGAGGCAGTTTCTTTCCTGGTTCGGTTGAAACACGCCTCATAATCACAGCCCAATGGAGCAGTATCAGACTCATATTCTGACTAGAATTGAGTATGACGACGTCAGGCTAAGCCTGTATCACATGCATATTGAAAAAATATGAAATATCCATCATTAAAAAATAATGAGCTCCACTAATTGAGTGTCTCATGCACAAAACAAGCAGGTATTTATGAAAACATCCAAATGAAAATGACACAATATTAACACAATGATTGCACAATAATGTCAGCGATTACCCACTGCTGCAAAGAGCTTGATCGCTAAAATAAAACACTGGATCAATAAACATATGAATACTGGTAGCTAAAAACGTGTGTTCACCTTGTTTGCACGCTGCAGTGACACACATCACCTATTAACCTTGAGGAGATGTTGCTCCCGCGTGCCATTGTGTTTACCACAGCTAGCATGTGCTAATTTAACAACAATACCAACACAGACTGAAGACTGCAGCACGAGCTGAAAACTGCAGCGAGAGGCACAGCAACACAAGATCTGTCAGTAATTGGCTACAGACAGACCGCAGACATCAAACAGAATATGATTATGCTAACAGGCTAGCTAGACAATCACGGTTCAAAAACAGAAGTTCAGGGATCAAAATGTGCATGAAAAATAACATGCACAGATTAAGTGTTTTCATGTTGTTAAGGAGAATATCGTATTCACTCGTTTAGCGCACAGCCAAAGCAACCTGTTCACTGAAGTCCCTGCTTCATTTAAGTCGCTGTTTTACACAGACAGTCATGCAAAATTAAATATATGTGCATATATATGGGAATCACTTGAAAAATGTCAAGGGGAGAAAAAAAATATATATATATATTTTGCTGTAAATATAATGTATTTAAGTGTGTAATATATATATATATATATATATATATATATATATATACTAATATAATAATATATATTAATATATATATTTATATTATACATATATATATATATATATATATATATATATATATATATATATATATATATATATATATATATATATATATATATATATATATATATATATATATATATATATATATATATATATACACACACATACACACACACACACACCGGGCATAACATTATGACCACTGACAGGTGAAGTGAATAACACTGATGATCTCTTCCTCACGGCTCCTGTTAGTGGGTGGGATATATTAGGCAGCAAGTGAACATTTTGTGCTCAAAGTTGATGTGTTAGACGCAGGAAAAATGGGCAAACGTAAGGATTTGAGCGAGTTTGACAAGGGCCAGATTGTGATGGCTAGACGACTGGGTCAGAGCATCTCCAAAACTGCAGCTCTTGTGGGGTGTTCCCGGTCTGCAGTGGTCAGGATCTATCAAAAGTGCTCCAAGGAAGGAACAGTGGAGAACCGGCCACAGGGTCATGGGCGGCCAAGGCTCATTGATGCACGTGGGGAGCGAAGGCTGGCCCGTGTGGTCCGATCAAACAGACGAGCTACTGGAGCTCAAACTGCTCAAGAAGTTAATGCTGGTTCTGATAGAAAGGTGTCAGAATACACAGAGCATCTCAGTTTGTTGCGTATGGGGCGGCATAGCCGCTGACCAGTCAGGGTGCCCATGCTGACCCCTGTCCACCGCCGAAAGCACCAACAGTGGCACGTGAACATCAGAACTGGACCACGGAGCAATGGAAGAAGGTGGCCTGGTCGGATCAATCACGTGTTCTTTTACATCACGTGGATGGCCGGGTGCGTGTGCGTGGCTTACCTGGGGAACACATGGCACCAGGATGAACTATGGGAAGAAGGCAAGCCGGCGGAGGCAGTGTGATGCTTTGGGCAATGTTCTGCTGGGAAACCTTGGGTCCTGCCATCCATGTGGATGTTCCTTTGGTTCATTTGGTCCATGTCCCTGGTGGCTGTGGCTGTCAGGGCTGTTTTGGCAGCAAAAGGGGAACCAACACAATATTAGGAAGGTGGTCAGATTGTTAAGCCTGATCGGGTGTGTGTGTGTGTGTGTGTGTGTGTATGCATATATATATATATATATATATATATATATATATATATATATATATATATATATATATATAAATATTACATTTACACATTTGGCAGACACTTTTATCCAAAGCGACTTACATTGCATTCAAGGTACACATTTTTACATTTTGTCAGTTCTTGCTTTCCCTGGGAATCGAACCCATGACCTTGGTGCTGCTAGCGCCACGCTCTTATTGTTTGAGCTACAGGAAAGCTGTATTATATATTTATATATTACATAAAATATATAATTTATATTATATATAATTGAATTATTTTTTTAAATTACAAACACATATAACAAAATTACTAAAACCTAAACTAGAATTTGAACAAAAACTAAAAATATTAAAATAAAAATTATTATACAAAATATAGATAAATTATAAATTCTATAATAATATATAAACACTACTAAATAGCACTGGTCAAGAAACAGCACCATTCACACATTTACATGTAAATATTACATTTATTAATTCAGTTGAATAAAATATAATTTCTGCTTCCCAGAAGTCTAAATGTGAGCTAATAATGAACACCTAATGTGAACAACATGAACATTTCCTCATCTGACCTTGCTTTGCTGTGTGATTTGTGACTTTTATCCTCTACATTTGTAATGTAATTGTAGAGGATGGTGTTTGTGTTGGACAGATGTGAAACATGTGCGCTTCACTCACCGGGACACACGGATCCGTGTCTGGATTCATGTCATCATGTGGAGATGGAGGTGGACAGCAGAGCCAGACCAGAACAAATGAATGAGATGTCGCTTCTGTTCAGAACGGATACGGGAGACAAACAGACAAAGAAGGAATTTTAAACCGTGTTATTTTGTTTGCCTGACAGATCTAACAGACTGGATCTTCACCAAACAGACTGTAGACTGTATTATCAGATGTAAGTTGTCTTGTTTCTTGAACAGTAGGATGTTATCACATTTAATAAATGTTATTTTGTGCTGTCCTGAACAGGAATGATTTGCACAATAACATTGTAAATAGAACTATTAATACTGTAGGATATACAGTATTTGCATCAGATTGTCATATTAAGTTTGTATGTTTAAACTTAAGAAACTTAAAATATTAGTTCTGTTCCGGGAAGGATGAGTTACACAGATAAAATTAAAAACTTATGAACAATACTAATAGAGCATAAAATATTTGATACAAATGATATATACTTAAGTAAAATATTAATAATAAATATAAATAAAATATTGTATATATACACTTGTATTTAAATATTAATATTACTTTTTTGTTATTTTTTTTATTATATATATATATACATACACACACACACACCGATCAGGCATAACATTATGACCACTGACAGGTGAAGTGAATAACACTGATGATCTCTTCCTCACGGCTCCTGTTAGTGGGTGGGATATATTAGGCAGCAAGTGAACATTTTGTCCTCAAAGTTGATGTGTTAGAAGCAGGAAAAATGGGCAAGCGTAAGGATTTGAGCGAGTTTGACAAGGGCCAAATTGTGATGGCTAGACGACTGGGTCAGAGCATCTCCAAAACTGCAGCTCTTGTGGGGTGTTCCCGGTCTGCAGTGGTCAGGATCTATCAAAAGTGCTCCAAGGAAGGAACAGTGGTGAACCGGACACAGGGTCATGGGCGGCCAAGGCTCATTGATGCACGTGGGGAGCGAAGGCTGGCCCGTGTGGTCCGATCAAACAGACGAGCTACTGGAGCTTAAACTGCTCAAGAAGTTAATGCTGGTTCTGATAGAAAGGTGTCAGAATACACAGAGCATCTCAGTTTGTTGCGTATGGGGCGGCATAGCCGCTGACCAGTCAGGGTGCCCATGCTGACCCCTGTCCACCGCCGAAAGCACCAACAGTGGCACGTGAGCATCAGAACTGGACCACGGAGCAATGGAAGAAGGTGGCCTGGTCTGATGAATCACATGTTCTTTTACATCACGTGGATGGCCGGGTGCGTGTGCATGGCTTACCTGGGGAACACATGGCACCAGGATGCACTATGGGAAGAAGGCAAGCCGGCAGAGGCAGTGTGATGCTTTGGGCAATGTTCTGCTGGGAAACCTTGGGTCCTGCCATCCATGTGGATGTTCCTTTGACACGTACCACCTACCTAAGCATTGTTGCAGACCATGTACAGCCTTTCATGGAAACGGTATTCCCTGGTGGCTGTGGCTCTTCCAGCAGGATAATGCTCCTGACACAAAGCACAAATGCTTCAGGAATGGTTTGAGGAGCACAACAACGAGTTTGAGGTGTTGACTTGGCCTCCAAATTCTCCAGATCTCAATCCAATCTAGCATCTGCGGGATGTGCTGAACAAACAAGTCCAATCCATGGAGGCCCCACCTCGCAACTTACAGGACTTAAAGGATCTGCTGCTAACATCTTGGTGCCAGATACCACAGCATATTAGGAAGGTGGTCATAATGTTATGCCTGATCGGTGTATATTACAATATAATAAAATATATTTAATGTATTGAATTTTAATGTATTTTAAAATATTATTATTATTAAAATAATTATTTCATCATTAAAATGCAATAATGCTAAGGGGGTTTTATCATCCAACAGGTAAAATTCTAAGTCTGATCTCACTTAGTAAAGTAACAACACACTTTAACACACACTTAAGGAATCATTCACGTCTGGAGCACAAGCGGAATAGAACAAGTTACACGCTGAAGTTAAAACTTAGAGGTTTGTCCCAACCACTAACCTCAAGCATTAGAGGAATATTAATGCTTGACACAGGAATCTTTTCTTTATCCACAAACCTCCACTATTGTCTTCCATCCTTTCCACGAGACCCAGGCATGAGTTGCCATGGTGACGGTCAGCACTGCCGCAGGGTTACCGGGTTGAGGATTCAAGGGTTTCTAAGAGGCCAAATCACAATTCACCTCACCCCACCCCACCCCGCTCAGGACATCCTTCAGCGTGCAGACGTGTCAGTGTCACCCTGTTGTTTTCTCCTGCTTTTGGCCTTTGATCAGAGACACGAGCCTGGCTCTGGAGTGACATGCACAGGAAGTGCTCGAGGGGGAAGCACGAGATGCCGTTTCCTCAGGGTCCTACACCCCTGCCGACCTCTGCCGACCCCTGCCATTGTTGAAGGGCTGAAGATCCAGGGAGACACGGCAGGGCAAACCGGTCACAACAGCCTGTAGGCAGGTCGCTCAGACAGGGAGAGTCTGGATGTGCTTGCATGCAGTTTGTGACAGAAAAACAAGCACTATTTTTACAAACCCATTTAGAAATTACACCTATGGAAGAAAATTAAATGACAAATTGTCTGATAAAATATACATTGCATTAACTGTGCTTGCATTTTAATGCATTGTATTTTTAGTGCTTGCATTTTTATGGGCTGAAATTCAACATGGTTCAGGGCTCCAGACTAACATTTGAGATCAGTGCATAAGTTCTACAGATGGTGTAAAACTTATGCACTGATCTCAAAATCATGGTGCGTTACTACAGTAAATCATGGTGTGTTACTACAGTAAATCATGGTGTTACTACAGTAAATCATGGTGTGTTACTACAGTAAATCATGTGGAGTCGCTACAGTAAATCATGGTGTGTTACTACAGTGAATCATGGTGTTACTACAGTAAATCATGGTGTGTTACTACAGTAAATCATGTGGAGTCGCTACAGTAAATCATGGTGTGTTACTACAGTAAAATCATGGTGTTACTACAGTAAATCATGGTGTGTTACTACAGTAAATCATGTGGAGTCGCTACAGTAAATCATGGTGTGTTACTACAGTAAATCATGGTGTTACTACAGTAAATCATGGTGTGTTACTACAGTAAATCATGGTGTGTTACTACAGTAAATCATGGTGTGTTACTACAGTAAATCATGGTGTGTTACTACAGTAAATCATGGTGTGTTACTACAGTAAATCATGGTGTGTTACCACAGTAAATCATGGTGTGTTACTACAGTAAATCATGTAAATCATGGTGTGTTACTACAGTAAATCATGGTGTGTTACTACAGTAAATCAGTAAATCATGTGTGTTACTACAGTAAATCATAAATGTGTTACTACAGTAAATCATGGTGTGTTACTACAGTAAATCATGGTGCTACAGTAAATCATGGTGCGTTACTACAGTAAATCATGGTGCGTTACTACAGTAAATCGTGGTGTGTTACTACAGTAAATCATGGGTGTTACTACAGTAAATCATGGTGTGTTACTACAGTAAATCATGGTGTGTTACTACAGTAAATCATGGTGTTACTACAGTAAATCATGGTGCGTTACCACAGTAAATCATGGTGCGTTACCACAGTAAATCATGGTGCGTTACTACAGTAAATCATGGTGCGTTACTACAGTAAATCATGTGGAGTCGCTACAGTAAATCATGGTGTGTTACTACAGTAAATCATGTGAGTTACTACAGTAAATCATGGTGTGTTACTACAGTAAATCATGTGGAGTCGCTACAGTAAATCATGGTGTGTTACTACAGTAAATCATGGGTGTTACTACAGTAAATCATGGTGTGTTACTACAGTAAATCATGTGGAGTCGCTACAGTAAATCATGGTGTGTTACTACAGTAAATCATGTGGAGTCGCTACAGTAAATCATGGTGTGTTACTACAGTAAATCATGGTGTTACTACAGTAAATCATGGTGTTACTACAGTAAATCATGGTTACTACAGTAAATCATGGTGTGTTACTACAGTAAATCATGGTGTGTTACTACAGTAAATCATGGTGCGTTACTACAGTAAATCATGGTGTGTTACTACAGTAAATCATGGTGTGTTACTACAGTAAATCATGGTGTTACTACAGTAAATCATGGTGCGTTACTACAGTAAATCATGGTGTGTTACTACAGTAAATCATGGTGCGTTACTACAGTAAATCATGGTGTGTTACTACAGTAAATCATGGTGTGTTACTACAGTAAATCATGGTGTGTTACTACAGTAAATCATGGTGTGTTACTACAGTAAATCATGGTGCGTTACTACAGTAAATCATGGTGCGTTACTACAGTAAATCATGGTGTGTTACAGTACAGTAAATCATGGTGTTACTACAGTTATCTACAGTAATTACAGTAAATCATGGTGTGTTACTACAGTAAATCATGGTGTGTTACTACAGTAAATCATGGTGTGTTACTACAGTAAATCATGGTGTGTTACTACAGTAAATCATGGTGTGTTACTACAGTAAATCATGGTGTGTTACTACAGTAAATCATGGTGTGTTACTACAGTAAATCATGGTGTTACTACAGTAAATCATGGTGCGTTACGTTACTACAGTAAATCATGGTGTGTTACCACAGTAAATCATGGTGTGTTACTACAGTAAATCATGGTGCGTTACTACAGTAAATCATGGTGCGTTACTACAGTAAATCATGGTGCGTTACTACAGTAAATCATGGTGCGTTACTACAGTAAATCATGGTGCGTTACTACAGTAAATCATGGTGCGTTACTACAGTAAATCATGGTGTGTTACTACAGTAAATCATGGTGCGTTACTACAGTAAATCATGGTGCGTTACTACAGTAAATCATGGTGTGTTACTACAGTAAATCATGGTGTGTTACTACAGTAAATCATGGTGTGTTACTACAGTAAATCATGGTGCGTTACCACAGTAAATCATGGTGCGTTACTACAGTAAATCATGGTGTGTTACTACAGTAAATCATGGTGCGTTACTATAGTAAATCATGGTGTTACTACAGTAAATCATGGTGCGTTACCACAGTAAATCATGGTGTGTTACTACAGTAAATCATGGTGCGTTACTACAGTAAATCATGGTGCGTTACTACAGTAAATCATGGTGCGTTACTACAGTAAATCATGGTGCGTTACCACAGTAAATCATGGTGTTACTACAGTAAATTATGGTGTGTTACCACAGTAAATCATGGTGTGTTACTACAGTAAATCATGGTGCGTTACTACAGTAAATCATGGTGTGTATCATGGTGTGTTACTACAGTAAATCATGGTGTGTTACCACAGTAAATCATGGTGTGTTACTACAGTAAATCATGGTGTGTTACTACAGTAAATCATGGTGCGTTACTACAGTAAATCATGGTGTGTTACTACAGTAAATCATGGTGTGTTACACACAGTTACCACAGTAAATCATGGTGTGTTACCACAGTAAATCATGGTGTGTTACTACAGTAAATTATGGTGTGTTACTACAGTAAATCATGGTGTGTTACTACAGTAAATCATGGTGCGTTACCACAGTAAATCATGGTGTTACTACAGTAAATCATGGTGTGTTACCACAGTAAATCATGGTGTGTTACCACAGTAAATCATGGTGTGTTACTACAGTAAATCATGGTGCGTTACTACAGTAAATCATGGTGTGTTACTACAGTAAATCATGGTGTGTTACTACAGTAAATCATTGTACGTTACTACAGTAAATCATGGTGTGTTACTACAGTAAATCATGGTGTGTTACCACAGTAAATCATGGTGTGTTACCACAGTAAATCATGGTGCGTTACTACAGTAAATCATGGTGCGTTACTACAGTAAATCATGGTGTTACTACAGTAAATCATGGTGCGTTACTACAGTAAATCATGGTGTGTTACTACAGTAAATCATGGTGCGTTACAGTACAGTAAATCATAGTGCGTTACTACAGTAAATCATGGTGTTACTACAGTAAATCATGGTGCGTTACCACAGTAAATCATGGTGTTACTACAGTAAATCATGGTGTGTTACCACAGTAAATCATGGTGTGTTACTACAGTAAATCATGGTGCGTTACTACAGTAAATACCACAGTAAATCATGGTGTGTTACTACAGTAAATCATGGTGTGTATCATGGTGTGTTACTACAGTAAATCATGGTGTGTTACTACAGTAAATCATGGTGCGTTACCACAGTAAATCATGGTGTGTTACTACAGTAAATCATGGTGTGTTACCACAGTAAATTATGGTGTGTTACCACAGTAAATCATGGTGTGTTACTACATGGTGTTACCACAGTATGGTGTGTTACTACAGTAAATCATGGTGTGTTACTACAGTAAATCATGGTGCGTTACTACAGTAAATCATGGTGTGTTACCACAGTAAATCATGGTGTGTTACTACAGTAAATCATGGTGTGTTACTACAGTAAATCATGGTGCGTTACTACAGTAAATCATGGTGTGTTACCACAGTAAATCATGGTGCGTTACTACAGTAAATCATGGTGTGTTACTACAGTAAATCATGTGTGTTACTACAGTAAATCATGGTGTGTTACCACAGTAAATCATGGTGTGTTACTACAGTAAATCATGGTGTGTTACCACAGTAAATTATGGTGTGTTACCACAGTAAATCATGGTGTGTTACCACAGTAAATCACAGTAAATCATGGTGTGTTACTACAGTAAATCATGGTGTGTTACCACAGTAAATCATGGTGTGTTACTACAGTAAATCATGGTGGTGTTACTACAGTAAATCATGGTGCGTTACTACAGTAAATCATGGTGCGTTACTACAGTAAATCATGGTGCGTTACTACAGTAAATCATGGTGTGTTACTACAGTAAATCATGGTGCGTTACTACAGTAAATCATGGTGTTACTACAGTAAATCATGGTGCGTTACTACAGTAAATCATGGTGTGTTTACAGTAAATCATGGTGTTACTACAGTAAATCATGGTGTGTTACCACAGTAAATCATGGTGTGTTACTACAGTAAATCATGGTGTGTTACTACAGTAAATCATGGTGTGTTACTACAGTAAATCATGGTGTGTTACTACAGTAAATCATGGTGTTACTACAGTAAATCATGGTGTGTTACTACAGTAAATTATGGTGTGTTACCACAGTAAATCATGGTGTGTTACTACAGTAAATCATGGTGTGTTACTACAGTAAATCATGGTGTGTTACTACAGTAAATCATGGTGTGTTACTACAGTAAATCATGGTGTGTTACTACAGTAAATCATGGTGTGTTACCACAGTAAATCATGGTGTGTTACTACAGTAAATCATGGTGTGTTACAGTAAACAGTAAATCATGGTGTGTTACTACAGTAAATCATGGTGTGTTACTACAGTAAATCATGGTGTGTTACTACAGTAAATCATGGTGTTACTACAGTAAATCATGGTGTGTTACTACAGTAAATCACAGTAACAGTAAATCATGGTGTGTTACTACAGTAAATCATGGTGTGTTACTACAGTAAATCATGGTGTGTTACTACAGTAAATCATGGTGTGTTACTACAGTAAATCATGGTGTGTTACTACAGTAAAAATCATGGTGTGTTACTACAGTAAATCATGGTGTGTTACCACAGTAAATCATGGTGTGTTACTACAGTAAATCATGGTGTGTTACTACAGTAAATCATGGTGTGTACAGTAAATCATGGGTGTTACTACAGTAAATCATGGTGCGTTACAGTAAATCATGGTGTGTTACTACAGTAAATCATGGTGCGTTACCACAGTAAATCATGGTGTGTTACTACAGTAAATCATGGTGCGTTACTACAGTAAATCATGGTGTGTTACTACAGTAAATCATGGTGTTACTACAGTAAATCATGGTGTGTTACTACAGTAAATCATGGTGTGTTACTACAGTAAATCATGGTGTGTTACTACAGTAAATCATGGTGCGTTACTACAGTAAATCATGGTGTACAGTAAATCATGGTGTGTTACTACAGTAAATCATGGTGTGTTACTACAGTAAATCATGGTGTGTTACTACAGTAAATCATGGTGTGTTACTACAGTAAATCATGGTGTGTTACTACAGTAAATCATGGTGCGTTACTACAGTAAATCATGGTGTGTTACTACAGTAAATCATGGTGTGTTACTACAGTAAATCATGGTGTGTTACTACAGTAAATCATGGTGTGTTACTACAGTAAATCATGGTGTGTTACTACAGTAAATCATGGTGTGTTACTACAGTAAATCATGGTGTGTTACTACAGTAAATCATGGTGTGTTACTACAGTAAATCATGGTGCGTTACTACAGTAAATCATGGTGTGTTACTACAGTAAATCATGGTGTGTTACTACAGTAAATCATGGTGTGTTACTACAGTAAATCACAGTAAATCATGGTGTTACTACAGTAAATCATGGTGCGTTACTACAGTAAATTATGGTGTGTTACCACAGTAAATCATGGTGTGTTACTACAGTAAATCATGGTGCGTTGTGTTGTTACAGTAAATCATGGTGTGTTACTACAGTAAATCATGGTGTGTTACTACAGTAAATCATGGTGTGTTACTACAGTAAATCATGGTGTGTTACTACAGTAAATCATGGTGTGTTACTACAGTAAATCATGGTGTTACTACAGTAAATCATGGTGTGTTACTACAGTAAATCATGGTGTGTTATACAGTAAATCATGGTGTGTTACTACAGTAAATCATGGTGTGTTACTACAGTAAATCATGGTGTGTTACCACAGTAAATCATGGTGCGTTACTACAGTAAATCATGTGTGTTACTACAGTAAATCATGGTGTGTTACTACAGTAAATCATGGTGTGTTACTACAGTAAATCATGGTGTGTTACTACAGTAAATCATGGTGTGTTACTACAGTAAATCATGGTGTGTTACTACAGTAAATCATGGTGTGTTACTACAGTAAATCATGGTGTGTTACTACAGTAAATCATGGTGTGTTACTACAGTAAATCATGGTGTGTTACTACAGTAAATCATGGTGTGTTACTACAGTAAATCATGGTGTGTTACTACAGTAAATCATGGTGTGTTACTACAGTAAATCATGGTGTGTTACTACAGTAAATCATGGTGTGTTACTACAGTAAATCATGGTGTGTTACCACAGTAAATCATGGTGTGTTACTACAGTAAATCATGGTGTGTTACTACAGTAAATCATGGTGTGTTACTACAGTAAATCATGGTGTAAATCATGGTGTGTTACTACAGTAAATCATGGTGTGTTACTACAGTAAATCATGGTGTGTTACTACAGTAAATCATGGTGTGTTACAGTAAATCATGGTGTGTACAGTAAATCATGGTGTGTTACTACAGTAAATCATGGTGTGTTACCACAGTAAATCATGGTGTGTTACTACAGTAAATCATGGTGTGTTACCACAGTAAATCATGGTGTGTTACTACAGTAAATCATGGTGTGTTACTACAGTAAATCATGGTGTTACTACAGTAAATCATGGTGTGTTACTACAGTAAATCATGGTGTGTTACTACAGTAAATCATGGTGTGTTACTACAGTAAATCATGGTGTGTTACTACAGTAAATCATGGTGTGTTACTACAGTATCATGGTGTGTTACTACAGTAAATCATGGTGTGTTACTACAGTAAATCATGGTGTGTTACTACAGTAAATCATGGTGTGTTACTACAGTAAATCATGGTGTGTTACTACAGTAAATCATGGTGTGTTACCACAGTAAATCATGGTGTGTTACCACAGTATGGTGTTACCACAGTTACATGGTGTGTTACAGTAAATCATGGTGTGTTACTACAGTAAATCATGGTGTGTTACCACAGTAAATCATGGTGTGTTACTACAGTAAATCATGGTGTGTTACTACAGTAAATCATGGTGTGTTACCACAGTAAATCATGGTGTTACTACAGTAAATCATGGTGTGTTACTACAGTAAATCATGGTACAGTTATCATGGTGTGTTACAGTAAATCATGGTGTGTTTACAGTAAATCATGGTGTGTTACTACAGTAAATCATGGTGTGTTACTACAGTAAATCATGGTGTGTTACAGTAACAGTAAATCATGGTGTGTACAGTAAATCATGGTGTGTTACAGTAAATCATGGTGCGTTACTACAGTAAATCATGGTGTTACTACAGTAAATCATGGTGTGTTACTACAGTAAATCATGGTGTGTTACTACAGTAAATCATGGTGTGTTACTACAGTAAATCATGGTGTGTTACTACAGTAAATCATGGTGTGTTACTACAGTAAATCATGGTGTGTTACTACAGTAAATCATGGTGTGTTACTACAGTAAATCATGGTGTGTTACTACAGTAAATCATGGTGTGTTACTACAGTAAATCATGGTGTGTTACCACAGTAAAGTTACTACAGTAAATCATGGTGTGTTACTACAGTAAATCATGGTGTGTTACCACAGTAAATCATGTGTTACTACAGTAAATCATGGTGTGTTACTACAGTAAATCATGGTGTGTTACTACAGTAAATCATGGTGTGTTACTACAGTAAATCATGGTGTGTTACCACAGTAAATCATGGTGTGTATCATGGTGTGTTACTACAGTAAATCATGGTGTGTTACTACAGTAAATCATGGTGCGTTACTACAGTAAATCATGGTGTGTTACTACAGTAAATCATGGTGCGTTACCACAGTAAATCATGGTGTGTTACTACAGTAAATCATGGTGTGTTACCACAGTAAATTATGGTGTGTTACCACAGTAAATCATGGTGTGTTACTACAGTAAATCATGGTGTGTTACCACAGTAAATCATGGTGTGTTACTACAGTAAATCATGGTGTGTTACTACAGTAAATCATGGTGTGTTACTACAGTAAATCATGGTGTGTTACTACAGTAAATCATGGTGTTACCACAGTAAATCATGGTGCGTTACTACAGTAAATCATGGTGTGTTACCACAGTAAATCATGGTGTGTTACTACAGTAAATCATGGTGTGTTACTACAGTAAATCATGTGTGTAAATCATGTTGTGTTACCACAGTAAATCATGGTGTGTTACTACAGTAAATCATGGTGTGTTACTACAGTAAATCATGGTGCGTTACTACAGTAAATCATGGTGTGTTACTACAGTAAATCATGGTGTGTTACTACAGTAAATCATGGTGTGTTACTACAGTAAATCATGGTGTGTTACCACAGTAAATCATGGTGTGTTACTACAGTAAATCATGGTGTGTTACCACAGTAAAATGGTGTGTTCTACAGTAAATCATGGTGTGTTACTACAGTAAATCATGGTGTGTTACTACAGTAAATCATGGTGTGTTACTACAGTAAATCATGGTGTGTTACCACAGTAAATCATGGTGTGTTACTACAGTAAATCATGGTGTGTTGTGTTACAGTAAATCATGGTGTGTTACAGTAAACAGTAAATCGCAGTAAATCGTTACTACAGTAAATCATGGTGTGTTACTACAGTAAATCATGGTGTGTTACTACAGTAAATCATGGTGTGTTACCACAGTAAATCATGGTGTGTTACTACAGTAAATCATGGTGTGTTACTACAGTAAATCATGGTGTGTTACTACAGTAAATCATGGTGTGTTACTACAGTAAATCATGGTGTGTTACTACAGTAAATCATGGTGTGTTACTACAGTAAATCATGGTGTGTTACCACAGTAAATCATGGTGTGTACTACAGTACTACAGTAAATCATGGTGTGTTACCACAGTAAATCATGGTGTGTTACTACAGTAAATCAATACAGTAAATCATGGTGTTACTACAGTAAATCATGGTGTGTTACTACAGTAAATCATGGTGTGTTACTACAGTAAATCATGGTGTGTTACAGTAAATCATGGTGCGTTACTACAGTAAATCATGGTGTGTTACTACAGTAAATCATGGTGTGTTACCACAGTAAATCATGGTGTGTTACTACAGTAAATCATGGTGCGTTGTTACAGTAAATCATGGTGTGTTACTACAGTAAATCATGGTGTGTTACTACAGTAAATCATGGTGTGTTACCACAGTAAATCATGGTGTGTTACAGTAAACAGTAAATCAGTGGTGTGTTACTACAGTAAATCATGGTGTGTTACCACAGTAAATCATGGTGTGTTACTACAGTAAATCATGGTGTGTTACTACAGTAAATCATGGTGTGTTACTACAGTAAATCATGGTGTGTTACTACAGTAAATCATGGTGTGTTACTACAGTAAATCATGGTGTGTTACCACAGTAAATCATGGTGTGTTACTACAGTAAATCATGGTGTGTTACTACAGTAAATCATGGTGTGTTACTACAGTAAATCATGGTGTGTTACTACAGTAAATCATGTGTGTTACTACAGTAAATCATGGTGTGTTACCACAGTAAATCATGGTGTGTTACTACAGTAAATCATGGTGTGTTACTACAGTAAATCATGGTGTTACTACAGTAAATCATGGTGCGTTACCACAGTAAATCACAGTAAATCACAGTAAATCATGGTGTTACTACAGTAAATCATGGTGTGTTACCACAGTAAATCATGGTGTGTTACTACAGTAAATCATGGTGTGTTACTACAGTAAATCATGGTGTGTTACCACAGTAAATCATGGTGTGTTACTACAGTAAATCATGGTGTGTTACTACAGTAAATCATGGTGTGTTACTACAGTAAATCATGGTGTGTTACTACAGTAAATCATGGTGTGTTACTACAGTAAATCATGGTGTGTTACTACAGTAAATCATGGTGTGTTACTACAGTAAATCATGGTGTGTTACCACAGTAAATGTTACAGTAAATCATGGTGTGTTACCACAGTAAATCATGGTGTGTTACTACAGTAAATCATGGTGGTTACAGTTACCACAGTAAATCATGGTGTGTTACTACAGTAAACCACAGTAAATAAATCATGGTGTGTTACTACAGTAAATCATGGTGTGTTACTACAGTAAATCATGGTGTGTTACTACAGTAAATCATGGTAAATACAGTAAATCATGGTGTGTTACTACAGTAAATCATGGTGTGTTACTACAGTAAATCATGGTGTGTTTACAGTAAATCATGGTGTGTTACCACAGTAAATCATGGTGTTACCACAGTAAATCATGGTGTGTTACTACAGTAAATCATGGTGTGTTACTACAGTAAATCATGGTGTGTTACCACAGTAAATCATGGTGTGTTACTACAGTAAATCATGGTGTGTGTTACAGTAAATCATGGTGTGTTACTACAGTAAATCATGGTGCGTTACCACAGTAAATCATGGTGTGTTACTACAGTAATTATCAGTAAATCATGGTGCGTTACCACAGTAAATCATGGTGCGTTACTACAGTAAATCATGGGTGTTACTACAGTAAATCATGGTGCGTTACTACAGTAAATCATGGTGTGTTACTACAGTAAATCATGGTGTGTTACTACAGTAAATCATGGTGTTACTACTAAATCATGGTGTGTTACCACAGTAAATCATGTGTGTTACTACAGTAAATCATGGTGTGTTACTACAGTAAATCATGGTGTGTTACTACAGTAAATCATGGTGTGTTACACAGTAAATCATGGTGCGTTATACAGTAAATCATGGTGTGTTACTACAGTAAATCATGGTGTGTTACTACAGTAAATCATGGTGTGTTACTACAGTAAATCATGGTGTGTTACTACAGTAAATCATGGTGTGTTTACAGTAAATCATGGTGTGTTACTACAGTAAATCATGGTGTGTTACTACAGTAAATCATGGTGTGTTACTACAGTAAATCATGGTGTGTTACTACAGTAAATCATGGTGTGTTACTACAGTAAATCATGGTGTGTTACTACAGTAAATCATGGTGTGTTACCACAGTAAATCATGGTGTGTTACCACAGTAAATCATGGTGTGTTACTACAGTAAATCATGGTGTGTTACTACAGTAAATCATGGTGTGTTACTACAGTAAATCATGGTGTGTTACTACAGTAAATCATGGTGTGTTACTACAGTAAATCATGGTGTGTTACTACAGTAAATCATGGTGTGTTACCACAGTAAATCATGGTGTGTTACTACAGTAAATCATGGTGTGTTACTACAGTAAATCATGGTGTGTTACTACAGTAAATCATGGTGTGTTACTACAGTAAATCATGGTGTGTTATACAGTAAATCATGGTGTGTTACTACAGTAAATCATGGTGCGTTACTACAGTAAATCATGGTGTGTGGTCATGGTGTGTTACTACAGTAAATCATGGTGTGTTACTACAGTAAATCATGGTGTGTTACTACAGTAAATCATGGTGTGTTACTACAGTAAATCATGGTGTGTTACTACAGTAAATCATGGTGTTACTACAGTAAATCATGGTGTGTTACTACAGTAAATTATGGTGTGTTACTACAGTAAATCATGGTGTGTTACTACAGTAAATCATGGTGTGTTACTACAGTAAATCATGGTGTGTTACTACAGTAAATCATGGTGTGTTACTACAGTAAATTATGGTGTGTTACCACAGTAAATCATGGTGTGTTACTACAGTAAATCATGGTGTGTTACTACAGTAAATCATGGTGTGTTACTACAGTAAATCATGGTGTGTTACTACAGTAAATCATGGTGTGTTACTACAGTAAATCATGGTGTGTTACTACAGTAAATCATGGTGTTACAGTAAACAGTTAAACAGTCATGGTGTGTTACTACAGTAAATTATGGTGTGTTACCACAGTAAATCATGGTGCGTTACCACAGTAAATCATGGTGTGTTACTACAGTAAATCATGGTGTGTTACCACAGTAAATTATGGTGTGTTACCACAGTAAATCATGGTGTGTTACTACAGTAAATTATGGTGTGTTACCTCAGTAAATCATGGTGTGTTACTACAGTAAATCATGGTGTGTTACTACAGTAAATCATGGTGTGTTACTACAGTAAATCATGGTGTGTTACTACAGTAAATCATGGTGTGTTACCACAGTAAATCATGGTGTGTTACTACAGTAAATCATGGTGTGTTACTACAGTAAATCATGGTGTGTTACTACAGTAAATCATGGTGTGTTACTACAGTAAATCATGGTGTGTTACTACAGTAAATCATGTGTGCGTTACAGTAAATCATGGTGTGTTACTACAGTAAATCATGGTGCGTTACCACAGTAAATCATGGTGTGTTACTACAGTAAATCATGGTGTTACTACAGTAAATCATGGTGCGTTACTATAGTAAATCATGTGTGTTACTACAGTAAATCATGGTGCGTTACTACAGTAAATCATGGTGTGTTACTACAGTAAATCATGGTGTGTTACTACAGTAAATTATGGTGTGTTACCACAGTAAATCATGGTGTGTTACCACAGTAAATCATGGTGTGTTACTACAGTAAATCATGGTGTGTTACTACAGTAAATCATGGTGTGTTACTACAGTAAATCATGGTGCGTTACTACAGTAAATCATGGTGTGTTACTACAGTAAATCATCATGGTGTTACTACAGTAAATCATGGTGCGTTACTACAGTAAATCATGGTGTGTTATCACAGTAAATCATGGTGTGTTACTACAGTAAATCATGGTGTGTTACTACAGTAAATCATGGTGTGTTACCACAGTAAATCATGGTGTGTTACTACAGTAAATCATGGTGTGTTACTACAGTAAATCATGGTGTGTTACTACAGTAAATCATGGTGTGTTACTACAGTAAATCATGGTGTGTTACTACAGTAAATCATGGTGTGTTACTACAGTAAATCATGGTGTGTTACTACAGTAAATCATGGTGTGTTACTACAGTAAATCATGGTGTGTTACCACAGTAAATCATGGTGTGTTACTACAGTAAATCATGGTGTGTTACTACAGTAAATCATGGTGTGTTACTACAGTAAATCATGGTGTGTTACCACAGTAAATCATGTGTGTTACTACAGTAAATCATGGTGTGTTACCACAGTAAATCATGGTGTGTTACTACAGTAAATCATGGTGTGTTACTACAGTAAATCATGGTGCGTTACTACAGTAAATCATGGTGCGTTACTACAGTAAATCATGGTGTGTTACTACAGTAAATCATGGTGTGTTACCACAGTAAATCATGGTGCGTTACTACAGTAAATCATGGTGCGTTACCACAGTAAATCATGGTGTGTTACCACAGTAAATCATGGTGTGTTACTACAGTAAATCATGGTGTGTTACTACAGTAAATCATGGTGTGTTACTACAGTAAATCATGGTGTGTTACTACAGTAAATCATGGTGCGTTACTACAGTAAATCATGGTGTGTTACTACAGTAAATCATGGTGTGTTACCACAGTAAATCATGGTGTGTTACTACAGTAAATCATGGTGTGTTACCACAGTAAATCATGGTGTGTTACTACAGTAAATCATGGTGTGTTACTACAGTAAATCATGGTGTGTTACTACAGTAAATCATGGTGCGTTACTACAGTAAATCATGGTGTGTTACTACAGTAAATCATGGTGTGTTACTACAGTAAATCATGGTGTGTTACTACAGTAAATCATGGTGTGTTACTACAGTAAATCATGGTGTGTTACTACAGTAAATCATGGTGTTACTACAGTAAATCATGGTGTGTTACCACAGTAAATCATGGTGTGTTACTACAGTAAAATGGTGTGTTACTACAGTAAATCATGGTGTTACTACAGTAAATCATGGTGTGTTACTACAGTAAATCATGGTGTGTTACTACAGTAAATCACAGTAAATCATGGTGCGTTACTACAGTAAATCATGGTGTGTTACTACAGTAAATCATGGTGCGTTACTACAGTAAATCATGGTGTGTTACTACAGTAAATCATGGTGTGTTACTACAGTAAATCATGGTGTGTTACTACAGTAAATCATGGTGTGTTACCACAGTAAATCATGGTGTGTTACTACAGTAAATCATGGTGTGTTACTACAGTAAATCATGGTGTGTTACTACAGTAAATCATGGTGTGTTACTACAGTAAATCATGGTGTGTTACTACAGTAAATCATGGTGTGTTACTACAGTAAATGTGTTACTACAGTAAATCATGGTGTGTTACTACAGTAAATCATGGTGTGTTACTACAGTAAATCATGGTGTGTTACTACAGTAAATCATGGTGTGTTACTACAGTAAATCATGGTGTGTTACTACAGTAAATTATACAGTAAATCATGGTGTGTTACTACAGTAAATCATGGTGTGTTACTACAGTAAATCATGGTGTGTTACGTTACTACAGTAAATCATGGTGGTGCGTTACTACACCACAGTAAATCATGGTGCGTTACTACAGTAAGTCATGGTGCGTTACTACAGTAAATCATGGTGTGTTACTACAGTAAATCATGGTGGTACAGTAAATCATGGTGCGTTACTACAGTAAATCATGGTGCGTTACTACAGTAAATCATGGTGTTACTACAGTAAATCATGGTGCGTTACCACAGTAAATCATGGTGCGTTACTACAGTAAATCATGGTGTGTTACTACAGTAAATCATGGTGTGTTACTACAGTAAATCATGGTGCGTTACCACAGTAAATCATGGTGTGTTACTACAGTAAATCATGGTGTGTTACACAGTAAATCATGGTGTGTTGTACAGCGTTACTACAGTAAATCATGGTGTGTTACTACAGTAAATCATGGTGTGTTACTACAGTAAATCATGGTGTGTTACCACAGTAAATCATGGTGTGTTACTACAGTAAATCATGGTGTGTTACTACAGTAAATCATGGTGTGTTACTACAGTAAATCATGGTGTGTTACTACAGTAAATCATGGTGTGTTACTACAGTAAATCATGGTGTGTTACTACAGTAAATCAGTAAATCATGGTGCGTTACCACAGTAAATCATGGTGCGTTACTACAGTAAATCATGTGTTACTACAGTAAATCATGGTGTGTTACTACAGTAAATTATGGTGCGTTACTACAGTAAATCATGGTGTGTTACTACAGTAAATCATGGTGTGTTACTACAGTAAATTATGGTGTGTTACCACAGTAAATCATGGTGTGTTACTACAGTAAATTATGGTGTGTTACCACAGTAAATCATGGTGTGTTACTACAGTAAATCATGGTGCGTTACTACAGTAAATCATGGTGTGTTACTACAGTAAATCATGGTGTGTTACTACAGTAAATCATGGTGTGTTACTACAGTAAATCATGGTGTGTACAGTAAATCATGGTGTGTTACTACAGTAAATCATGGTGTGTTACCACAGTAAATCATGGTGCGTTACTACAGTAAATCATGGTGCGTTACTACAGTAAATCATGGTGTGTTACTACAGTAAATCATGGTGTGTTACACACAGTAAATTACCACAGTGGTTACTACAGTAAATCATGGTGTGTTACTACAGTAAATCATGGTACTACAGTGTTACTACAGTAAATCATACTACAGTGTTACTACAGTAAATCATGGTGTGTTACTACAGTAAATCATCATGGTGTGTTACTACAGTAAATCATGGTGTGTTACTACAGTAAATCATGGTGTGTTACTACAGTAAATCATGGTGTGTTACTACAGTAAATCATGGTGTGTTACTACAGTAAATCATGGTGTGTTACTACAGTAAATCATGGTGTGTTACCACAGTAAATCATGGTGTGTTACTACAGTAAATCATGGTGTGTTACTACAGTAAATCATGGTGTGTTACTACAGTAAATCATGGTGTGTTACTACAGTAAATCATGGTGCGTTACTACAGTAAATCATGGTGTGTTACTACAGTAAATCATGGTGTGTTACTACAGTAAATCATGGTGTGTTACTACAGTAAATCATGGTGCGTTACTACAGTAAATCATGGTGTGTTACTACAGTAAATCATGGTGTGTTACTACAGTAAATCATGTGTGTTACTACAGTAAATCATGGTGTGTTACTACAGTAAAACAGTAAATCATGGTGTGTTACTACAGTAAATCATGGTGCGTTACTACAGTAAATCATGGTGTGTTACTACAGTAAATCATGGGTGTTACTACAGTAAATCAATCGGTGTGTTACAGTACAGTAAATCATGGTGTGTTACTACAGTAAATCATGGTGCGTTACTACAGTAAATCATGGTGTGTTACTACAGTAAATCATGGTGTGTTACCACAGTAAATCATGGTGTGTTACTACAGTAAATCATGGTGTGTTACTACAGTAAATCATGGTGTGTTACTACAGTAAATCATGGTGTGTTACTACAGTAAATCATGGTGTGGTGTGTTACTACAGTAAATCATGGTGTGTTACTACAGTAAATCATGGTGTGTTACTACAGTAAATCATGGTGTGTTACTACAGTAAATCATGGTGTGTTACTACAGTAAATCATGGTGTGTTACTACAGTAAATCATGGTGTGTTACACAGTAAATCATGGTGTGTTACTACAGTAAATCATGGTGCGTTACTACAGTAAATCATGGTGTGTTACTACAGTAAATCATGGTGTAAATCATGGTTACTACAGTAAATCATGGTGTGTTACTACAGTAAATCATGGTGTTACCACAGTAAATCATGGTGCGTTACTACAGTAAATCATGGTGCGTTACCACAGTAAATCATGGTGTGTATCATGGTGTGTTACTACAGTAAATTATGGTGTGTTACCACAGTAAATCATGGTGTGTTACTACAGTAAATCATGGTGCGTTACCACAGTACATGGTGTAAATAATGGTGCGTTACCACAGTAAATCATGGTGTGTTACTACAGTAAATCATGGTGTGTTACCACAGTAAATTATGGTGTGTTACCACAGTAAATCATGGTGTGTTACTACAGTAAATCATGGTGTGTTACTACAGTAAATCATGGTGTGTTACTACAGTAAATCATGGTGTGTTACTACAGTAAATCATGGTGCGTTACCACAGTAAATCATGGTGTGTATCATGGTGTGTTACTACAGTAAATTATGGTGTGTTACCACAGTAAATTATGGTGTGTTACTACAGTAAATCATGGTGCGTTACTACAGTAAATTATGGTGTGTTACCACAGTAAATCATGGTGTGTTACTACAGTAAATCATGGTGTGTTACCACAGTAAATCATGGTGTGTTACCACAGTAAATGGTGTGTTACCACAGTAAATCATGGTGTGGTGTGTTACTACAGTAAATTATGGTGTGTTACCACAGTAAATCATGGTGTGTTACTACAGTAAATCATGGTGCGTTACTACAGTAAATCATGGTGTGTTACTACAGTAAATCATGGTGTGTTACTACAGTAAATCATGGTGCGTTACTACAGTAAATCATGGTGTGTTACTACAGTAAATCATGGTGTGTTACTACAGTAAATCATGGTGTGTTACTACAGTAAATCATGGTGCGTTACTACAGTAAATCATGGTGTGTTACCACAGTAAATCATGGTGTGTTACTACAGTAAATCATGGTGTGTTACCACAGTAAATCATGGTGTGTTACTACAGTAAATCATGGTGTGTTACTACAGTAAATCATGGTGTTACTACAGTAAATCATGGTGTGTTACCACAGTAAATCATGGTGTGTTACTACAGTAAATTATGGTGTGTTACCACAGTAAATCATGGTGTGTTACTACAGTAAATCATGGTGCGTTACCACAGTAAATCATGGTGTGTTACTACAGTAAATCATGGTGTGTTACCACAGTAAATTATAGTGTGTTACCACAGTAAATTATGGTGTGTTACCACAGTAAATCATGGTGTGTTACTACAGTAAATTATGGTGTGTTACCACAGTAAATCATGGTGTGTTACTACAGTAAATCATGGTGTGTTACTACAGTAAATCATGGTGTTACTACAGTAAATCATGGTGTGTTACTACAGTAAATCATGGTGTGTTACTACAGTAAATCATGGTGCATATTTGGTCTGTTTACAACTACAACCTATTATATTCAACATATACTTGGACTGCACACATTCAGACACAGGTGAAAAAAGCCAGGCAAAGACTGTACCACCTGCGCCAGCTGAGGAAATTCAGGGTTTCACCAGCTATCCTGAAAACTTTCTATTTAGGGGCGATAGAAAGTGTACTAACTCAGTGCATCACAGTGTGGTATGGGAACAGCACCAGTCATGACCGCAAAGCCCTGCAAAGAGTCGTGCGCTTATCCGAGCGTATCTCAGGGTCAGCTCGCCCGTCTCTGCAGGGCGTCTACACCAAACGCTGCAAAGGTAGAGCTACCAAGATCATCAAGGACTCTAATCACCCTGCAAACCCTCATTTCACGCTGCTGCCATCTGGTAGCGCCGAAGCCTGATGGCCAAAACTGAGAGACTCAGGAGGAGCTTCTTCCCCAGGCCATCAGACTCCTGAAACAGTAACATAACATGACGTGACTCACGCCAGGATAAACATCGATACACTGACATTGCACTGCACTTTCTGTTCTCGTTGTTACTGTGTAACAACCTGTTATAAACCTGTTTGCACATTATACTCTCTATACATTTGTTAACCACATATTTATAAGTCTACAGTTTACTCACTGCACAGTTTACTTCACTTATTTTATTCCACTTCTTTATTTTTTATTTTATTTTATTTTTCTACTTGACTTGATTTATTTATAATTCTACAGATTCACTCAGAAATCGTGAAACAGCAAGTATCACTTTGAATTAGCATGATATACATTGCATTAAATATACTTTATATTTATCAGTTCATGCATTCCCTCCATTGAGCTCGACATTGCACTATTTGAGCTTCATTCCGTAAGTAGAAATGCATATAAGCTCTTAGAAGTGACTGTTAAAATCTGCTGATGTAACCGAGGGTGTGTCATTTGTATGAATCAGTGACCTTTGCTTTGACCTGTGAGCTGTGGCTCATAGTTTTCGCCTGCTTCTTGTGTAACATGCAGATTCTGTGTTGTTGTGTCATCATAAATCTACACACCCTCCTGCTCTTGTTTACGCTCAGGGAACTGTAGATATTCTGTGCATGTGTGGAATAAACACTTGCTTTCTTCCCACGTAATATTTTCAATTCTACTGTCAAATTTATGAATTTAACTACGTTGTTATATTGTAAATAGTCAATATTTCTGTCATATACTTTTGTTTTTCTGAAGGTGACCATGTAGTAACTTTCCAAAGTGAGTTCAGATCATATAAGGTCATTCGGACGTCTCTGGCTTGGAAAGCATGAGAGAAAACGAGGGCAATGTTTGTCAGACCATGTAAGGGTAGACACGCAAGAGTTTGAGTCTGCGAGCCATTTATTGCAGAGCCACACAAATAATCTGAAGATAAAGTGGATCAGTGGCCCTGCAAAGAAATCCAAACAAAACATCTCTTCTGATACAAGCGTCTCACACTCACATATGGAAAAGTCCAGTGTGGAGGTTTCTCACAAGACCTGAAATCTTATTTCATAACAGAGCTCCAGACTGACCAAATAGTGGCATTTTGCGACCTTTTTTCCTGCTGGTGCAACTAAATTTTGCTAGAGGTTGCACTAGTGCCCATGTGCTGAGTACTTTCTCCTTAAAACGGCAGTGAACCAAAGACAGTCTCAAAAACACAGTTTAAATCGCTGGTGTTTCTGAAGTCACAAACTACCTTATAACCAATCACGTCACAAGTGTGGGCGGGCTTTAGCATATCATTAACTATTCTCTGAAGCAGTGGGCGGAGTCTCAAGAGAAGCAGGTTATCCTGGTATATTTTTCTCTTGATATGAAAAATCGCGTAGATTTAGCAATACAGCGTGTGAATATTGTATATGATGTATATTATGCTGTTTTCTCCAGTGACAGTGAGCGTTTCTAAGGATGCTGATTTTCAGAAGGCAGACTGAGATGGCAAACGGGAACATGTTTTGTGTGACATTAGCAACGCATTATTAGCTGTTTGATAATGTAGTCAAGCCAAAGGCTAATCATATTAATTACTGTTATGTGTCTGACGTTGTAGAGCGACACCATTGTGCAGCGTTTACTCCAGTAAAGCTGAGTGAGTGGATCTCTGAGCTGGTGCAAGTGAGTGGAGGCGGGGCTCATTTGCATATTCATGAATCCACATATACTAAATGAAGCAAGAGTGTCGAGTTACATTCAAGCTGTTTTAAGTACGGCATGAAGACTTTTTTCACAGGGAATTATAGCATGAGTTTTAAGAGATAAAATGATTGACTACAATTGTATTTTATACAAAATATATATTTTACAAAATAATTTGGACTCTATTAAGTTCTCTAAAGTTGCTACAAAATCAAAGCCATATGTTTAAACAAGTTGTGTTCCAAATTTGAAGTTGATATCACAAAAATTGAGCACTGTTTCCATAGTCCAATTTCAAAACGGTTTAAGCTTTGAATGAGACTTAATTTATGATCAACGGCTTGATTGTTTATATCGTCACAAAATGTAACTATATTATCACCCAGCTCTTAATATAAAGCTGTATATACGAGTATGTCCAACTTTATCCACATGCATACAGTCACAAAAAACTGTACACTCTAAAAAATGCTGGTTGTTTCAACCTGTGTTTGGGACAAACCCAACCGTTGGGTTTAAAAATTGAATTAAAAAATTTAAAACCAACGTTGGGTCCATATTTGACCCAACCATGGGTTGAAACAACCAGCAAATAGCAAATCTCAACTGCTTGATTGCAAGTATCATCACAAAATGTAAGCAATATTATCTGCTATATTTGATCTAATCTGCTAAATGTGACTATAAGGCATGAAGATATTAAGAAATTCTAAATATGAACATCATGATTTTCTGTAAAGATGCTTTGAAACAATGTGCATTGTGGAATAAACTATACACATCAATTTGACTTGACTTACCAATGAACTCATCAGACAGAAGACTCCAAGACAGGTTGAGAACACGGAAATCTTCAAACTATTCTAATCTCGTACTTGTCATGTTTATGCAGCTCTGAAAAAAAATCCAGAAGATACAGAAAAGCTTAAACCACAATCCTGCACCCAGGTGCTTCATATTACTCTAACATTTGCTCAGTGTGATACTGAGTTCCATTCAAAGCCAGTTTAAGGTGGTTTTCAAAGACAAACAGTGTTTCTCTTGCAGAAATTTACATTCATCTCTATTTTTCTAAGACCTGCAGCCAGTTGCATAAACATAGCCACTATGTTGTCATGAAGAGTCCCTATTGTGCTATTTTAAAGGTTGCTGATTTTGTTTTGGAGTTTACATGCATTCAGGTCAAAAAACACTTTAATTTTCACATGATATATATTGCACATCAACTCATTTCCCAAAGAGTCTAAAAATGTTCATTTAAAAGATTCGTCTTTGTCTGAATTTCTGCTCCAGATCTTCCTTAGCACTTAACTCTTTCCCTGCCAGTGTTTTTTTTTTTTTTTTTTTAAGCTAGTTTTTTATAATTTTAACAAAAATGTCATGGCCCCCAGAATATTTTGTTGTATGAATATCTGAACATGCAACATGTTTCATAAAAAAAATCATGCTTTTACTACATCCGATAGTAATCCAGATGGGATTCAGAATGATGATGAAAATACAGATTGAGTAGGGTGACCAGATATCCCCGTTTTCCGGGAACAGTTCCGGTTTTGGGTGTTCTGTCCCCGACTGGAGCTGTCCCCGGAAATGTCGCCATTTTACAGCTCGTTCAAAACACCCTGCAGATTTGCAAAAAAGCGCCCAACCAACATACAGCAGCTGCCGATTATAGAAGCAATCATGTAGTGATTATTGTCACCAGCAGATGGCGCTGTGAGATACGCTGACTTTACTTGGTCGCGCGCGCGCCGCTACTACTTCATGAAGAACGTAACTAGTGCAGAGCGCCATTATCGTCAAATATCAAAAGAAACATCATTATCGCTTTTCAGGGTGGTAACTAACTATTCACGTTAAATTACAGTAATACTGTTTGCATGTACTTTATAACAGTGCGGGATTGTTTTGTCCCCAAAGTTCCACAGTCACAACGCAGTGATTACCACACATCTGAACTATAACAAACCTAAACAATCACACTAACTTACATGTGCAGAATACACACACTTAATGTGTATTAACACTTAACAAATGCTTAAAATAAGGCTAAAAGGCAAAATAACAAGCTAATTTATACAGTATAAACTTGTGAAAATGAAAGTATTAAATACAATTAGCCTATATTTGTTAAATAGTTTTATTCATCATATCATATTTATGTTGTTTTATTTTTGTAATGTGTTTTTAAGTCACGTTATAATATTGTTTTGAACGGCTTGTGATTTACAATGGTTATTATTATCCGTTTTCATTGTTTGTGTGGGGTTTTTTTGTTTAGTTTTTTTGCGGGTGCTGTGAATTGTATTAAAACCAGACCAAAAATCGTAATAATCAAACTAAATCATAATAATTATTAGTGTTAATAATAATATAGGGAGCACAAAACAACAAAAAACATTAAAAAATATATTGTCCCCGTTTTATAATTAATAGATAATAACAAATGAGATTTTTGACAATTGGGCATCAAAACATATCCTATAATACATATGAAACATTTGCCATTTATGTGTGGCTTGCAGAAAAAATGGCTACTTCTGTCAATGGAGGAAATGCTTTTTGCCCCCATGAGGTGCAGTTTCAGCATCTGCCAGCAGGGGCAAACTGGACTGTACTAACCAGCTAAACCGTGACCCCTGGGTCAAACTGGGAAAGTCAAAGCTTTCCCCCCATCTATCCCATCATGATGATGTCAGCAGAAATGGAAAGTAGTTGCAGAGCCGATTATTACGTTGTTATTTTGATGAGACTATTCTTTTGCTTTACAATAACATGCCGTCAGCTCACAATACGACTAGGAGAGTAAACAGGGTCAATTGCATTTCATGTTGACAAAGCAGCGCAGTGGGGGATGCGCTATATCATCAGATGTGGGTTATTTCGCTAGGCAGACGGCTCATCCTAGCGAAGGGTTAAGCCCGGCTCAGTGCATTCGTTTCATTTCCTCTCCATTTCCATCTGAGCAAACAAGCGGGTGACCTGACAGTGCACAGAGGGGTGGAGGGGAAGAGGGGGAGGGCGTTTGTGACTCGAATGAAAGCAGAGAGAGAGAGACGGAGAGGACACCCATGTGACCGTGAAAAGCCTGCAGTGTGCAGACGGTCGGGGAGGGGCGGGCAAACCCCTGAAGAGAGCGACTGGCTGGCTGACTGAGTGACTGCTGATGCGGCTTTAGCACAATAACAATTCCAGGAAACAGAGGCCAGGCTTACAGTGTGAGTGTTTACCTTCATCACCACGTGATCCTCGCGCTCTCACACACACCGCCTACTGTGTGCTTGGAACAGCATACTATTATACTATTCTTACCATATGTGACCCTGGACCACAAAACCAGTCATATGGCCGAGATACAACTATTTGAAAATCTGGAATCTGAGGGTGCAAAAAAATCTAAATATTGAGAAAATCTCCTTTAAAGTTGTTCAAATGAAGTCCTTAGCCATGCATATTACTACTAATAATACATTTGATATATTTATGGTAGGAAATGTACAAAATATCTTCATGAAACATGATCTTTACTTAATATCCTTTTGACCCATACAATGTATTGTTGGCTATTGCCACAAATATACCCGTGAGACTTAAGACTGGTTTTGTGCTCCAGGGTCACATATGAGCATTATGCATGACACGCATGTATCATCCAATATCAATATCAACAGTATGCATCATACAATGATTCCTGCCATTTGTTCTTGCAGCAAGGAAAAACAAATCCATGTTGGCAACAATGTTTCCACAGGTATTTTAAATTACTCACAAAATAAAAAAGTTTTTGTTGCTGTTATGTATTTTACTAGGCCTGTATATTATCATATGCACATCTTACAAATGAGCATTTTCAACATCACTTTTAAAAAAAGATACTGCAACAAATCTCAGCTAGTTTTGAATAAGATATCATAACCTACATTTTCAGTGAGCGAGTGACAATTACATTTTATTCGAAGAGAAAACTAGCCCACAATGAATTGCTTCAGAAACTGATTCAAATTTATTTGCAATCGATTCAACACATCGTTTAAAAGAACCGCACCAATCAAGTGATTCGTTTGAGAACTGAACAGCATTGCACTGCAAGTTTGTTTGTTTTATTTTTCCAAAATGATTCCTGCAAACAATTTAATTGATTCTTTTAAAAGAACCGCATCAATCAAATGATTCGTTTGAGAATTGAACAGCATTGCACTGCAAGTTTATTTTTTTCAGAATGATTCAGCAATCGATTCAATTTATTCTTTCAAAAGAATCACATCAATCAAGTGATTTGTTTGTGAATTGAACAGCACATTCACCCCGTTTGTTTTTGTTTTTTCAGAATGATTCTAGAATCAATTCAATTGATTATTTTAAAAGAACCGCATCAATCAAATGATTCGTTTGTGAAGTGAACAGCATTGCACTGCAAGTTTGTTTGTTTTATTTTTCCAGAATGATTCAGCAGTTAATTCAATTGATTCTTCTAAAATTAACCGCATCAATCAAGTGATTCGTTTGAGAACTGAACAGCACATTTCAGGCCTATATGTTTATGTCGTTGACAGGAAAATATTTTTTCATTAATAACATTAATTAGGTAAAACAATGATAAAATGACATAAAGCAACATGAGATAACCGTATACTACATGCCTTAATTGATGCTGCTGCTATTTTGGTTGTTTTCATACGCCATTAGACATACAAACGAGTGATCTTTCCTTAAAAATCAAAGCGAGATCTGCGTGCATTACTCAAAAAACTATGAAGTTAATAGGCTAAATCAACTCTAGCCTCGTATCAATTCATCACTTCCTCGAGCTTTCATTGTGTTATATTATGGTGAACCTACCTAATGCTATCTGTTCATGTGAGGAGGAATAGGGACAAAGGAAAATAGATCAAATATAAACAGACATTCAATTCTGAGGGGAAAAAGCTTCTCGAGACATGAGTCAATCCGCGTGCGCACGCTCGCTGTGAACTCGTCTGCGCCAGCTAAAAATGGAAATGAGAAAACAGGCTCTCCTCATCCGCCCATCCTCGGGTTTTACCCTTATTAAAATATGATGGCTTATGACAGCGTCGCCTATGTTCTGAGTCATGTTCTGCCTGTCTGTCAAAAAGTATATTTATATGTTTGGGCATATATACAGTACTTCACTGCCTATGATACACAAGATCTGTTGCAGTACTTCATACTTAGATGCTGTTCCAGAGAAACACTATATTAGCAAAAGTACATCCAATCATGCATTCAAAAGTTGAGGAAAGTTTAACTTCTGGTATGCCTCACATCGCCTGATTACGGAACAGAAATGAGCTGTGAAGATATACTTAAAATTCTGTTAAATATACATCAGCATCCGGGTTTGGAACAACATGAGGGCGAGTAAATAATGACTATCACTTTAAATATAAACGCGGAGGAGGAACTCAAAGGCATGCCCGCTTCAGATGGTTTTATATAAAGTGAGCTCCATGTGACATGAACTAGTTTCAATAGCTCTCTTCAATTTTTTCCCCCTGTCAAAGCCAATCTCTGCTGTGGCTCTGGCCTAGATTGCTTCAAAGGCCTTCTCCAGTTATCTAGGACAGACCACATCCAACAACAGTCACAGAAAACTCCTCACAGTAAAAAAAAAAAAGATTCTGTTGATTCGAGCTGACCAGAAAAACACTGTGCTTGTGCTAAAATGAAACCAAAAATGCATGTGAAATTCTCGATCTGTGGCAAAGAGCTGAAAGACCTGGAGCGATGAGATTAAACAAGGTCACATCGCAATGACTTCTGTGGTTCGCTGGAAACGTCCTATGAAAAGTGAAGCTTGGTGTTTGGGCACATGACTCTTAATTCAAACATTCATGCTATTTTTACATAATTCTAGCTCGACGTTTGCTGTAATTGTGTGGTTCATTTAGTTTTCATTCATTGAAATAAAGCTTAAGATGAAAAAAATTCTGCCTTGGCTACTAAAATTACTTAAACTGAAAATAAATTAAGCTTAATAATAAAATTAATCAAATGCATAAAACTAAAAATTAAAATAATATAATATAATATAATATAATATATATATATATATATATATATATATATATATATATATATATATATATATATATATATATATATATATAAGGCTAATTCATCAATCAACGTGGTCCTGGTCAAGACAATCTCCTGAACTCCAAACTGAATGTCAGAATGGGAAAGAAAGGTGATTTAAGCAATTTTGAGCGTGGCATGATTGTTGGTGCCAGACGGGCCGGTCTGAGTATTTCACAATCTGCTCAGTTACTGGGATTTTCACGCACAACCATTTCTAGGGTTTACAAAGAATGGTGTGAAAAGGGAAAAACATCCAGTATGCGGCAGTCCTGTGGGCGAAAATGCCTTGTTGATGCTAGAGGTCAGAGGAGAATGGGCCGACTGATTCAAGCTGATAGAAGAGCAACTTTGACTGAAATAACCACTCGTTACAACCGAGGTATGCAGCAAAGCATTTGTGAAGCCACAACACGCACAACCTTGAGGCGGATGGGCTACAACAGCAGAAGACCCCACCGGTACCACTCATCTCCACTACAAATAGGAAAAAGAGGCTACAATTTGCACAAGCTCACCAAAATTGGACAGGTGAAGACTGGAAAAATGTTGCCTGGTCTGATGAGTCTTGATTTCTGTTGAGACATTCAGATGGTAGAGTCAGAATTTGGCGTAAACAGAATGAGAACATGGATCCATCATGCCTTGTTACCACTGTGCAGGCTGGTGGTGGTGGTGTAATGGTGTGGGGGATGTTTTCTTGGCACACTTTAGGCCCCTTAGTGCCAATTGGGCATTGTTTAAATGCCACGGCCTACCTGAGCATTGTTTCTGACCATGTCCATCCCTTTATGACCACCATGTACCCATTCTCTGATGGCTACTTCCAGCAGGATAATGCACCATGTCACAAAGCTCGAATCATTTCAAATCGGTTTCTTGAACATGACAATGAGTTCACTGTACTAAAATGGCCCCCACAGTCACCAGATCTCAACCCAATAGAGCATCTTTGGGATGTGGTGGAACGGGAGCTTCGTGCCCTGGATGTGCATCCCACAAATCTCCATCAACTGCAAGATGCTATCCTATCAATATGGGCCAACATTTCTAAAGAATGCTTTCAGCACCTTGTTGAATCAATGCCACGTAGAATTAAGGCAGTTCTGAAGGCGAAAGGGGGTCAAACACAGTATTAGTGTGGTGTTCCTAATAACCCTTTAGGTGAGTGTATTGTGTGCAATACTAATATAAAAATTTATTAGAAAACAATAAAATATGTTTTTTAAGTATTGTTAATTGTTTGTATTGAATAAATGATAAATAAAATATAATAACAAAATAAAACTACAACTTAACTAAGATAATATGAATAAAAATAAATAAATAAAATAAAACTACTAACAATACTAGTTACATACTATTAAATAAATAATATTTATAAATCTTGTTAATTATTTACATTAATTAGATAAACTGAAATAAAAAATAAAACTACAACTAAAATAAAATAAAATAATATGAAAACTAAAAATACTAGGATACTGTATGCAATAATAGTATAAATAATACTAAAATAATGCCAGAAATGAATTAAAATATAATTTTTAAATATTTTATAATAAAAATGACAGAAGCATACAACAAAATAACTAAAACTTAAACTAAAATGATATAAAATATTATTAAATATATTTTTATTAAACTATAATTAAACAAAAATAAAAGCTAATTCAAAACACTAACAATATTAGTATAAATAATACTAAAATAATAGTACAAAATTATATAATCTGTAATAAATAAAATAAATAAATACAATTATAATAAATAAAATATATGAACAAAAATAAAACTACAACCAAAAAATAAAACTACTAACAACACTAGTATATCGTACACAATACCATTACATATAATAATAAATCATTGTCGGAAATGAATTAAAATACAATTTATTAAAATTATTAAATGAATGTATTAAATATTTAATAGCTTATAGAAACTGTAATAAATTAAATAAATGATATTTATAAATGTTGTTAATGATTTATATTAATTAGATAAATGATATTACTAACAATACTAGTATAAATAATACTAAATTAATGTCTGAAAATTAAAATTAATAAATGAATGCATTAAACATTTTATAGCTTGTAATAAATAAATGCATAAATAATAATTATTTATATTAATTATATTAATGAAAAAATCATATATAATAAATAATAACAACATTACAAATGTTGTTAATCGTTATTAATTACGATTATTATTTATTATATTATTTACATTAAATAAATTATGATCAATAATAACAAACACACACACACACACACACACACACACACACAGGTGTCACTTGTTCAGATCAGTGTCTGATATGCTTGTAATGATACCTTGAATAAAAGAGTCTGCTGAATGACTCAATGTAAATAATATGGGCCAAGTTTAAAAGGCCATGTGAAGAATAATAACACAAACTCACAAAAGCAGTATTAGCGTAGCCGTGGCGGCTGCTGACTCCAGACCTGTCCACACCTGTGAGGTTACATCAGCCGTGCATTCAGGGCCCCGGGGGTGGATGGAGGTGTAGGCATCAGAGGAGAGCCACCTGCTCCATCACGACCCATTCAGCCCATCATCACACCACATCTATGAGCCTGCAAAGACCACCACACAAAGCTGCTCAAAGAGTCTTTTGTTTTCCCACTCACCTCCATATTTTCTTTCTTTTCTCCGTTGTGCATTTGTCCCGTCTCTCCCGAGGGCTTGTTAAAACATCGCCCAGGCCTGAAACGAAGGTGGAGCCGAGGGTACGGATTGTTTGGGACAAAAAAAACCAAGCCCGTGGGCGATTTTCACTGGATATTGTAAACCTACACAGGTGGGATTATGAAGAAAAAAGGGCAAGATGCTGAATGGAAGAGACGCGGCTCGTACAGGAGGGCTCAGACTCTGTTTATCTCACTGATCGTCATTTTGGTGGTAATAATATGTGTGTATTTTCACTTGCTTTTGTCCACTCCCTGGAGCGAATTTGCATCTTTCCCGATGCTGTAATTTATTGTCTTGAATCCTCAATGCTTTTGCTTAAATAGCCTCTTTGTGCGAGTCAATGCAAAGCAACTATTGAAACTGCTATATTTTACACAGCTGTACACAAATGTTATTTTGCATATTCATAATACTTACATCTTTATATTGCATTGCAAACAATGTAACGATTGTAAATAATGTTAAAACCACGCATAAAAGTTAAGAAATGAATTATACATGGAAACACTTTACAATATATTTTTTACAGCATTTATTAATCTTTGTTATTGTTAGTTACTAAAAATACGCTCCATTGTTTGTTCATGTTGCATTAATGTCATACAACTTTTGATTTTAGAAATGTTTAGTAAATGTTAATACAAGATGCTGTTCATTATTGGTTTGTGTTCACTAATGTTAATGAAATCTTATTGCCAATATTAGATGTAGGTATAAATTCATGTACTCATATGTGATGCAGACATTACATTAATATCCTAATAAAAGCTCTCATGTTGAGATCACATGATCACTTTCTCACTGGCTGAATGGTAAAAGTGCATTTCTGAAACGCCATGGGAACTATTGCTTTTGTGGCATCAACGCCATTACGTTTCAGTGCATTTCCAAGATGATCATACACAATATAAAATATTACAAAACTACTGACTTTTGTACAGATTTTTGACCAGATTTGACCACTGTAAAAACAAATGATATGATCAATAAGTTATGGTAACATGTTTTAAAATTTTTACATAAGTATTTTAAATAAAGTTAAGCAATTTTCAAGTTATACAAGATTCAACTAACAAGATTTTTTTTTAAAGTCAGTTTCATGTAATTTATGTTGAAATGACTGTACTTGATTGTACTTAATTTAAGGCAACTTAAAATTTGGTATTTGATACAAGGTCAACGTGTATTATGCAAACTGTTTTAAAAGTTAGGCGCACATTTTAAAGAGGACATATTATGCCCTTTTTCAAAGTCTTGCTGTTGTTTTTGGCCTCTACTAGAGCAGGTTTTCCTGCATGAATGTTGATGTTTTTCCCCATAGACCGTAAAAAAAAAATATGGACGACGAGTCTTCACTACCTTCCACTGATGATAAGTGAAGCCGCCAATGTCTGAATATGCCGCTGATTTGGGAGCCGAGTCTGCGCTGTAGAGAGCAGGAAGTAGAGCCGCGATATCAAAAGCCCGCCCACACTCCTGCAGTACAGTTAGTGCAGAACAATTCCTTATGTCGGTGTGAAATAAACAGTTATGGAAATGTAGAAATTAAAGCTAAAGCTCCAATCTCCTCCCAAAAAAAGTGCCTCAGTGACAACTTCACTGTCGGCCGTCAATCTCAGCTGTCAATCATGACGTCACATCCCAGTTTTTATAGCATCAAATAAACTAACTAAAACCAAACTTATTTAAAGAACAAACACTTGAACATCAGAGTGATTAAAACTACCTAAAATGGGAAAAAATATTTGAAGTGTAATTTGATTGTTTAGTTTGTCCCATGTCCTATTATATTACACGGAGAGGGCGGGGTTTATGAGCTGTCCTGGGACCAGCCACCTGGGGGCAATCGAGGCGCTTTGGCTTGATTTTCCCCATATTCTCCATTGTTGCAGCTCCTCTCCTCCCAGTCTGTCAGTAACACTGTTCAGTGCCTGTCTCTATGACACCCCTCCTTCTGAAAAGCACACTGTGCTCTGATTGGTCGGTTGGAGCGGTGTGTTGTGATTGGTTAAGCGCTTCCAGCATGTTTGGGAAATGTCCCACCCCTTACCATAACCGCCAGTTTCAACTACTAACTAACTCAACCAGGCCCCGCCCCTTTATTCAGCATATGAATTATTTAAATGAGGAATAGTGTGACGTGTTGGTTCCCGGAAGAAAACTCAAGACTACAATGGAGGCGTTTCAGGGAGTTCAGAAACACGGACACTGATATAGAGAAGACCTCCCGCTGGAGGGACTCAAACAGCAACAGTACACACTGAAGAAAGATGGGGAAAAAAAGCATAATAGGACCCCCTTTAAAAACATTTCAAACACTGTCTACACGGTTATAAAATCATGCACCCTCATTATTCAGATTAGTGTTTTTTCTTAAACCTTGACATATGATCCCCTCACAGGTTCAGTGGTTTGGTTTTGGTGTAGTCTGCCGCAGTGCCAAACAAGCAGACCGGCTCGTCTCTTCCTCACTCATAAACAGAAGGAGCCGCAGGGGTTTGGCCGCAAGGCCCGCATGAGCCTGCTTTGGGCCGGGCGGATTGTTTTTAGTGTAGCGTAGCAACGCGGCTCTCCGCCGAGCACAGAGACATTTACCCAGACAGCAGATCCCACACAACCACAGCAACACCACAAACAGTCTGTGCACGAGATGCTGAGCGCTATAAAATCTAATGTGAAACACAGGAGGACAAAAACAGATGACGCAACATCTAGTGTGCATGCACTCTAAAAATGATCATAATACGAATAGTAAAAATGCTACAGTAAAAAGTAGTGTTCATTTGTTAACGGTACACTCACTAACTCTATATAAGGTGAAAAACTGCAATAGGTCTAATGAAATATTTCAGGTATTTTACAGTAAAAGAGAACAGTACATTTTTGGGATGTAAAAAAATATCATCTTATAATTTAGAGTTCTCTGTGATGGTTTATTATTGAAATAAATGTTTTTATTCTGATCAGCTATGTACTGTACATGTTACATCGTATGTTGTTAAATGAATGTTCATTGCATTATTTTAGTGTTATCATGATTGTGTTTGTGCACACTTTATATGTGACCCTGGAGCACAAAACCAGTCATAAGTCTCACGGGTATATTTGTGGCAATAGCCAACAATACATTGTATGGGTCAAAATTATCCATTTTTCTTTTATGCCAAAAATCATTAGGATATTAAGCAAAGATAATGATAAATAATAATGATAAAGATAATGTACGTATATCAAAAATGTATTATTAGTAGTAATATGCATGGCTAAGGACTTCATTTGACCAACTTTAAAAGGAGATTTTCTCAATATTTAGATTTTTTTTTGCACCCTCAGATTTTCAAATAGTTGTATCTCGGCCAAATATTGTCCTATCCTAACAAATAAATCCTGTTTATTCAGCTTTCAGATGATGCATAAATCTCAATTTTAAAAAAGCTGACCGTTATGACTGGTTTTGTTGTCCAGGGTCACATGTATAGTATTTATTTCAACTTGTGGAAAAGCTACTTGTGATGAACTTTGATTCATCATGTGACTTTCTTTACCACCTATTTGATATATTAACATTATATCAGTCAAATCTGTAAAACATAAAATGTTCTGGAAACCACAACTTTCAGGTTTTTTAATTATCATATATGACTATAAGCAATAGTGAATTCTATTCTATTCTATTCTATTCTATTCTATTCTATTCTATTCTATTCTATTCTATTCTATTCTATTCTAGTGTTTTTACCTGATTTGACTCTAAAAGATCCAAATGGCTTGATAAGCAGTTTTTTATCCTGTTTTGACTATTAAACAGAAATATAATATGGAAGGGCTTGTATCTTTTTTAAATACCAAATATTCCAACAAAATACCTACTTCATATGAATTAGTACAATCTCATTCATGAAATTCATATGAAATCACCACTTCTTAAAATAGTTATGTTTTCTAATGAGATCAGGTTGAATAGTCTTTGGATTACAACTGTATTCTCATGTTCGAGAACATTTTATTGGACAAAAATTGGGATACACCTTTGAGTGCAAGATGATGTCATCAGTATTCTTGGTCTGTTTTTCCATAAGATTTATCTGCTGAACGTTTATTGTGTCAGTGAGTACATTAATGTAATGAAAGAATGAATATATATCATTCAGTCTTTCAAAGATTTGATCCCACTAACCTAGCGAATGTTGGTGAATCCCGCGATTAGCTCCTTCTCAAAACCGCTCATCCTGTCTCAACTGGGTTTGTGCATCAGATGGCGAGTGAAAGGGCTGTGAACGCGGCGTCTGAGGCTGAAACTACATAAGATATCAAACATAAGCATACAGTGCATGTTTAAAGAGAATAATTGATAACACTTTAGTTTAGGGTCCAATTCTCACTGTTTACTAGTTGCTTATTAGCATGCATATTCCTAGGATATTTAGTAATAATAAAGCACATATTCAGGGCTTGACACTTACTTTTTTCCCAAGGTGCACCTGTGCTCCTAAAATGAACAAATTAGGAGCACATTTATAAACTTTAGGGGCACAACTAACCATTTCTAATATATACACTGTCGAGCCCTGCTATTGATGCCTTAGTCTGCATGACCATATTCTACATCTCTACCCAATACCTAAACGTACCTTACTAACTACTGTAATGAGAGTGAAAGAAAAAGGACAACCTTTTCCTTTAATGTCCCATTTATGATGGTAGAGTACATATGAAAACCCAATGCATGACTAGTCTTTTTCGCTGCATATGCATGTATATGATTCATAAACACAGTCATGCGTGCTCATCCCACACAGAATTTTGTTTTCTCATATAAGAATACCCAACTAAGTATCTGTAGTAAAGAGACAGAAGGCCTTTTGTATGACAAGTCTTTTTACTGTAAGGGAACATGGAAAATCTGTAGGAAACAGCCCACATGACACAAATACAGTCTGTCATTTCGAGAGTATTTGACTCTGTTTCCAAGCCAGGCCTCTCAAATGGCTTCCATGTGTGAGAGTTGAGAGGAGAGGCAGATCTCGGCGGGTTTGCTTTGTCTGAGAGCTCTTGGCAGCCTCGCAAGGATTCCTGAAAGCCAGAGCAACATGGCGTCACCCCAACAGCTCCCTGACTCAGAAGCACAAGGACGCCCTGGACGAACTTCCTGTTGGAAGTACGAGCATTAGATCTAGGGTTTCTCCAGCCAGGAAATGAGTCACACTTTATTCACCCATCCATCCGCAGACGGGTCCCACCTCCCCTCCACCCCCAGCTGCCCGAGAGCCTCGTGGCAGAAAACTCCAACTTTAATCTATTGACGCAAATGATTTCATAAAGACTTCAAACGCAGGCGCTGTCCTGCTCTCTTCATTCGCTCTGCAACCGAGCACATTACTGACTAAGTATCGCCGGTATTCCTGATTGAAAACTCTTCACAAAACTACAAAACAATGATGTACATCCTGCGCTCTTGAGTTTAATCCCAGCTATGATTCAGACAGCGACTGCGATGGAAACGATTACCATTTGTCATTTAACAAGATCTGGACGCCTCAGTTTAACACTGCTGCATATGCATGCATATGATTCATAAACACAGTCATGCGTGCTCATCCTATACAGCAATTTTTTCTGGCCAAAATATAATTTTATAAACAGCGCAGCTTAAGGAAATACGGTCACACTTTAGTTGAGGCTCCACTTAACTATTAACTATGACTTTTGCATCAATAAACTCCTAATTACTGTTTATTAATAGTTAGTAATGTGGTTAAATTTAGGTATTGGGCAGGATTAAGGGATGCAGAATATGGTGAATAAGGCATTAATATCTGCTTTATATACATGTACTAATAAACAACCAATATCCTAGTAATATGCATGCTAATAATAAGCAACTAGTTCATAGTGAGAATTAAGAATTAAACTAAAGTGTTACTGGTGTTTGCAAAATTGTTCAATCTAGTGGGAACAGCCAAAACTGTCTGCAGGGTGCTAGAGCACACAGGGCCTGAGTTATACGCTTTCAAAAATAAATCAAAAAGTACCTCTTTCAAAAGGGGGGTATTACAGCTCGGACAACATATACTTAAATATTTATCACTTTTAGCAGTGTTTTATGAAACTTCAATGGTTTTCCTGTAAAATGACACCAAAATTTTAGACCACTGTATGTGGGTATGGGAAGCTTTTCAATTTGGGTACGCCAAAAATGGTCCCAGAGCTTAAAGAGCACCTATAGTGCAAAATGGCACTTTTACTTAAGAAGTGTCTCAGAACAAGCCGTTTGAAGATTCTATGCAAAGTGACGTCACATTTTACAGGCCCCACCCACAAGTGTTAATGGACACCCTTCATGGGTTCGAGTCCCAGGGAAAGCAAGAACTGACAAAAATGTAAAAATGTGTACCTTGAATGCAATGTAAGTTGCTTTGGATAAAAGCATCTGCCAAATGCATAAATGCACTGCCATATTAGCATAGGCCCCGGCCCCAGAGAGCTGTACACAGTCCGCCATGTTTATCTCCCCACCTGAGCATTCAAATGTGTTCTTATTAAAGCTACTAAAGTTATTCAGTCAAGAGCAGAGAGTGATTTTCTTTTGTTTATCTTCTGTTGTTTGATTCATATTAACAGCAGATATAGCAGGTATTGTATATTATCACTTTAATACACAGATCTAATACACACACAGGATTTCTGTACTTGCTGCATACATGCACAGACATAACCAACTGTTTTCATGTGAACTGTGTGTATTTCTGACATAACCTTGTGTGCATTTAATCTCAATAACACATGAAAGAGAACTAGTCTAGTTTAATAGCCTACTCACGGCTCTCTGTGCGCAATGCGTCAGGTGTGTGTGCTCAAGATGAGAGTGATATGGCTTTAAAACGCATGCAGATGATAATATTTCATGATGATGAAGAACAATGTCTGTGATAGAGATGATCATCAAAACAAACAGATGTATCATGTTTCAGTTTTCATTCGCATGAGCTGTGAAGGCTCCGCCCTCTGGGGCGGGGAGCAGCCACTCATTTGCATTTAAAGGAGACACACACAAAACAGCTCATTTTTCTCAAACCCAAAAAGTGCCATTTTCAAAATGTTATATTAAATTAGGAATTTTGATCTGAAACTTCACAGACACACTCTGGGAACACCTGAGACTTATATTACATCTTGTAAAAAGGGACATAATAGGTTCCCTTTAAGAGGTTAAGTCCACGTCATGCAAAGACACTATGCTTCTAACCACATGTCGAGAGCTGTCGTTCCAACCACACGACTTTGCAATGCCATTTATGCATGCTCTTTGGAACTATAGTTTCGTGAAACACTGACTCTATGCTGATAATGACGGAACTTACGACCATAGTTGCTTTTGGGAAACACAGCCCAGTCTGTTAGGTCAGTTCCTGTCTGGAAACATCAGACACTGTAGGAAACTCACTTCATCGGTGGCACCAGATGGTTTTACCAGTGGAATATATTAAATCCACTTAAAGAATCAGGACTGGCACCATGTCCTCCATTCGTCAATTTCACTGTATCCGCACATACATGTTCAATTGCCCATGAACTACATCATCAATGAAGTGTGCAAAACACATTTGCCTACTTAAACAAGCAATCAGATAGCAGAACCATAGCAACAGCACGCCGCCCTCACATGAAAGTGATCCCTGCACAGGAAAAAAAAGGCTACCAAGGGAACAGTGGCTATTCTGAGCCTGCAGTGTGACAGAGGTTCACATTGACACGGTTTCCTAAATGAAGTGCCGCGGCCCGCGAGGAGGGGGGAAGTTCGTCTCGCTCGCTATTCTTCTACTCTCCAGTGTCATTGTTCAGACAGGAAACGCCACAGAGATGTATTAGTTGACACACTATTTTAAGTGGGTTAAGGGCACTCACACCCCACTGACTAAACCAGCCTCTTTTCTTTAAGCCAGCGTCATCTTCATTGTCTATTAATACGATTACCATGAAACAAGGCGGCTAATTTCAGTTCTCCTCTAGTGCAATTACTGAAGACACTGTAAACTAACCTCAGTAGGTTTCTGAGTTTGTGTCTAAATTAAACATATGATGCATCTGAATAAGTGTAGTTATTGTTCACTACAACAAAAAATATATATATTAAAATTATTTTAAACAAACGTTAACTGAAATAAAAAACATTTAAACTAAGTTGAAGAACTTCAATTGCTAAAATTAAGACTAGTAAAAATGAATAAAGACTAACATTTATATAAAAAATATTTTCAATATAAAACTTTCAAATTAAAATGAAAAGTAGTTAAAAATTACAAAAAGCTGTTTTCTAAATGTATTTTAAATATAAAATATTTTTAAAAATACTAAAACAAAATAAACAGAAAATATAAAAATAAAAATGAAACATTTTCAATGCAATGAATTTCAAGGCTGTGTTTATTTGATCAAATATACAGTAAAAATTGTGAAATATTATTGCAGTTTGAAATGGCTTTTTCTAATAAGTGTGATTTATTCCTGTGATCAAAGCTGAATGTATCATCATTACTCCAGTCTCCAGTGTCACATGATCCTTCACTAATCATTCTCAGATGAGGATTTGCTGCTTATGAAACATTTATGATTATTATCAGTGTTGAGAACAGCTATTTTAGTGGAAACCATGATACATTTTATTTTTTAGGATTCTTTGATAAATAGAAAGTTCAAAAGAACAGCATTTGCCTTGCCTTTTGATTAATTTAACGCATTCTTACTGAATAAAAGTATATCTATATATCTATCTATAGAGAGACTAAATAAGGGGAGGGGAGGAGGGGAGAAAAAACCCGTTTCCTCCAGCTAAACGCTTCAGTCATTCATACTCTCTCTCACAGCCATACATTTGTCAGCCTGTTTTTCAAGTGAGTCACAAAGAATAGCTGCTCACACACACACACACACACACACACACACACACACACACACACACACACCCCGCAGCTCTAATTCCAGGAAGCAGCTGCTCAGCTGCAGCAGATGATGATAGCCTATATCAGGCCTGTGAATCACACCTCTGTTTTGACTCCCGGTTTTTTCTTTCTCTATCCTCAGAATCGGACACGGCTGGGTGGGGAAGAATGCGTCGCATGGCACAGATCCAGAGGGAGGAGAGGATGGAGATAAGTAGTGACAGGATTGTGCAGGAAAAGGGATGGTGGTGCTTTATTACACGGCTGCGGGGTGCTCATTTCAGCGGCCGACATGTCTGGACGAAACACCCGCGCCCGAGTATTATAGTGCAGCTGGGATTGAACACAAAGATGGGCAGAGAGATCTGAGACAATGATGTCACTCCTTCCCGACAGCGATGGGAATCATGAGAAATTTAATCATTCCGGTTTAGATTCCTGCACTGCTCTGTTTCCGCTTTAGTACTTCAAAAATATCTGATCCAAAAGGGACAGTTCACCCCAAAAAATTTAATTTCATCATCATTTACTCGCCCTTCTTCAGTCCAATTTGAGTTTATGCATGTAATGACCTTGAGTGAATCAGTCCAGAACCGCTCCGCCCGATTGAGTCATCAGACTGGATCAAACTGATAACTGATTCTTTTGAGTGATTCATCAAAGCCAAATGTCTCAAGAATAATTTGATCATGAGTTGGACTACACTAAATGCTCTCAGTTTAGATAAATCAGACGTTTAATTGCAATATTACTGTAGATTCAGTGGCGTCCAACGTTAACAAACTAAACCTATTTATAAAAATCAGTTAACGCATATAAAGTTGAAATAAAATAAAATATAGATATTAAAACAATTATTTCCAGTATTTTCTTAGAAGTACAATCAGTTCTGAATGAGATAAGCTGCTAATGAGATTCAGATGAAGGAAAGTGTAAAGTGGCAAATTAAAGGTGCAGTAAGCGATTTTTGAGAAACGCACCACTTGCAGCCAATCAGTAATAAGGGGTGTGTCCACTCATGAGGTGGGAGGTGCCTGTGATGCATCGCGTGTTTGTGAATTTGGGGGCAGAGCTATCAATCATATTGGGGGGAGACTTAACCATATTTTGGGGACATATTTGTACTCAGAAGTGAGATAAACCTGACAAACCTATGAAGTATAAAGTAAAAGTTTTATAAAAATGCAGTTTTGTGTTAGGGTTAGGTTACAGTATTTATAACTAGTTGTAAAAACAACAAAAGTCTATGCAATGTCCCCATTTAGAAAGTTAAAGGGGTCCTATTATGTCCTTTTACGAAGTCTTGATTTTGTTTTTGGGGTGTTCTTGAATGTTTTCACGCTTGATTGTTCATGCATTATTTTTCACACATTTTTACATTATTACAGCTCCCCTCTTCCCAGTCTCTGTTTGAAGCCCCTTCCGAAATACAAAATGTGCTGTGATTGGTTTCAAACCAATACAAGACGGATTTAGACTTACGATAATAATAATAATGTTAACACACAAGAGGATTGTGCAGAATGAATTTCATTCACGGACTATGCAAGCACAGCTTTCACAAGGACGTTTCAGAGTAGTATGTTTTGTTTTGACACTTTATAGCACGTTGTAGTCCAAACGAGTCGTTCGTTGTAGTCCTTGAGAAGGGGATAGTGTTAAATAAAAGATCTCCCTTTGGAGTGGACTTTGAGGTTTGTAACCTTGCAGATCTTTTTTACCTTGCAGATCTTTTTATGCTCAAACAGCAACATTGCACGCCAATTAAAGTTGAAAAAGCATAATAAAACCCCTTTAAGTAAACGTGTCTGCATTTGCAATCTGCAAAATGCAATCTGCATTTGATTTTGTGTGTGTCGAATACATTATGTTCTTTCAAACGTTAGAAAGCCTCAGTGCAAACATCTACGCAGCTCTGCAGACGGGTCAGCGGCGGCTTTGATCCTGCGGCCTGTTTGGAGGAAAACACAGGGGAAATTCGTTCGGTTGACGGCCTTCAGTGAAATGCAGGAAATCCTGCTGTGATTGTGTCGCACTGAAAGCTTTCAGCTCAGGAATGTGACCTACATTCTCTGTCCGCCGTCTCCCTCCCTCTCATTGTGTTTGAGCGCAGTAAACACATGCATGATTACCACAGTAACGTGCTTCTTAAAGCTGTTATTTAACACAATATGCAGCATATTAGTCTTTGCATCGCAGCCAAGCAAAGTGAGACTCAGATATACACCAATCATGTCACAGAAAGGGACAGGAATGAACTTTGTAAATATGCTGTTCTAGAAATTTCTAAATAATGTTTTAATGGTTGCAACGCCCCTGTGTTCAACAAACAGCTACACATTATTTAGAAATTTCTCTAACATGTAGGGCAACATATTTGCATAATTCAGTTCTGTCACTTTTCATGCATTCTTGTTTTGTCATATTTGAGGTTGGAAGGATTTTTGTAATATTTTTGAAAGAAGGCTGCATTTATTTGATAAAAAAACAGTAAAGCAGTGTAATATTCCTCCAGTGTAGATCAGCTGTTCTCTGTGTGAATATATAGTAAAGTGTGATTTATTCCTGTGATCAAAGCTGAATTTATCATCATTACTCCAGTCTTCAGTGTCACATGATCCTTCACTAATCATTCTCATATGAGGATCTGATGCTCAACACACATTTATGATTATTATCAGTGTTGAAAACAGTTCACATGTTTGTGGAAACCATGATACATTTAAGGATACTTTGATATATAGAAAGTTCAATTATTTTGTAACATTATAAATATAACATTATAAACTGTCACTTTTGATTGATTTAATGCATCTTTGCCAAATAAAACTATTATTTCTCTATATTACTTTTTTTTGCTTAACACACAAGACTAGGCTACAAGAAAAAGAAATGATCTAAAATCTCTAAAACCTGTATTGAGGTAATTAAAAGCTTCCAAATGAGCAGAGGGGAGGTAGGAAAGGGTTAAGCGGTGTTCGTCGGTCAGGACAGAGATGAAATGGAGTCTGTATTGCTGACTCACTGCATGAAGAGCCTCCCCCTCCTGTCTGTCTGTCTCTCTCTCTCTGTCTGTCTGTCTCTCTCTCTCAGATTATGTGCACGGATATGCGAGCATGTGGCAGCCTGCCTGCTTTTACGGGAAGAACACAAGTGCAAAAATACTTTGGAGTACAGTGAATCCTGAACACACACACACACACACACACTCAAGAGACTAAAACAGATCCACCAACAACAGGCCTACATGTGCTAGACATTTGAGGGTCATTCAGTTTTCTGCACTGAAAAGCACCTGGATACTTTGACTTTAGAGACAAGAAATAAATTCTGAATAGACTTTTACATCCCCTGAAGAAAATGTAAGGGATGTTTGCCTGTTTAAGCTCACTGCTACAATGACAGGGTGTTGTTTGTGGTTGCTAGGGTGTTGCTATCTGGTTTCTAAGAACTTCCAGGTGGTTGCAAGTGTGCTGCTATGTGGTTGCTAAGATGTTTTTGGTGGTTCACCTGAAGTAAATATGAGCAATGATTGCCTGTTCAAACTCACTGCCACAATGAGAAATGCTGTTTGTGGTTGCTAGGGTGTTGCTACATAGTAGCAAATAAGTTATTGGTGGTTGCCAGGGTGTTGCTATGTGAATGCTAAGATGTTCTTGGTGGTGATGTTTGCCTGTTCAAAATTACTGCCACAATGACAAGGTGCTGTTTGTGGTTGCTAGGGTGTTGCTACGTGCTATATGGTTGCAAAGAAGTTATTGGTGGTTGCCAGGGCGTTGCTATGTGGTTGCTAAGATGTTCTTGGTGGTGATGTTTGCCTGTTCAAACTCACTGCCACAATGACAGGGTGCTGTTTGTGGTTGCTAGGGTGTTGCTATGATGTTCTTGGTGATTCACCTGAAGAAAATGTGAGTGATGTTTACCTGCTCAAAACTCACTGTCACAATGCTTTTTGTGGTTGTCAGGGCAATGCTATGTTGTTGCTAAAATGTTCTTGCTGGTAGCTAGGGTGTTGCTAGGCTGTTCTCTGTTAAAGTCTTTATGATATTCTAGTTTCTTGATATGGCTCAGATCTCTCCTTCAGTACTGTACACACTGGAAATCACAAATCCAGTCACTCAGAAAAGAAACAGCACACCTCTCCTAACATTCAACACAATAACAGGCATCTCTTTGAAGGCATTTCTGGCCATTAGGCTTTGAAAACACTAATGCTCAAACACAAAGATGTCCCCTACCTTCCTTTCTAGCTCTCTTCTTAATCTTATTATCCTGCTGTCTCTGTCTGGACAAATGCCTCTACGGTTTGTCTTCCATTATCATTAGAGTTTTTCTACAAACAAACACCCTAGCACTCCAGCATCTCTTTCTTTCTCCTGTTTACCCAGATGTGAGATCCGTCAAAACCGCACGAGTCCACAGTAAATGCACTATGCACTCAATTGGCAACTCTCAAACAGGGTGCCTTACTTAAGCGTAGCTTCAATTCAATCTGCTGCTTCTGCTGCACGCTGCTTTGTAACCCACCTCCTCCCCAGCTCCTCCTTAAAATGTGTTTAACTTAATGTCATTCTGTTATCATTGATGCATACTCTGTTCTAAATGGGGGATTTACGCTGCCCTCCCAGTTTAAAAATGGGAGGTTGTCCCCAGAATCTGTTGCTGTTCCCTGTCTTGGCTTTTCATTGAGCTCATGAAAAGGATGGGGAATTTAGAACAGAGCCATATCGCCAAATGTAAATTTTATGCAAAATATGCCAATAAAAAGTTGACTAAAAGTTTTTGACTTAAGTGGACCTGACTAACCTGTAGTAATATCCAATTGTACAACTTTGTTGCTATGATAGCATAATCAGGGCTCGTTGACATCACTTCACGTTTCAAATCCTGAAGGTGGCGCTGTTGTGCGTTTGACAGGCTCGACCAATTAATGTATAGCACACATTTATGCCAAGCGATTCTTATGAACTAATGCTGATAAATTATGACAATGTTTACATTACGGTGTTTATATTGTAATATGTTGTATACGGTTGTAAGAAATGCATATTTTATCTCCATCATCTGAATTTGAATGAGCATCCTGCGACAATAAAGAATATACATTTCAAAATAAGAGTCCCATGTATTTCAGGCTTGTTTAATTAAATATAAGTCACGCAGTGTGTCCAGTTTCCACCCCGGTTATTATGTGGTAACACAAACTGTAAGTAATTTAATTTCCATTCAATTTAAAGTAAACTATTTTAGGAAACACGAAGAATATATTATTTGACGATATTATTAAATACACAGATTTTACTAGTATCAGTGTTATTACAGCTAGCAAAAACTAAAACCATAAAAATTTTTTAAAAATTTTGTTGAAATTAATCAGATGTACCAAACTAAAACTGCAACAAAAATGAATAAAATCTATTCAGATAAAAAAGACAACAGAATTACTAAAACTAAAATGAAAGCAGAATTAAATTGAATTCAAAATATTAACAAAAGCTATATAGTATCTCAGTGATACCAAAATAACACTAGTGTGGCTAAATCTGTTACAGTGTGTGTTTATATATATATATATATATATATATATATATATATATATATATATATATATATATAAATAAATGCACTCCTAAATTGTTCAACTTAGGAGCACAGGTGCACCTTGGGAAAAAAGTAAGTGTCAAGCCCTGATAATGCCATAAACCTCAAAACAACAGTATGATGAAAACAAGTTTACAGTTCAAATAATACACACGTTCTATCAGGATTAATGGATAAGCTTCACATATCTACTTTTAAATCCACTTAAATTTGTCCCTTTCACTTCCATTGTAAATTCCTCACATAACCTTGATTTTTAATGAAATGAAAACAAGTGAAGTTTTTTCCTTTTTTTTTTGGTAATCAGCATTGCGCCACAAATGCAAGTAAGATTAAATAGTTGTGAACCTGGAGTATTATTAACGTGTCATGCGATTGTTGACAATATCATGTCAGGGAGTGTCTGAGAAAGTGGATTTGCCTCAGGCTCTTTCAGAAAAATAATTAAATGACTTCTATTCTCAGGTTTAGGCCCCATTAATCATGCAAATGTGAAAACAGGCATGTCATTGTATTTCTTACATACTGTAATCCATTAAAGGGGGGTCTAATGCTATTTCATGCATTCTGGCTTATTTACACTGTTAAAGAGTTGATTCTCATGATAAACATAGCCAATGTTTAAAAAAAAACAAGATGAACGTATGACGGAGTATTTCTGTGCCAAATACACGCCTTCAAGATTCAAACCAGTTTCGGAATGTTTTTTTTTTTTTTTCGAGTATGGCCCTGTATGATGTCATAAATTCCTTGTATGGACACTTCTCCTGGATGAGCGCATGCACACACACAAACACACAAACACACAAACACACACACACACACACACACACACACACACACACACACACACACACTCATCACCCAGAGCAAGAGCGTGTCCATCAGCGAGCTTCGTTCGGGTTGAGGGAGCCGTCGGTGGCGCTGCCGTTGTGTTTTTAGACACGAGATCAACAATGTCACTAAAGAAGTGTGTTTCTGGTGTGAGGGAAAGATCACCTTGTTCAGCTTCCCAAATAACCCAGCGTTAAGGGAACAGTGGATGCAGTTTGTGTTTCCGGAGTTCTGCAAGTGTGTGTGTTTGTTCCCGGTCATGAGTGGAAACCGCAGGCGGTGAGTGAAACTGCAGCAAATGTGTGTTTTGTTGCAATCGGTGCTTAAATGCATATAATGTGAACAACACCAACGTATAGTGAATCAAGAGTTATCCAGGGATAATGCCATGATATGTGTGTGTGAGTGTGTGCGTGTGTGTGTGTGTGTGTGAGTGTGAGAGTGTGTGAGTGTGAGTGTGTGAGAGAGTGTGTGAGAGAGAGAGTGTGTGTGAGAGAGAGAGAGAGAGAGAGAGAGAGAGAGAGTGTGTGTGTGTGTGTGTGTGTGTGAGAGAGTGTGTGTGTGTGTGTGAGAGAGAGTGTGTGTGAGTGTGTGTGTGTGAGAAAGTGTGTGCGTGTGTGTGTGTACTTGTACAACTATCTCTGTGAGGACCAGTTTGAGTTTTAGACCAGCGGAGTGAGGACAAAGAGAGTAAAGTGAGGACATTTTGGCCGGGCCTCACTTTCTGAGAGCCTGTTTGAGGGTCAAGCCTTGGATTTAGGGATAAGGTTATAATGAGGTTAAGGGTCAGTTTAGAGTAAGGGTTCGGGTTAGGCACTTAGTTGTGATGGGTAGGGTTAGGTAAGGGGCTAGAGATTGTATTGTGTCAGTGAATGTCCTCAGAAAGATAGATGTACAAGAATATATGTGTGTGTGTGTGTGTGTGTGTGTGTGTGTGTGTGTGTGTGTGTGTGTGTGTGTGTGTGTGTGTGTGTGTGTGCGCGTGTGCGTGTGCGTGTTCTTGACTCTTTAGCTCTGCCCACTGCACGCCTCCACAAGCTCGGCTGTTTTCAGAAAAAAATCTGTACAGTGTATCTGTCTTTTATAAATATGATAAAACCAAAACTCTTGGGAGATATGAAGGATCAACACTGCTCTACAGGGACTCAAGATTAACACGAGACTGGCAGAAACTGTGTGTGTGTTATGACCCCTTTAAAAAATAAAATGGAGGAAACTCACACTAAGTGAAACAAATATGTCTCCACTGGATTCCTAATAACTATTTCTTTGAAAGTGTAGCTTACCTGTGGCTGGATTTGTACAGAATGTCCCAGTATGTTGCAAAACATGACCGCAGGCGTTCATTCCTGTCATGTTCGAGCTGCTCGAATCCTTATGTGCAACTCCCACGTGATGATGTAAGTGTTGTTTTCCGTGCCAATATCATGCGTTCATGTCATTCACGAAAACACTGCTGATGCTGGAAGGAGCTCCTGCCATCTGTAACAGTGCAAGTAATGTTTGTTATGAAAAATATCACGATCAACAGCACTGTGACATAATACATTTTATTTGTAATGCATCTTTCTTATACTCAAAGTGCATATCTAATGATGCAGACACATGTAACCTCATGCTTACGTTCTCAATCGAGGAAAGGAAATACTGTACTTTTGCAAGTTAAACACAATGCAACATAAAATGTGTATTTTACTGAATGCACGACAATGACCAACTTTTGTGCAACTGATGCACATTTTTGCTATCCTGCACAAGTGAGAAAGTTCAGCACACAAGGATTCGTTCTCAGTGGACAATTACCATAGTGGTGGAAACCTCTTTTATCACCTTCAAGTTCTCGAAAAGTGCATCTGTGTTATCATGCATGTTTTTGTTTTCAACACCTGATCGCCACATATGCTCTGTGACAAAAGAAATCAGCCTAAAGTGCTCAAAGCCGATGCAATGAGTCAATGTAAGCTTTTTTCAATATCGTGCAGCCCTAGTTGTCCCTAGTCTCTTAATGAGTCATGGGTGTGTTTTGGGCGTAACGTGCAATAAACCAATCAGAGTCCCATCTCCCATTCCCTTTAAAAGCCAATTGTGCTCGAGCCATGCCGGATTCACTATTTACATGAGGAAAGACTGAACGCTTCTCCAGAGAGGAATCCTTTTATTTTTTATATTTAAAAATGTGTGTGTGCTGCTGCGCATCCATGTGTGTGTAATAATCAGAGTGTGTGTGTGTTGTGCACCGCCTATAGGCTCATATTACTAACACACCCTTTAAATAACACAAAACTACTGCACTATTGACTTTAGAGCAGGTTTGTGTTGGTCAATGGTCAGTGGTTTTCAGTTCCTCACAATAGCAACACACCAACAATGCTCCTGAACACACCTGGTGTTCAAACCAGATGCCCATGGGTGAACAGATGTGCCAGTGCATTTGCTATTTAAAAGGAACACGCTGACTTTTTGGGACTTTTGCTTGTTCACTGTATCCCCCAGAGTTAGATAAGTCCATACATACCATTCTCATCTCCGTGCATCCCATAACTCTGTCTGACGCGCCCACCGCTAGCCTAGCTTAGCACAAAGACTGGAGGTAAACGGCTCCAGCTAGCCTACTGCTCAATAAGTAACAAAATAACCCCAACATTTTCCTATTTACATGTTGTGATGTGTACAGTAACACCGTGTACTAAAATGAAAAGTTGTGATTTTCTAGGCCGATATGGCTAGGGACTATACTCTCATTCCTGCGTAATAATCCAGGAGCTGTGATATCACACTCCGCCTGAAAATGGGCTAACTTCTGTCAACACAACTAATGTGGCAACCTGCTTGCACAGGGAGCGTGCTGGGGACTATTTTCAGGCACTGTGTGATATCATTGCGCCGCTGCACCCAGCTCCTGGATTATTACGCAGGAATGAGAGTATAGTCCCTAGCCATATCGGCCTAGACAATCTCAACTTTTCATTTTCCGTCAGTCTTAGTACACGATGTAACTATACACAGTGTGCCCATAGCATGCAACGGTACACATCGCTGAAACTATTTTTGCTAATTGCTATATCAATGCAAATATCCACAGAGTCAACATGTTTCTCATCCAATTTTGATTCAAAACTGTTTGTATTATTATATTAGTTTTGAACTAAAGCGTTTTATAACATGAGGCAAATTTTTAAATGTATAATCAAAAATAACTACATCACGGTACATACTGTTGCCACTTTAGTGTACTATTCTTAAGATGAGTGACAAACCATTCATAATATTCATCAGTATTTTGACGCCTTCAACGCCTCAAAACATCCAATTATCTGAAGTCAGAATTTGACATTTTGGAAATTTCTTAGACCAGATTCTGACATCAGATAAAGGCCGAGAATTTACAGAAAATTATCAAATGATCAGTTGGAGATGATTTGGTTGTTTTTTTAATCGCCTCAGATGAAAGTGTTATTTCACATTACCAGATATTCATGAAAAAACTCCCCGTGAGGATTCTCTGAAGAGCCGCGCTGACGCAATTTGAAAGGTCATGGCCATTGATACTAAACCTCAGCAGATAAATCTTTTACTGAAGAAAAGTGGAGGATATTAATATACAGTAACAGCACTGCTTTGGCAATACAACAAAGCACCCTAAAAAGGTTATTAATCTGTAATGATTAAATAAAATAAAAGTGGTGCCAAAAATTGCATCTTTTTGACTTCAAACTCCATAAAATTGACTAGAATTGACAAAAATTATTGCGTTAAGCTGGATGATAATGGATGAAAAATGTTTTAATATAATGAAAAACGACATGAAAATGAAAAGTACAAAAAATTTAATAAAAATCTTGTGTTTAATGACGAATAAATAATGTTGCAGTGCACCTTGTTGAACACTTTGAATTGAATTATTAATGAAGAAATTTAACTCCATAAATTTGACTAGAATCCACAAAAAATTATTGTGTTAAGTTTAATGGATGAAAAATATGGTTGTGATGATGAAAAAAAATGAAAAAGTAATCAAGATTCAAGAGTTTTATTTGTCACATACACAGTTATATACAGAATATACAACCAGCAGTGAAATGTAAACAGGTCCGCTCCATGGACAGTGCAAATTCACAGTTAAAAACACAAGGAGGAAATTATAATAGAAATAGAATAAAAAGAAGTATTATATATATATATATATATATATATATATATATATATATATATATATATATATATATATATATATATATATATATATATATCTGTAGAATTATAAATAATCAAGTCAAGTGGAAGAAAAAGTAAAAAAATAAGAATAAAGAAGTGGAATAAAGTAATTGAAGTAGACTGTGCAGTGAGTAAACTGTAGACTTATAAATATGTGGTTAACAAATGTATAAGAGTATAATGTGCAAACAGGTTTATAACAGGTTGTTACACAGTAACAACGAGAACAGAAAGTGCAGTGCAATGTCAGTGTATCGATGGTCACGTGATGTTAAGTGACTGAGTTCAGGAGTCTGATGGCCTGGGGGAAGAAGCTCCTCCTGAGTCTCTCAGTTTTGGCCATCAGGCTTCGGAAGCGCTTACCAGATGGCAGCAGCGTGAAATGAGGGTTTGCAGGGTGATTAGAGTCCTTGATGATCTTAGTAGCTCTACCTTTGCAGCGTTTGGTGTAGACGTCCTGCAGAGACGGGAGAGCTGACCCTGAGATACGCTCGGATAAGCGCACGACTCTTTGCAGGGCTTTGCGGTCATGACTGGTGCTGTTCCCATACCACGCTGTGATGCACTGAGTTAATACACTTTCTATCGCCCCTAAATAGAAAGTTTTCAGGATAGCTGGTGAAACCCTGAATTTCCTCAGCTGGCGCAGGTGGTACAGTCTTTGCCTGGCTTTTTCACCTGTGTCTGAATGTGAGCAGTCCAGGTCAGGTCCTCGGAGATGTTTACTCCCAGGTACTTGAAGCTGCTCACTCTCTCTACTGGTGACCCGCTGATCATGAGGGGGGAGTATGTCCGTTGCTGTCTCTTCCTGAAGTCCACAATCTTTCTTTGGTCTTGCCAACATTCAGAGAGAGACAGTTGTCCTGGCACCATGATGTTAGATGCTCCACCTCGTCCAAGTATGCCGTCTCGTTGTTGGAAATGAGGCCCAGGACAACAGTATCATCAGCAAATTTGATGATAGAGGTGGAGCTGTGTGTGGACAAACAGTAATGTGTGTAGAGAGAGTAGAGCAGGGGACTCAGGACACAGCCCTGTGGAGCTCCCACACTCAGGGTGATGGAGGTGGAGGTGGACTGGCCTATTCTCACCACCTGAGGCCTGCCAGTGAGGAAGTCCTCAATCCAGTGGCAGAGAGAAGGATTCAGGCCGAGATCCAGGAGTTTGGCGGTTAGCTTGGTGGGAACTATGGTGTTAAAGGCTGAGCTATAGTCAATAAATAGCAGCCTTACGTAGTTCCCACTTTTGCTGTTGATGTGAGTGAGGGAGGAGTGGAGGACATGAGAGATGGCATCTTCAGTCGATCTATTGGGACGATAGGCAAACTGAAGAGGGTCCAAAGTGTCAGGAATGAAGGCGCAAATGGTGTTTTTAATGAGTCTCTCAAAGACCTTCATGACTATAGACGTGAGAGCCACTGGACGATAGTCATTTAGGCAAGAGGGTTTACTGTTCTTAGGGACAGGGATGATGGTGGATTTTTTGAAGGAGGTGGGGACCACAGATGTAGCGAGGGACTCATTAAAGATAGATGTAAACAACCCGGCGAGCTGATCAGCACAGGACCGCAGAACACGACCTGAAATACCATCCGGCCCGGCAGCTTTCCTAACGTCCACACGCTTGAGTGCTCTCCGAACTTCATCCTCCGAGACAGAGATCACGTGATTGTTGCTGCTCTGAGTAATTCCCTCTGACGCGCCACTTGGTGGAGTCGCGTTGCCGCGGTTACAGTCAAATAAATAGACTAAATATAAATAAATAAAAAAACTTGTGTTTAATAATAAGTGAAATAAAATTGGTGCCACAATCGCAGTGCACCTTTTTGACCACTTTTAATTTAATTATTGATGAAGAAATTTTACTTTGATCAAATTGACAAAAATGATTGCGTTAAGCTGGATGAAAATTTTGTAATGATGAAAAACAACATGAAAATAAAATACAAAAATTACATAAATTGTAAATATTGTAAAATTAAATACTGTAAAATAATTTTTTTGGGTAACAATTTACAATAAGGTTACATTAGTTAAATGTATTAAGTAAAACTAACTAACAACGAGCAATACATTTGTTACTGTTTTTGTCAACGTTAGTTAATAAATTACCTCTGTTTATTGTTTGCTCATGTTACAGTGCATTAACTAATGTTGACAAATACAACTTTTGATTTTAATACTGTTAGTAAATGTTGAAAATAACATTAACAAATGCTGGAGAAGTGCAGTTCAATATTAGTTCATCTTAACTAATGAACCGTATTGTAAAGTGTTACCCATTCATAACGGTCAATTTTCTGAAATTGAGATTTATGCATCATCTGAATCATCTGAATAAATAGGCTTTCCATTGATGCATGGTTTGATAGGACAATATTTGGCCCGAGATACTATTAGAAAATCTGGAATCTGAAGGTGCAAAAAAAATCTAAATATTGAGAAAATCTCCTTTAAAGTTGTCCAAATTAAGTCCTTAGCAATGCATATTACTACTAATAATAGATTTTTTATATATTTACAGTAGGAAGTTTACAATATATCTTTACTTAATAAAAAAATGATTTCTGGCATAAACTAAAAATGGATTATTTTGACCCATGCAATGTATTGTTGGCTATTGCCACAAATACACTCCAGGGTCACATATTAGTATTAGCTGTTTAAAAACCCCATCTCAGTCTCCCACTAGTGTAAAGTACCTAATTTTAATGACCTAATTAAGTGATGCAAAGAGCTTTTAACATTGTTATTTTGCTCCAACAGTCACAGAACTTCCCCTCTGTGGAAAACAAAGCTCACAGATTAAGCTTTCAAACAGGCCCTTTGCGTAAAGCAGTGGACATGCCAGCGCAGTGTGACCCAGTTAGAGCTGAGCTCGGTCACCACCGCTCCGTCGTCAAACTGTGACCTTCAATTTAACGTGTGCATGCTAGGATTTCCACCAGCCAATCAAATGGCTGATTTCAGTTCAAACAGCAAACAGGAGGGTGAATGCTGCAGCATCAAACAGTGAATGCACGGCTCACTGAGATGGCCGTCCTCCCGCGGGCTGAGCTGTGACTCATGGGGGATTATGCGTCTGATGGCTTTGATGTGCGCGCTGCTATTTTCTGCTGCACACTAAATGCACCGTGCTGAACCAAAACACAACCTCAATGGCACAACGAAACAATGGGAACGTTTCTTTGTTTTAAAGTGCGCCATTATGCTACTCCTCCAATACAAGATTCAAGAGTTTTATTTGTCACATACACAGTTATATACAGAATATACAACCGGCAGTGAAATGTAAACAGGTCCGCTCCATGGACAGTGCAAATTCACAGTTAAAAACACAAGGAAGAAATTATAATAGAAATAGGATATAAAAAAAGTACTATATATATATATATATATATATATATATGTCTATATCTGTAGAATTATAAATAATCAAGTCAAGAGAAAAAAAAGGTAACAAATAAGGATAAAGTGGAATAAAATAATTGAAGTAGACTTTGCAGTGAGTAAACTGTAGACTTATAAATATGTGGTTAACAAATGTATAAGAGTATAATGTGCAAACAGGTTTATGACAGGTTGTTACACAGTAACAACGAGAACAGAAAGTGCAGTGCAATGTCAGTGTATCGATGTTTATCCTGACGTGAAGTCACGTGATGTTAAGTGACTGAGTTCAGGAGTCTGATGGCCTGGGGAAGAAGCTCCTCCTGAGTCTCTCAGTTTTGGCCATCAGGCTCGGAAGCGCTTACCAGATGGCAGCAGCGTGAAATGAGGGTTTGCAGGGTGATTAGAGTCCTTGATGATCTTGGTAGCTCTACCTTTGCAGCGTTTGGTGTAGAGCTGCAAAGGACAAAAACATGCATGCATACATGCATACATGCATGCAAGGACAAAAATCTCTTTAATTTTCTCATAATACACATTGCACAGCCTCATTTCTCAAAGGCCGCATTTACAATACATTCTGACCCAATTCCAATTTTTTCTCAGATTGGATATGACCCACGAATATGCAAGCAGAAAAAAAGTACATGGATGCTGATATTCCCAGATCGGTTTCAGGCCTATGTGGAAATAAATCTGATATGAATCGGATACATGCATTTGTGACTGCCACACAAGTGGACATATCGGATATTTCCATCAATGCAAGTCATACGGTGCGTCCCAATTTGCATACTATCCATCCTAAATAGTATTCGAAAATATAATTAGTATGTCCCAAATCGTAGCATGTTGAAAAGAGTATTCTCTGACGGCTAATATTGCCCACAACCCATTGTGAATTGGACGAGGATTCGATTAGAACTACAAACGTGAATAAATAAAAGTGTAAAAAAAAAAAACTACAAACATGGCGGATGTGTGAGTCTGACGATTAAGCAGAGAGGTTTAGATAAAGGGGTTTGAATGACCAATTATCAGTATTTAACCTGACGAAAATATATTTATTCAGTGTTATCCACGTTATATTTAATCTGTAACAGCATTGTGAACTTTTGTAATGATACGGTTGGCCATTAACATTTAAATGCATCATATTCAAATTGCAAACACACGAGGAGTCTCGGCATGAAATACTCACGACGGGCAGATCAACGTGCCACTACAATTCTCTCTGATGTGGTAGGAAATTAAAATTAAATTGAATGTGGAGGGTTTTAACTGTGACAATGATTAAAACAAGGCAGTTTAAACAGGTGACAGGAGCTGTTAAAGATGACGTGACATACAAGTAGTATCTACAGGCCTACCTTGGGTTGTTTCGCCAAGTCTATAGTGTAAATGCAGATATCGGATATCGGTCACTTTTAAAAGAAGATGTAAGCTGGTCTTCAAAAAAAATCCAATATAGCCAATCGGAATTGGGCATCAAGATCTGCAGTGTAAATGAGGCCAAAGAGTCTAAAAACGGTTGTTCGAAGATTAGGGCCCTATTATACGCTAGGTGCGACTCAAGCGTTTTCTGCCTGACGCAGTTCTCGTGTTCACGTCCAGCTCCACGTGTTTAAATATCAAATGCACTGGCACATCTGTTCACCCATGGGTGTCTGGTTTGAACACCAGGTGTGTTCAGGAGCATTGCTGGTGTGTTGCTATTGTGAGGAACTGAAAACCACTGACCATTGACCAACATAAACCTGCTCTAAAGTCAATAGTGCAGTATTTTTGTGTTATTTAAAGGGTGTGTTAGTAATATGAGCCTATAGGCAGTGCACAACACACACACACTCTGATTATTACACACACAGGGACGCACAGCACACACACATTTTTAAATATTAAAAATAAAAGGATTCCTCTCTGGAGAAGCGTTCAGTCTTTCCTCCATGTAAATAGCGAATCCGTCATGGTGCGAGTGCAACTGGTTTTTAAAGGGAATGGGAGATGGGACTCTGATTGGTTTATTGCACGTTACGCCCAAAACACACCCATGACTCATTAAGAGACTAGGGACAACCCTTTTGGGTTCCCATCATTAACATAGCAAAACATCATTAAACATCATAACATCATTAAACTAGCAAAAGTGGACTTGGACATGCCCTAAATGCACCTGCACTTCACACCATGCGCTCAGATCGTTAAAATATGGCCCATTGTCTCTCTAAACCCCTCCTTTCCGTGAGCTACTCTGCTCTGATTGGTCAGATGGCCCAGTCTGTTGTGATTGGTCGACCACTTACAGTGTGTGTCGGAAACTAAACAGCTCTTATCATATCTGCATTCCGGCTCCAGAAGCTTCCTCAGCCCTTTGGCGTCAGTTTTTCCGTATCAATTCCAGCGTGAATCCTCATCCTTTTGAAGCGCAACCAAGTGGATTTGCCTTCACAGTGCAGAAACAGCGTCTTCTCGACATGAACAACAGGAACCAAACTCTTCCAGTCTCAGCTACAACTACAGTGTTTGAGGGCGGGGCAAAGCAGATGTTCTCAGGCAGCCAATGAAGACCATAGGCTGGCATTATGCAAATTTGTTACATTGGAATAACAGGAAGTGAGACTTGAATTGCTGACAACTCGTTTCAACAGTTCAGAATCAGTTCTTTCTTTTAGGAGACAATTTTAATTGTGCACTTTGGTCTTTAAATCTTTGCAGAGCTTTTACATTCACAAACGGCTATATTACACACTCTATGAAAGGTAATATTAATATAAAAAGCATAATAGAGGCACTTTAAATGAGTACATTCATGTGCATGATCTCAAACTGATTACACTAAACATGCAAAGCAGAGTGAAAGTAATATGTAAAATGATAATATATTGAGTACTGAATTAATGACATTTTTGTAGGTATTGTATTTGGATTACTGCAGAAAATGAGCACTGAAAATGAGAAATGTTGCTAAAATAAAATACGTTTGCATTTTTTATGGTTTTAGTTAATTTTATTTTGTCAAGACAAGCCATTTTAAAATCTAATTTCAGCAGTTTGTGCACATAAACACACACAAATAAAACACAAACGCATGAATGCATTGAGTGTTTTCGTTTCTTTCTTTCAGTTGGGAATCCGGCTTCTGTTACAGTTACACACTGATAGGAAGTTGAACAAGGTTAATGAAAAAACCCACTGCCAAAACCACAAACTGCTCAGCGCTGATGCAATGAGATTACTGCTAAAGACGGATGCTTCCGCGTGTGTTAGCAGACTGTGTAACGGGAGGAGAATGAGCTCTGGAGGCGGATGTGTGTCTGCCGAGTGTCAGATCAGAGATTGACGGACACACAGCGCTCAGATCCGAAGTGTGACAGTGACTAAAGCAATTATTAAAATTAATCACACCAACGTGAAGCCATTTTTAGAAGCGGATCTCAAATGGTTTTCCTTCAATTGCTTAAACAAATATAAAAGATTTGAAATTCATATCACATAAATATTTATAATAATATTATATATTTATTATTATATTATTAATAATATTACATATTTATTAAAACGTAAATACTTAATATATTTTTAACCAAATAAACAATCTAAGACGTAACTTGTATTTGGGTCATATTTAATTGTCAATAAAATAATAATAATAAAAAATATATTTAGTTCATGGAATATCTTAATTTGTGTTCGGAAGATTAATAAAGGTCTTGGACACATACACTGATCAGGCATAACATTATGACCACTGACAGGTGAAGTGAATAACACTGATTATCTCTTCACCACCTACCTAAGCATTGTTGCAGACCATGTCCAGCCTTTCATGGAAACGGTATTCCCTGGTGGCTGTGGCTCTTCCAGCAGGATAATGCTCCTGACACAAAGCACAAATGCTTCAGGAATGGTTTGAGGAGCACAACAACGAGTTTGAGGTGTTGACTTGGCCTCCAAATTCCCCAGATCTCAATCCAATCGAGCATCTGTGGGATGAGCTGAACGAACAAGTCCAATTCATGGAGGGCCCACCTCGCAACTTACAGGACTTAAAGGATCTGCTGCTAACATCTTGGTGCCAGACACCACAGCACACCTTCAGGGGTCTAGTGCAGTCCATGCCTCGACGGGTCAGGACTGTTTTAGCAGCAAAGGGGGGACCAACACAATATTAGGAAGGTGGTCATAATGTTATGCCTGGTAGATAGATAGATAGATAGATAGATAGATAGATAGATAGATAGATAGATAGATAGATAGATAGATAGATAGATAGATAGATAGATAGATAGATAGATAGATAGATAGATAGATAGATAGATAGATAGATAGATAGATAGATAGATAGATAGATCGATCGATCAAGCCGTCCACCATACTGGAGCGGTCCGTGAACATATACAATAAGATGAAGGTGTTAAAATTAAAAAGTTACCAAAGTAAAAGTAAAAACATGCAAATTAGTTAATACACATACAAACACAAACCAACACATTGTCACCTGCAAAAGGTTATCCTATTTCTTTGAGAATTTAAATCTGGGCGGTTTCACAACCAGAATCTGCCCAATGATGTGGCATCGAGTCTTACTGTGAGTGATGACACGCTGACCGTTGCAAGATGGCGTTTGCGCCTACGTGTCGAATTGGGTATATATATTTACACTCGCCTAAAGGATTATTAGGAACACCTGTTCAATTTCTCATTAATGCAATTATCTAATCAACCAATCACATGGCAGTTGCTTCAATGCATTTAGGGGTGTGGTCCTGGTCAAGACAATCTCCTGAACTCCAAACTGAATGTCAGAATGGGAAAGAAAGGTGATTTAAGCAATTTTGAGCGTGGCATGGTTGTTGGTGCCAGACAGGCCGGTCTGAGTATTTCACAATCTGCTCAGTTACTGGGATTTTCACGCACAACCATTTCTAGAGTTTACAAAGAATGGTGTGAAAAGGCAAAAACATCCAGTATGCGGCAGTCCTGTGGGAGAAAATGCCTTGTTGATGCTAGAGGTCAGAGGAGAATGGGCCGACTGATTCAAGCTGATAGAAGAGCAACTTTGACTGAAATAACCACTCGTTACAACCGAGGTATGCAGCAAAGCATTTGTGAAGCCACAACACGCACAACCTTGAGGTGGATGGGCTACAACAGCAGAAGACCCCACCGGGTACCACTCATCTCCACTACAAATAGGAAAAAGAGGCTACAATTTGCACAAGCTCACCAAAATTGGACAGTTGAAGACTGGAAAAATGTTGCCTGGTCTGATGAGTCTCGATTTCTGTTGAGACATTCAGATGGTAGAGTCAGAATTTGGCGTAAACAGAATGAGAACATGGATCCATCATGCCTTGTTACCACTGTGCAGGCTGGTGGTGGTGGTGTAATGGTGTGGGGGATGTTTTCTTGGCACACTTTAGGCCCCTTAGTGCCAATTGGGCATCGTTTAAATGCCACGGCCTACCTGAGCATTGTTTCTGACCATGTCCATCCCTTTATGACCACCATGTACCCATTCTCTGATGGCTACTTCCAGCAGGATAATGCACCATGTCACAAAGCTCGAATCATTTCAAATTGGTTTCTTGAACATGACAATGAGTTCACTGTACTAAAATGGCCCCCACAGTCACCAGATCTCAACCCAATAGAGCATCTTTGGGATGTGGTGGAACGGGAGCTTCGTGCCCTGGATGTGCATCCCACAAATCTCCATCAACTGCAAGATGCTATCCTATCAATATGGGCCAACATTTCTAAAGAATGCTTTCAGCACCTTGTTGAATCAATGCCACGTAGAATTAAGGCAGTTCTGAAGGCGAAAGGGGGTCAAACACAGTATTAGTATGTGTTCCTAATAATCCTTTAGGTGAGTGTGTGTGTGTATATATATATATATGCTTGGAATGACATGGGGGTGAGTATATAATTAATGACATAATTTTCATTATTGTGTGAACTAACCCTTTAAATCTGTTATTGATGTTACCGCCCGCTTTGACTCAAACACAGAGATAAAGTAGTGTGTAAGATTACATGCATTTCAATGAATGAATTACAGGACTTAATCGAATTAATTATCGAGAGAGATGTGCGTTTGGATTAAGTTACCTGTGTCTGTTCAAGTTCGCTCTAAACTGTGAGTTTAATTCCTTCAAAGTAGAGATGTATCCCCCTCGTTGCGGAGAAATATAATGCGTTGATAACACGTTTGTGTGTGCACTGTGCAGAGCGATCTCTGATTGATGTATGTGTGTGAGCGCATTAATACAGAACGGTGATTAAACTGACCTGGAACTACCTGTGTAAACGTTCTATTGCACACCTTCCAGCCAATCAGAATCGAGTATTCATTCAGAATGAATAAAAATATATAGATAAAAACTAATTAAAAACAACTAATGTATTCAAATGTTAACTAAAATAAAATACAAAATATAAAAATAAAAACATTCAAATTATTAATACACTGTAATAGTATAACATAACTGATCATGACCCATCAGTTGAGAAACACAGATTTACAGCAAACTTTCTCTGTTTTAGTGTAGGCTAGAATCATATTCAGAATAATAAACAACATTATTCTTAGTGAACTCCCTCCATGTGCCGCTCACCGAAACCACTGGCACAAAATGCATTATAAATCACTGCGCTGCGAGTCTATTTGTGAGAACTATCAGTCAGTTCAGAGCCCGGAGCTGTAGATTTCTCCTACGTAACCTACTTTCAGACGCTTCTTATTTTCTGACACATAAAAGATGTGCAAAGGGTGTCATCTCTGAAGAGCATCATCAAAAGGATGCTGCTCCGATTCCCCGAGTTGCCATGGAAACAGCTCACTACAGGGAGGCTGTGGGAGGCGGGCATGTGTTTCCGCGCAGCTGGTTGTCATGGAGATCGATACGGCGACTTACATAAGTGGAGCGAGTGGCTCTGCATCCTCATGATAAATTCAGCGCGAGTCTCTCCTGCTCGGATGGAATTAAAACAATGTCACTGGGAGCAGCGGATGAGGACATTTGTGTGCCGCCCACGTTACCATCAGCCAAGGTCAGGATAGTTTCCCTGGCAATTAAGCGGTGGCTGCCCATGGAGCAGATGCCGGGCAGTCCCAAGGTGACATTTCAAATAACACACTCTTTCTACCCCTCCCGTCCCTTCCTCGACTGTCCATCTGATGATGACAAACCTTGAGGGAGCCTCAGCTCGACAACACAACCTTTCCTCCAATCAAACTACAGTTAAACAGCAAATGCACATCTGTTGATGCCACCAAAATGGCTCAAAGCCTTGATATATCTAGGCAGCATAACAACTGATAAGTGAACAATTTGAGAACACTCTACTTAGGCAAAACTGATTTCACTATGTATGCAAGCATGTTGATAAACACTGTGATATGCATAAAAACACAAATATTGAGGAAAAAATGCACTTCTGTTTAAGAAATTAATACTTTTATTCAACAAGGATGCATTAAATTGATGCATTAAAGTGACAGTACATACATTTATAATCTAACAAAAGAAAAATTATTATTTAATTTATATAATATATTATTATTAAATGTGCATTTGTGAATATTTAGCTAAGATTATAATATTACATGATTTTTTTTTTTTTTTATTAAATCACCAGTTACCAGTACATTTAAATCACAATAGCAAGCATGATTAATATAATAATCATAAATGTATCTTGAGCATCAGATCCTCATATTAGAGTGATTAGTGAAGGATCATGTGACACTGAAGACTGGAGTAATGATGATAAACTCAGCTTTGATCACAGGAATAAATCACACTTCACTATATATTCACATAGAAAACAGTTATTTTAATTATAATAATATTTTACAATTTTTACTGTATTTTTGATAAAATAAATGCAGCCTTGCCGAGCAGAAAAGACTTAAACTTATTGAAAAATCGTATCAACCCCTAAACTTATAAACGGCAGCGTAGATTATATAGAATTATACATTTCAATATGTCTTTAGTATTGCAGCTTATTTAGAATTGACATGTATCCTGCTTTGTCTGCCATCTTGGATGTTTGTGGTTTCACTGTTCTGACCCTTAAAAATCTTCCTTTATGCCCCTTAAAATAGTGCCTACATAGGCAGCACACTAACTGAAATGACCCCTCAGAAGTAACACTCTACTTAGGCAGCAACTTGTAAAACCAGCTGATGATTAATTTCACTAGCCTGGATGCCAGCCGAACTTAGCCCGGCCCACAACATTTGAGCTCGGGAAGTTCGGTCTGGACTTTATCCGTTGTGGAGCAACTATGCTCAAACCAGAGCTGTTCGGACCAATCAGATTGTCAGGGCGGGCGTTATACGATGATGGACAGATGATCAACAGTAACGTACGCATCCACGTCACCGAAGAGCGCTTGGGTTGAATTCGTTCTAACCCTAAACGGAGAACTTGATCGTATATGCATTCACCTTTACTATTCCTCTCAAAAATAGAGAAGTACTCCGTGTATCCTTAAATTCTTTTACAACACCGGCAAAGATCGTTTATCATCATCATCATCATCATCATCTTCTTCCAGCGTGTGTGCAGTTGAGTTCTGTTGACAACTATGCGTCGCTCAACATACGTCACTTACTCCGTTGCTGTGATTGGTTGTAGATCTATCCAATTGAGTGCAGAGGCAGTTTCTTTCCTGGTTCGGTTGAAACACGCCTCATAATCACAGCCCAATGGAGCAGTATCAGACTCATATTCTGACTAGAATTGAGTATGACGACGTCAGGCTATAATTTCACCAGTTTGACGCAAGCATGTTGCTAAGCTGTCAACACTCGGATAAGCATAAAAACATACACATATTAGTTCATACATACTTAGATTTAATATTTATCAGCATAGAACGCATTGAACTTTAAATTGATATCTATCATGCATTGTCTTTTTTGGTGTCATTGCTTGCTTCAATGCATTTTGTGGCCAAAAGAACGTGATGACTTGAAATACTGCCTACATAGGCAACTCACTAGATTCCTTTGGCGTTGTGCATGTGCATACTGTAAAGTGCAAACCTGATTCTGAGGTCTGGATGAGACAGACACGTGCTCCTCTCGGTACGGCATGTGTCAGTCTTACTACGACCTCAGGAACTCAAGAAATGGAGAGAAAATAAACAAGTCAGTTTGAAACCACAGCGTGACAAATGTTCTGCTAACGATAGAGTCATATGACATGGAGGGAAGTGGTGGTTTATGTTCAAAGCTGTCAAACCCTTCTGTGTTCAGACTTCCCTACATATGTATCTCTTTTGAGTGTTTCTGCTTTTCGTTTCCGTGCTCGAGTGCGCCATCTGCTAATATTTAACCTGGTTAAAGGATGCACTGTGTTGCATTGTTGCCAAGTGTTGTACTGGATGATTAAGCACACAGGAATGCACCGTAACACAGGCGTGACTAAATATACAAGCTTCTAGGTGACAAACACTTCTGAGAACGTGACGTTTGTGTGAATGCACTGACATGCTGGTTCTCATAGCACTCTCCTTCAACCGCCTTTGGCCCTCACACCTTTGTAAACTCTTAGTCAACCAACTGTTCTTTCTTGGTCATACCAGGAAGTTAACCTGACATTGTTTTGTTTCAAACAAAGGGCCGGTTGTGAAACCAAACAAACGCTTTGGCAACCAGTCAAAAACAGTGAGTGTGGAAACAAGGTCGGTTCCTGGTCGTTTTGTTGGGTTTCTTGCCGAGACCTGCTGGAAAACCAAACCTAAACCAGCCTAAGATAGTCTTCATCTGATTCAGCCGGTCTGCAAGCAGTGCTAACTATAAACCATTTAATTTAGTAAAAAATTTACTAAATTAAAAAAACAAAAACAGAGGCATGGTTGTAAAAACCAAACTGACACATTGGCAACAAGTCAAAACTGAATGTGGAAACAAGGCTAAAGGGGCTTTGGTTTTTCCTAACTAGTTGTTTTGTTGGGTTTCTTGCTACAGAGATAACTAAGCCCTGCTGAAAACCCAATTGTAAACTAGCCTATGATGGTTTTCTAGTCTATTTATATTTATATTGTTAATGAGTTAATTATAAGGTACCTAATTCAGTTTCATTTCAAATAAAGGCACATTTGGGAAACCAAACAAGCATGAAACAAATCAAAACTGAATGTAGTTATAGAGGCCTGTCAGTTATTTGCCAAAACCTGCAGGAAACCCAATTGTAAACTGGCGTAAGATGGTTTTCTAGTCTTTAGCTGGTCTACAAAGTTGGTCTCCCAGTGTGATGAGCTAAAAAGTGGACAAAAATCCTCTAAAACTAGCAAACTGAGACCAGAAAACCGCTAAGGCTGGTTAAATCTTTCTTTCAGCAGGAAGTGATTTAAATTGTTAATGGGTTAATTAATTATAAGCTACCTAATTTAGTTTCATTTCGAGCAAAGGCACGTTTGGAAAACCAAACGAACACCAAACAAATCAAAACTAGTTGATATATAGAGAGAATTGAACATTTAAGCTCATGTGTAGTCATTTTTATAGCTTTATTTATTGATTTTAAAGCTTATTTGTATGACTTTTATATAGGCTATTTATATTAATTTTAACTAAGTGCCTATTAATGATTGAGTAACTCTTATCCAGAACATAACCCGCCCTGGAGCAGGTTAGCCGTGGAGGGTAACTTACTATGGAGATGAACACTGCTAAAAGCCAAACTACTTTAATGGCGTCTAAAACCCAGGGTTGGCACAAACTAAGCTTAAACATATCTGGCTAGCCAGCTAAGCCGGTTTCATGGTATAGGCTCCGGCTTAAGTAGGTTTCATTGGTTTCTCCCAACTAGTTATTTTGGTGGGTTCTAAGAACCCTGATGAAAAACCCAAACCTAAACTAGCTTAAGCTGGTTTTCTGGTCTTCAGCCATAGTTAACAGGTCACAGTGCACCAGCAATTGTTATCTCGAACAGCTATTTCTACCTGATTATATGGCTCCTACATAACCTATAAAAATAGTTTTGTTGGTATGAATTCATGCATTTAGGTTGATTCAGTGATAATAATTTTAGACTTTTAAATAATCATTTTGACTTGAATAAACCAGTTTGTTTAGATGCTACTATTTTTAATGTGCAAAACTCTGAAATCAGCCAGCAAACCAGATTAGTTTATAGCATTTTAGTTCTTCAGAAGAGAGTGATATAATTCTTGTTAAACGTTCAACTAATCTACTGAATTTAGTTTCACTTCAAACAAAGGCCACAGGTTTGAAATCAAACTAACACATTGGCAACAAGTCAAAACTGAGTGAACAAGGTTCACTTTCTGCCAGTCAAGGATTCTTCTGATTAGTTCATAGATGCCACGCTACTGACATAACTAATCTGCCAAAGGGTTAACTGTGAGCTGCTTCACATTCTTTGACCTGCTGTGACGTTCACTGTCTTTGCTTTGCCCCACATTGAGTTACACAACAGCCAACATGACTTCAGCTAAATGGTATTTCTTGCAGGAACGTCAGGAGGTGTTTGTGTTTGGCCCCCAGTCGTCCTGACGGGGAGATTCAGAGAGAGTTCAGATGCGTATCTCTGCCGAGCCGGAGGACGTGGCCTGCAAGTGCTGGCAAGAGAAGCGTTGTGTCAACAAATGCGGACAGACTTGTTTAACAGTTTGGCACTTATTCAGCATGGCACTTATCTGAAAAACAAAGGTTAGGTGTTAAGCAATAACACAACGCAGGCCAGAAACATGCACACGTACACAAACACAGTTCTTCCGTTACTAGGGCGAAAACTGGCGTTCTTCAGTGTTTTTGTCTTGTTTTCCAGGACAAACATTCCTAAATTACTGGAGACGCAAAATGACATAACATGAGAAGCCTTGTTTAATGACACATGTATCAAAATTAAACAAATTTATGCTTAAAATAAAAAAAATAAAAATAATATATATATATATATATATATACCCAATTGGCAGATATTTTTTCTTTTTGTGAGCATAAACTCACTTAATTTTGATACATTTAATCAGAAAAAAACATGAAACAATGTGTATTGTGAAAAGTGCTATACTAATAAATTTAACTTGGAACAAAACCTTCTTACATTTTGTTTTTCAAATGTGTCGATTTAAAAATGTTTCGATATTTGAACAAAAAAATTTATTTTTGAAAAAAAGTATTTTTGCCTGGAAAACAAGGCAAAAATACGGAGTACGGAAATACATTTTTGCAGTGATCGTTCAGTCTTCACACTTCAGTATTTCATGTTTAATTCAATGTGTTACTTTTTAGGTTTCTGAGTGAAAACTGTTTAAAGGGTAACTAAACCCTAGAACAACTTTTTTTAGTTAATGATCTACCACGCCCCTGGCACGAGCTCACCACGCCCTTGGCATCGGGAGTTAACGCAGTTTGAGCCAGACGATTACAGACAATTCCCCCTCCTCCACTTCAGGTGAAGGGTAGTTGCGTCACTCCAGTCTGACAGCTGTCAATCAATCGTCACTGCGGGTCTCAGGTGCACGCCCCCCACTCAGCCCCGCCCTCGTCTCGTCGCCGCTGTCTGTGCTGGGCTCTGCCCACTTTTCCAGCATTTTTCAAATATTGCCAGTGGGTGGAGTTAGGCTGTGAACAGGGGTTTAGTTACCCTTTAAAGTCCCAGTGAACCGGAAGTATCAAGCGAGTTTTCTTCAGTGCTGTGACGCATTTCCAAGTGAAAGGGAATACTGAACAGATGGCAGGGTTTGACTTCAGCGCTCCTCCTCTCCATCTCTCAGCTCATAGCAGACTAATGGTTGGAGGGGAGTGGTTACGCATTTTCAAACCTAAGCCGTCAAACTGACATCATCTGAGAAGGAACGCCGTTTACAGACCGAACGATTTGATTAAAGATTACCGCGACAAACAATTTTTTTCTGCGTATTAACTTGCACGGATTAATTGTTCACGCTAAGACCTTTAACATGTGCTAAACAAAGTAAATAGGGTCCATTTTGATTTCATGAGGACTTTAAAAGAAAAAGAAAAGTTTGCTGCATTACATTTTTAAGTACAACCAACTTGGATGTTTAATTCATTTCAACTTAAATTACATTAAAATGGCTTAAATGACTTAAAACTAATTTAAAAAAAGATGAGTTTTGATGAGTTAAAGCAATGTAAAAACATCTCATAACTTATTGATCATGCATTTTTTTACAGTGTACACCAATGTTTTTTGTGTAACTTATTCAGTAAGATTCTCTTCTAACTCTTGCTATGACGATTGATCTGATATAGTGAAAACCGACTGTAGAAGTAGTTTTTGCTAATGCTCCCTCTGTCGCCCCTTGTGGCGATGCTGAGAATGTGTTTACATTTCAAAACGCAGTCAAATGCGTAGCTAGAATCATACGTGTTTAAGTGCTAGTGTAATGTGTTTTGGGCCTTAAAATTGTACTGAATGAAATAAAAACAAAATACTTCTGTATTTGGCTTTTCTACTGTATGCCGATTAAGATTAAAGATCACATATTTGTCCCCTTCATATGATCAAATTATATGTTAACACTGCCCTGTACCAAGGAATCACTGAGCATAACAAACAAGCATAACATCTTCACTCAACTGAGATCAACTTCTTTGCGCGTTTGACTCCATACTACACACTACAGAGCCATTATTTGTTTAATGGGAGCCTCCATCATCATTAATCCACGCTGACTTCAGTTGGGCATGAAAGCCAAACCAACTGAAACCGGCTCTTATGAATATGCGATTCATCAGTCACTTGTGAACCTTGACTCTGGAAACTAATTTGGCCCTGAGACGTATGAAATGCTCAAAGTTGGAATACATTTAAAAATCTACATTGCCATATGTGAAGTTATTAAATGTCATTTCGGGAGGATTTCGGCCCATCTAATCTTCCAATTAATACCAAGGTATAAAACCAGCATTTTATCTCTTCCCGTTGTTCATTCTTTCGGCAACCCTCCTCCTCCCCTGCTCCTCCTTTTTGTACAATTTTGCCCGTTATAGTGGGGCAATCTGAGCTTGAGTAGAATATCCTCTCCGAGCCCCTCTATAGCAGACAGCAAGCCAAATCTGTTTACCACTTTTCACTAAGATTATATGCACACAACACGAGAAAATGTGTTAGGAAGCGAATCCAAACCAAAACAGAATGCCCTCATACATTTAAAGGAACTATATGTAAGAATTTTCAAGTATTAATCGCTTTTTATATTGCCAATGTGTGAACAACTTGTAACAAAACTAAAAAAGAGACCTTCCCCGTCTTCCTAGGTTGTCTATGAAAGCCTGTAAACTGATTTTTTATGTTATTAAGGACTCTTAAGGAAAATCCAATAAGAAGTGCCGTTTACGCAGGAGAGCCTCTCTTCCGTTCGATGATACGAATGCTTATGCATTGTTCAGTGATTGAATGTACATGTGCAATGAAAAGTGATTTAATTCAATCTATATTCCTCACAGTCTATATAGTCTATTAGTCTCAAATATACTTATAATCTAATGATCATAACAATGTCATTTTAATGACCTCATCTGTCGACACGATGCCAGTGAATTGCAGACATATCCACATCACTACGATCGGATGCTTTCTGAACTGCTGTTTTCTTACCGCTGTCATTTTTGTGTTTATTTTGTTATTGAGAAGAAAGCATGCAGCACATATTTACATATTCATCTAAACGGCGTTGTGATGTTTGTTAACAGTATATCACTGCAAAGGTCTTTCCAACTTCTGTTTACATCCAAGCGAAGAATGAAAAAGAGCTTTGCCGTGAGTATATCGGGGCCTTGAATTATGTCCAGTCTCTTGTGCACAAGCAGTTCATTTCTGGCTGCAGTTCATTTACTGGCCACCGGTGTTGCTAACAACAAGGGTTTCTGAATTCTACATATCGCCAAAGACATTATATAGAGGAAGACAGTGCACTCCGATTACCAATGGGAGAAAGTGCAAAGCACAATATGACAAATAAGCCCCGCCTTCTAAATGAAAGAGCCAATCATTGATTAGTAAAGTCATTGCATCACTGCAGCTGCCGTTAGAAGCTCTGGTTGCTATAGAAACAGTCAGCATTCTGAGACACGCATTTAGGACTGTGCATTCGCATTAGCTTTGTTCAGGCTGAAAAAAAAAAAAGCAGTTTTTTTGTCATGATTCGAGCGTTTAGAAAAAAAATATGAGACAGCAGTCTTTCAAATTGGCTTTGGCCGCGACTCTGGAAGGCTTGGAGTTAAGCTTTTCTTTGACAAAAGAACGGCACTGAAGTCATTCTTTAAAAAGGAAGATTTCGGAGATTCCGACTGTATACGGCTAAACTTTAATCTATCAACTAGCTCCGCTTCACCTTCTTCGTTGCTCTGGTTGTTGGGGACACCTAAATTTCAACTATATTACCGATCTGCATTGGCACTATATGATAATTGAAATTAGCTGGATAACATCACCGTTTCACCAGAACAGTTGTACAGCCGAATCAAATTCTGTTGCATTATTTACCTGTTAACACTGTGAAGCTGCTTTGAAACAACTGGACTTGTTAAAAGCGCTATATAAATAAAGGTGACTTGATTTGATTTGTAGTGCTATCCTATTGCGTGCAGAGGGAATATGAAAGACAACCGTTTATCCCGCCCCTCGGATTGAGCCCTGCCAATGGTGAGTTCCCAGACCCAACATCTTGATGTGGGTCTGGCTTGTCAGGCTATGATTAATCGGCACTGATAGCTGATTGGTGGAACAATCGGTTACTGGCAAAAGTCCATAACAATATTTTTTCCGGGTTGCATCCATTGCTGGAGTGGCTGAGAAGGGTGTGCTGTCATTACGCAATACGAGAGCTCTGAGAAGGGTCTGCTGGCATTATATAGCACGAGAGCGGCCTCTAGAGGCCAAATAACAACTTGTGTTGTTTATATTAACACGTGAAGCTGTACAGAGCGCTGACACATCAGATGCGCGTTTAAAACACAGACAGCGCAACGGTATGTTGCCAAATCATTATAAAGTGAGAAAGCAAACTGTATCGTCATGCAGCTGACAGAAATATAAACTAATCAGAAACGCATTGGATTTCAACATATATTATTTTGATTAGATAATCGTCAAGTGTTCTAAAAAAGCAGACAGTTTGGATTTATATGAAATAACACTTAATATAATACAATAATATTCCATTTGTAAGTAAGGTTAATAAATACTGTGGAAGTATTATCATTGTTAGTTTTATCTGTTAACCTTAGTTAATGCATTATGAACTAACATGAATGATCAAGGTACAATTGTATTGCTCAAATATTAAACACTCCACTTAAAAAAAAAAAAAAAAAAAAGGCTTATTTTCCAAGTCCCTTAGAGTTAAACAGTTGAGTTTTACCGTTTTTTGAATCCATTCAGCCGATCTCTGTATCTGGCGGTAGCACTTTTAGCATAGCTTAGCATACATCATTGAATCGGATTAGACCATTAGCATCGCACTCAAAAAATACCAAGGACTTTCAATATTTTTCCTATTTAAAACTGGACTCTTCTGTAGTTACATCGTGTACTAAGACAAACAGAAAATTAAAAGTTGCGATTTTTTTTAGACCGATATGACTAAGAACTATTCTCTGATTCCTGCGTAATAATCACGGAACTGCTGCCGTACCATGGGTGCAGCGGCGCAATGATATTACGCAGCGCCTGAAAGTAGTCCTCAGATAGGTAACTTTCAATGTGACCGGCACTAAGTTTGTGTATTTGCAGATAATGCAGAGTTGCAGCCGGCAAATTAGGTAGTGGATGTACCTGTGCGATTAGCCATGGCTCTGTGCACTGTAAAGGGCTGTGATAGTAAGTCGAAGGTGTATTCTACCATCATGTTTCACAGAATACCAACAAAAAACAAGGAACATAGATATCAAAACACCGGTAATTTAGATTCAATAAAGAAATTGCGTGTGTGCTCAAAGCATTTTGGATCAGATGACTATTTGGAAAACATGGACAGTGTTACCCGTACCGCGGTACGGCGTCTAAAGGATATGGCCAGACAGGATGAACTGTATTCACCCCCCATGGTTGTAAGCAGGGGTGTAGCACCAAATGTTGGGCCCTGGTCACAGAACCAAGGGGTGGGCCTTGAGCTTGAACGACCAGATTGAAAAAGCACTGCTGTTGTCTTTAGCTAACGTTACCTCTGAAGTGCAATCACTGAGTGTGGGGGTTTGCTCGACCATTTGATTTATACAGTGTAAGTAGTTTTGTTGTAGAGTTCTGGTGAGGTAATGTAAAGTTTGATTAAAATAAACTTGTGGAATTGTCGGTATTGTTTATCTATAGTTTCTATGGTACAAAATACTAGTGATGTTACGTTCTGTGCCGAGGCTTCGGCGCGTGTGCAGGGTTTTCCTGCATTTTAAATTATTTGCCGGCTGCCAAAACAAAGTTTTGTCCCGCAAAAGTCTTATTTGATCGCTTATTGTGATTTACGAGCGATGTAGATGTCTGCTATGCTTGTGACAGGGCGCATGTTAACTGAGTGACAGAGAACGAGCAGAGCGCGCAAGCATAGTTCCTAGCCATATCGGTCTAGAAAATCACAACTTTTCATTTTCCTTTGGTCTTAGTACACGATGGACAACTACAGAAGAGTCCAGTTTTAAATAGCAAAAATATTGAAAGGTCATTTTTGAGCGCGATGCTAATGGTCTAATCTGATTCAATGATGTATGCTAAGCTAAAAGTGCTACCCCCAGATCAGCTGAATGGATTCAAAAACGGTAAAACTCAACTGTTTAACTCTAAGGGACTTGTTAGTCCCTTAGAGTTAAAAAAAAAGTGGAGTGTTCCTTTAATACAAATGTAAAATGTATATTGCATAATGCATTTAGTTCATGTAAGCTAGCTAAATAAGCTAATACATCCTTGTTAACAAATGGGACTTGCAGTCTGTTACCTATGACATTTACATACATGTTTCTAGTGTATGGCTGAAGAAACATTTTTTATAATAATTACATTTTTAATTATTTTCCATAGAATTTCTTCTGTTAGAACTTCTCATTTTAATATATTCATATTTATATATGTCATTTAGCAATTTTCATGGCTCAGTACAGTTTTTTTAATTGTATTAAAGTTTAGCACTGTTTTACTTAGTGTTATGTTTTTTTAACTATCGATTAATCGGTTATGGACTAGTGCGGTGCAACCTAGCTAATGTATATACATACACACACATTTTATATATATATATTTACAATTTTTTATGTTAGATGCGATTAATCGGTTTGACAGCACTATATGAAAATGTTAAAAATGGTCCATTGTAAATGCAAAGTCATTTTAAACGTCAAATGTGGCTGAATCAAGTCTGAAGTGCTATTTCTCTCATCAATATCTCAATGTAAATGTTTTGGCCTGCAGTGATATCGTTGGGGCGAGTTGACACAAAACAGATGGATGTCCCACGATGCATTGTGCAACGCTTAACCCCAGGTTTCCCACGCTGCTTTGCTTCTGTAATGTGAGTTTGTGCTCAGCGGGACTCCAGCCATATCTCACTCTCCATTACAGATAAAAAAATTCCCGCTGGAAAAGAAAACAGATCTGTGGAAACCATTTCATCATCACCGCCGTGTCCCAGTGAGAGCAACTCTTACAGTTTTTCATAACAGACTTTGGCAGCATATGTGGCGCATTAGCCCAGCTTTGTCTGAAATTGTACAGATATTGAACTACATTATCTGGATTATTACCGAGTTAAATACTAAGTGTCCACATCCACACTGCAGATAAATATTGATGTCACTCGTATTCCGTCTGTTTACAGAGTTAGTTTATGTTTATTGTTAACTAATACTAACACAAACACTTTAGTTACTTGAAATAAAATGAAATACACACACTTTTTTAACTTAAAGCACTTTAAAACTAAAAACTAAAAAAATATTTTAATTGAGTTGGATTAATTTGAAATGTTGGTTTAGTTTAAGTAAAAAGAAATAAAAAAACCCCACTAAAAACTACTTTTAAAAAAGTACTAAAAACTCAAATGGAAATAAAAAAAAACATTAAAAAAACTACAGACATATTTTTTAAATATCATACTACAAAATAACTAAAACTAAATATATATATATATATATATATATATATGATGTATATATGTGTGTGTGTGTGTGTGTGTGTGTGTGTGTGTGTGTGTGTGTGTGTGTGTGTGTGTATATATATATATATAGTATTAAAGTATTATTAGGAACACCTGTTCAATTTCTCATTAATGCAATTATCTAATCAACCAATCACATGGCAGTTGCTTCAATGCATTTAGGGGTGTGGTCCTGGTCAAGACAATCTCCTGAACTCCAAACTGAATGTCAGAATGGGAAAGAAAGGTGATTTAAGCAATTTTGAGCGTGGCATGGTTGTTGGTGCCAGACGGGCCGGTCTGAGTATTTCACAATCTGCTGAGTTACTGGGATTTTCACGCACAACCATTTCTAGGGTTTACAAAGAATGGTGTGAAAAGGGAAAAACATCCAGTATGCGGCAGTCCTGTGGGCGAAAATGCCTTGTTGATGCTAGAGGTCAGAGGAGAATGGGCCGACTGATTCAAGCTGATAGAAGAGCAACTTTGACTGAAATAACCACTCGTTACAACCGAGGTATGCAGCAAAGCATTTGTGAAGCCACAACACGCACAACCTTGAGGCAGATGGGCTACAACAGCAGAAGACCCCACCGGGTACCACTCATCTCTAACTACAAATAGGAAAAAGAGGCTACAATTTGCACAAGCTCACCAAAATTGGACAGTTGAAGACTGGAAAAATGTTGCCTGGTCTGATGAGTCTCGATTTCTGTTGAGACATTCAGATGGTAGAGTCAGAATTTGCCGTAAACAGAATGAGAACATGGATCCATCATGCCTTGTTACCACTGTGCAGGCTGGTGGTGGTGGTGTAATGGTGTGGGGGATGTTTTCTTGGCACACTTTAGGCCCCTTAGTGCCAATTGGGCATCGTTTAAATGCCACGGCCTACCTGAGCATTGTTTCTGACCATGTCCATCCCTTTATGACCACCATGTACCCATTCTCTGATGGCTACTTCCAGCAGGATAATGCACCATGTCACAAAGCTTGAATCATTTCAAATTGGTTTCTTGAACATGACAATGAGTTCACTGTCCTAAAATGGCCCCCACAGTCACCAGATCTCAACCCAATAGAGCATCTTTGGGATGTGGTGGAACAGGAGCTTCGTGTCCTGGATGTGCATTCCACAAATCTCCATCAACTGCAAGATGCTATCCTATCAATATGGGCCAACATTTCTAAAGAATGCTTTCAGCACCTTGTTGAATCAATGCCACGTAGAATTAAGGCAGTTCTGAAGGCGAAAGGGGGTCAAACACAGTATTAGTATGGTGTTCCTAATAACCCTTTAGGTGAGTGTGTGTGTGTGTGTGTGTGTGTGTGTGTGTGTGTGTGTGTGTGTGTGTGTGTGTGTGTGTGTGTGTGTGTGTGTGTGTGTGTACAAACCCGATTCCAAACAAGTTGGGACACTGCACAAATTGTGAATAAAAAAGGAATGCAATCATTTACAAATCTCATAAACTTATATTTTATTCACAATAGAATATAGATAACATATCAAATGTTGAAAGCGAGACATTTGGAAATGTCATGCCAAATATTGGCTCATTTTGGATTTCATGAGAACTACACATTCCCAAAAAGTTGGGACAGGTAGCAATAAGAGGCCTGTGTGTGTATATATATGTGTGTGTGTGTATATATGTGTGTGTGTGTGTGTGTGTGTGTGTATGTGTGTACACCAAGACCAAACTGTTAGCATTAGCACAGTGAACGTGGTCAACAAACTCTTTTTTTTTTTTTTTTTTTTTTTACAGAGCTAAATTCAGTATGTCCACACATGCTAAACTAGTGACAGTTTGACATAATGGTGCCACGCAAAAATATCCTGGAAATCCACAGCGTGTCCTTTACTTCCTTAATTAAATCCCCCAGACTGGAGAGAAGAACGGAGGACTTCAATGCATGCAACCAAAAAAACTCAAGATGAGAAAAGTGGTGCTCACTATGTATTTTTGTATCCAGTTGCATTGTGGGAAGCCTGTGTTTTTGTCTCATGAGGGGGTGGGGTTTATAAGATGCAAGAGTAACACGAGAATTAAAAATGAAAACAGCAGGAAACAAGGCCAACAAGCTCTGCATTAGTTTGTCAAGGAAGCTGAAAAGCAGAAGAAAACATAAGTCTGTTATTCTCCTGCCATATATTACAGTCTCCGCGAGGGGCCGTTTTATGTGTTTGTTCTTCATGATATATCATTCAAAAGCGGTTTGGAAAAATAATCAGAAAGTAAAAGTTGTGTTGTAGCTAAAATCTTAGAGGCACTGATCCATGCATGTGCAGTCAAAGTCCAGAGTCTGTTGAGCAGAAGGAGACGCTGACTAACACAAGTCATTACTGATAAGTCCTGGCCAATGATTACACACACACTACCAGGAAACGGCGATAAACACGCAGCGGCACCCGCTCTCGGTAATGGCCCGCTCCTGTAATCTCGTCTCCCTCATTTATCTCCCCGTTCTGTTTTTAGAGGGTGAAAAGTCAATAGGATTTGATTGTGGGAGTGACTTCTGGCTCAAAGTGTACACCTCCCGCGTTCAATCGCTTTGATCCTTTGGAGGAACAAATGGCGGTTTACTGTCCTCTTATCTCAGTGAGGTTCAGCGCAAAGCAATCAGACAAGAACACTCCGTCATAATAGGCAAACAGAGAAAAGAGACGAGACGTGCTGGTTTAACAACAGCTTAAACGTAAGCCGCTCTCGTCAGCGGAAATCACATGTAAACGCTGGAGAACAATGAGCTCACGCTGGCTTTAATACGCATGTTCACACTCGCTTTCCATTCATGAGAGTGAATCTGGATCGAATCGGCCACACCGGATGTTGAATGACAGGAAGAGGAAGTTACTGAAGAAGAAAACATATGGCAGGAGTTCAAATACAACAATTAATTCATTAATTATGCCTAATTATACAAAAGTTAACCATCAAAACCTAACCGCAGGTATATTACTAATAAAAGATGTGTTGCCACCACATTCCATAAAGCGAAGGCTAATTTAGTGATTATTATGAAATACTTTATGTTATTTTATTTTATAATTACATACAAATGCATACAAATATGTATAGGTGTGTCATTTCAGTTATTATTGTTATTTTTATCAGCAACAACAACGTATAATAAATTAAATTAATAACAATAATAATTGTATAATAATTATTATACCACCAACAACAATAATGAAAATAATAAGAACTTATAATACATACATTTTTATATTTAAATTATTTGTTAAATTAAACTACATATTGTTATCCTATTTATTTAAATAAATAAATACATTTGAATATTTAACTTAATTTTTAATTACATTTAATATTATTATTCTAATTATTTAAATAAATAATTACAATTGTATATTTAAAAATAAGTACATTTGTATATTTGACTTCTTTTTATTAAATAAAACAATATTATTATAATTATTTAAATAAATACAATTGCATATTTAAAAATAAATACATTTATATATTTAACTTCTTTTAAATAAATTAAATATTACTCTACTCATTTAAATAAATACAATTGTATACTTATTTATATATATATATATATATATAAAAAACTTCATTTTTAAATTAAATAAAACATTATTATAATAAACTAATTAACTAACTAACTAACTACCAGATAAATAAATAATTTTGTGCATTTTATTTCATTGACTATTTCTGGAAATACTTCACTTGTTGTGTTTGACATGTTTCCTGCTTCCTTGATTTCAAACGACAACTCAGAATCCTGTTTGCTACCTCAACTCAACTTCATGAACTGAATAGGGATTTAAAATGCATCTTCAATTGTGTTTTGAATGGTGCACAAAGCTGCCGGGAGTCAAGAAGCCATTAGAAACGGTCTCTCTCACACACACACACACACACACACACGCACACACACACACACACACACGCACGCACACACACACACACACACACACACACACACACACACACACACACACACACACACACACACACACACACACACACACACGTAACAGCTTAAATCTAGCTGGTAGGCGTGTCTCAGTTTGTCTGAATGACTGTCAACAAGCCGTTATTTCAGGCGCTGTCATGGTCCAATCACGGCTTATCCGTCTCACTTCGAGGCACCAGCTCAGCAGATTAGAGACCATCTGATGGCTCGAGTAAAGCAGAGGAAGTGAATGCATGGAAACAGAGAGGAGGGATGACCTTTGACATCGGCCCACCGGTGGCCTCTTAGAGCCAGATTAAAAACAGAGAAATCGAAACCTACCAATATCAACGTGACACGAAAACACTATTTGCCTTCCTAATACATGGTTCTGATATGATTGTGAATGATTCACCAGTGCACGTTCCAAATAAGAACGAAAATATATTTTTTTAGACTTATCTGAAACCTAAAATGGGTTGCAAACCGTTTCATGTTCCTTTGCATTTCCATTAAAATGCAAAGATTGAGATTTTGGGACACTGCATACTCACTGTGTTCACTCGTTGCTCACAGATGCTTGTTTACTTGTGTGTTTGTGTGTCCCTGAAGAGGTTTGCTGTTTAAAGGAGCTGTCTGCATCCTTCAAGCGTTAAATGACTCCGCTCCGTCTATCAGATGTTTGTGACTCTGAGGACGGGCTGAAAGAGTTCAGAGAAATCTGTCGAGTAAACAAACACACACACACACTGTTGACTGAGTGAGTTCAGCACCACCACATAAAACAGCATACAGAAAGACTTTTTGGCTTCTGCTTCTGCTTTAAAGTAAGACTTTATCTCTCGCTAAATTATTTAGTCGTTGTCGAGACGCACGGCCTGTTTCATGCCCTTATTTTAGGTCAAAATGAATCTTTTTCACTCCACACCGACTCTCAGCACGCAGTCTTACACTGAAAAACACTGTCATGTTTTTGAAGAAATCAGAAGATGTGATGTTGCAATGCATTTTGCTCAAGAAGTGTCTGAAATAACTGCTTGATGTCATCGGCGCAAGGGTTATTATTGTAGAAAACGATGGTGAAAGCGTGCATTTGTAACAAGACGTGGTGTGTGTGTGTGTGTGTGTGTGATGCTAAAGACATCTTTCCTTTGTATAGACTCCCTGTTGTTTGATAACCTGAAGGACTGTAGCGTTTGGCACTTGTGTGTAACTGTATGCCTTTGTTATACATTTGTATATTGAGAAGTGTGTTTCGAGTCGAGCTATTTAATATCTTGAGAGAGAGAGAGAGAGAGAGAGAGAGAGTGAGTAACGGAAAGTTCTATCATATTTATTAAGCTCATCTGAAGATGGACCGTGTGTAATTTATTGTACAAATGTAAGCAGAAAAGCCTTTGAAATAAATGCCATAGTTTGTGAGCTCTAATGTCACTTCACTTTATATCACAGAGGATTCACGCTATATATATATATATATATGGAAGCTTGAATAAGAAAAAATAATAAGGTAAATTCGACTTTTTATCTCACAATTCTGAGATTAAAGTACTTTACAGTAATTAACTCGCATTTGTGAGAAATAAAGTCTTTTTATTCTGTGGTAGAAACAAGCCTCCATAGTTTGCGTATTTGTGGAGATCAAATATCTTCTGAAGAATTGCAGAAACTGACCATTTATCCATTTACATTTTTATAAAGAGTATATACACTATATTCCCCAAAGTATTGGGACGCCCCTCCAATCACTAAATTCAGGTGTTCAATCCCTTCATGGCCACAGGTGTATAAATCAAGCACTAGGCATGCAGACGCTTCTACACACATTTGTGAAAGAATGGGTCGCTCTCAGGAGCTCAGTGAACTCAAGCGTGGTACCGTGATAGGTTGCCACGTGTGCAATAAGTCCATTCCTGAAATTTCCTCACGACTAAGTATTCCACGCTCAACTGTTAGTGGGATTATAACAAAGTGGAAACACTTGGGAACAACAGCAACTCAGCCACGAAGTGGTAGGCCACGTAAAATCACAGAGCGGGGTCAGCGCATGCTGAGGGTCACAGTGGGCAGAAGTCATCAACTTTCTGTAGAGTCAATAGCTCCAGACCTCCAAACTTCTGTGGCCTTCAGATGAGCTCAAGAACAGTGCGTAGAGAGCTTCATGGAATGGGTTTCCATAGCCGAGCAGCTCATCCAAGCCTTACATCACCAAGTGCAATGCAAAGCGTGGGATGCAGTGGTGTAAAGCACGCCGCCACTGGACTCTAGAGCAGTGGAGACGTGTTCTCTGGAGTGACCAATCACGCTTCTCTGTCTGACAATCCCATGGACGAGTCTGGGTTTGGCGGTAGCCAGGAGAACGGGACTTGCCTGACTGCATTGTGCCAAGTGTAAAGTTTGGTGGCGGGGGGATTATGGGGTGGGGTTGTTTTTCAGGGGTTGGGCTTGGCCCCTTAGTTCCAGTGAAAGGAACTCTTAATGCTTCAGCATACCAAGACATTTTGGACAATTTCATGCTCCCAACTTTGTGGGAACAGTTTGGGGACGGCCCCTTCCTGTCCCAACATGACTGCGCACCAGTGCACAAAGCGTCGGTCCATAAAGACATGGATGAGCGAGTTTGGTGTGGAGGAACTTGACTGGCCTGCACAGAGTCTTGACCTCAACCCGATAGGACACCTTTGGGATGAATTAGAGCGGAGCCAGGCCTTCTCATCCAACATCAGTGCCTGACCTCACAAATGCGCTTCTTGATCCCATGACTTTGGTGTGATTTTTGATGCCTACATACATTGCATATATTTTTGTTTTCGAATTCATGCATTGCCTGGGAATTAAACCCATGAACTTTGCAAATTAAAAGTAAATTTAAAAATAGCATTAAAAGTGAAGATGCATAACCCTGATCAAAAAGCAGAGTGCTGGGATGAAATAAATGAGCTGCAACACTTCACTGGCTCCGGAGAATCAGAAGCGGCAGCATCTTCACTGAACTGTCATCCAGACAAACCCGATCATCCTCAAAGTGTTTCTGCTCATTGGGCGCACATATGTTGCTTTTGGATGAATCATCTATCAGTTGTGACATCTTATGTGAATCCTACAGATTTATCACAAAATTCACCCATCTGTGATTCTTGTACACCTTCTTTCCTGACTATATACTCAAATCACACACTCAGAAATTGTTAGTAAATTTCTTAAAGAAACAGCGAAGTTGTCCCAGATCAAACATGACTGACAGGTGTATTTGTATCTGTGAAGTTTCAGATCGAAATTCCCCACAAATCATTGATTATACCATGTTGCAAATTCCCATTTTTGAGTGTAAGGAGTGTTTTTGTGCGTGTATCTTTAAATTCAAATGAGCTGCTGCTCTGCCCCTTTCTAGAAGAGGGTGGAGCCTGTACCGCTCATGCCTCGGATACTCTGCCAAAAACTAAAACATCTGTTTGGTGTTGCTGATCATCTCTATCGCGCTCACGTGACATTGCAGTTCTTCATCATCAAGAGAGTTTCTCATCTATAAGCCACATCAGTGTAAACTTCTGATATATGGTTTATTGAGCGCACACACCCGAAGCACGCGCACAGAAAGCTGTGTGTCAGATGGAGCGTCCCATGAGTATTAAACTAATTCTACGTTCCGCTGTTATACCTTTTATTTTATGTTATTTTTATATGACATTCATAAACACTGCATCCTTAGGGGCTTCCATTGTTGTTTCGTGGGCTATGTGATGTCAGAGCGCGTAACTGGGAGTACATCGATCTAGTACGAGTTCACGGGTGGGAAGTCGCAGGTATGACTGTCGTTCCAGTGCACTTTCACGGGTAGAAGGTTGGAAAAACACGGGTTACGGGTTGCCTGGAACACGGCATAAGTTCTCTTTCACGTCTTATAGAGATTAAACCATCAAATACACACAAGGTTATGTCAAAAACACACAAAGTTCACATAAACATAGTCGGTTATGTCTGTGAACATAAAGAAATTGCATGTGTGTATTAGATCTGTGTGTTAAAGTGATAATATACAGTACCTCCTGCTATATGTGAAGCACTTTGAGTTGCATGTTGCATTTCATGTATGAAAAGTGCTATACAAATAAATGTACATTATTATTTTATTTTTTTTATCTGATATTAATATGACTCAAACAACAAAAGAAAAGCAGAAAATCACTCACTGCTCTCGACTGAATCATTTTAGTAGCTTTAATAAGAAAATTTCTTACTTGAATGCTCTGGCTAGAAGATAAACATGATGGACTGTGTATAGCTCACTGAGGGGGCGGGGTCTCTGCTAATAGTGCCGAGTCTGTCAGCTGTCGTGGGTGGGGCCTAAGCACATGCTAGAATCTGCAAATGGCTTGTTCTGAGACACTGCTCATGATTTATGGGAATTAAAACAAAGAGGAATGAGTGGATTTTTACCATTACAGGGTGGTTGTGTACACACACACTGCCAACATGCATTTATGTTCAAACACCATGTAAAATTGAATTTTGCATAATAGGTGCTCTTTAAGTCCAAAATTTACAACAATTTCTTTAGCGGAGTAATATTGAATTGTTTTACAGAATGGTTGTCAAAAAACACACAGACGCAGTAGCAGAGTAACACTGATGTCATGAGGTCCCGCGGCTCAACCAATCAGAATCAAGGACTGGAACTATACATTTAATGCATTAAAGGTGAACTTTGTAAATTTTAGCGACATCTAGTGGTGAGGCTGTGAATTGCGGCCGTCTAACACTCACCCCTCCCTTTCCAAGCACATAGAGAAGCTATGGTGGCCGACACAGGACAAAGACAGCAGAGAGTAGCTAGCGCTCTGTAGAGAAGTTTATCCATTTAGGGCTACTATAGAAACATGATGGCGCAAAATGGCTCATTCTAAGGTAATAAAAACATAATCGGTTCATTATGTAAGGTCTTTATGCACCACTGAAAACATAGTTATGTATATTATATTGCATTTCTGTCAATAGATCCTCATAAATACTACACATTGCACCTTTAATTATGCCTTGTAATGCATTGTATGGTCTCATAAATAACTGTAACTACCATTATAATACTTATCTATTCATTCATAACTTTGGTTACAATTATTTATGAAATTATATAATGCATTATAACGTACACCATAAATACCTTTATGATGCATTATACATAAAGGCTTTAACGTATTTTCTTGTAAAACTTTTCTTTGAAAAGCCATGCATCTGATAGCAAATGATCTGCAGATATGCTGCAAATGCTCAGACCGTTCAGATCAGACGGAAATGATCACACGTCTCTTTGATCTTAAAAGATGAAGAAAATGTGATTCATTTAAGAGAACATCAGAAAGCGATTCATCGGATCTGTCATGACACTGTGACTTCATCTGACGAAGATCGCAGCTGTCATCCATGCGCTCACGGCGCGTTACAGTATCTGGCTTCACTCATATGAATCTGATTGGAATTAATCTCTTTTGCTGGTTCGCATGAGGTTTATTAAATTCAGGGACAGTGACATAAAGGGATGGTTTGAGTCTTTGCATGCCGTATTTGTGCCTCAAACGGTGAGGCACGAGAGAATAAAGGTCGCTGAGCAACCAGCACATTACAAACAACAAAATAAGGTTGCTAAAACACACCGAGTTCATCTGACACAGAGCAAGGTTTCTAAAACACACTGAAGTGGAGCTCTGTGCTATTTCTGGTAGGTGACACCTCTGTTTCAAAGCAACCTGGCATTTGTTTTTTCCTTTGAAGCTGCTGTCAGCGATAAATCGCATCCCACATACCCAAAGAGCTCAGCTGAACGCCTGTGACTGAGATAAAGACAACAGGAAACTGACTTAGACAATATATTAGCAAGCATACAAATAAAAAACATTTTACACTGCAAAAAAGGATTTTCTTCCTCAGTGTCTCAGTGTCCTTTTGTCTCATTTTCCAATACAAATATCTAAACATTCTTAAGATATATTTACATGAGAAGCAAAATTACATAAGATAACAAGTGTTGTTTTCTGAAAAACTAGTCTTTTCTAAATCGCCTCCCCTTACTAGATATTTTTGTTCTTGATATAAACAAACTCACTTGATTTTGATCAATTATTCAGAAAGCAAGACTTGATATATTTTGCTTCTCTAGTGGATGGATGGTTGGATGGATAGATTGAAGCGGATGGTTGGATGGATAGATTGAAGCGGATGGATGGTTGGATGGATAGATTGAAGCGGATGGATGGTTGGATGGATAGATTGAAGCGGATGGTTGGATGGATAGATTGAAGCGGATGGATGGTTGGATGGATGGATAGATTCAAGAGGATAGTTGGATGATAAATTGAAGCGGATGGATGTTGGATGGATAGATTGAAGTGGATGAATGTTGGATGGATAGATTTAAGCAGATGGATGGATGGTAGATTGAAGCGGATGGATGGATGGATGGATGGGTAGATTGAAGCGGATAGTTGGATGGGTAGATTGAAGTGGATGAATGTTGGATGGATAGATTTAAGCAGATGGATGGATGGTAGATTGAAGCGGATGGATGGATGGATGGATGGATGGGTAGATTGAAGCGGATGATTGGATGATAGATTGAAGTGGATGGATGGATGGGTAGATTGAAGCGGATAGTTGGATGGGTAGATTAAAGTGGATGGATGGATGGATGGATAGATTGAAGCGGATGGATGTTGGTTGGATGGATTGAAACGGATAGTTGGATGGGTAGATTGAAGCGGATAGTTGGATGGATAGATTGAAGCGGATGGATGTTGGATGGATAGATTTAAGCAGATGGATGGATGGGTAGATTGAAGCGGATGGATGGATGGATGGATGGATGGATGGATGGATGGGTAGATTGAAGCGGATGATTGGATGATAGATTGAAGTGGATGGATGGATGGGTAGATTGAAGCGGATGGATGTTAGATGGATGGATTGAAGTGGATGGATGGATGGATAGATTGAAGCGGATGGATGATGGATAGACTGAAGCGGATGGATGTTGGATGGATGGATTGAAGCGGATGGATGGATGGATGGATTGAAGCGGATGTATGGATGGATGGATTGAAGCGGATGTATGTTGGATGGATGGATTGAAGCGGATGGATGGATGGATAGACTGAAGCGGATGGATGTTGGATGGATGGATTGAAGCGGATGGACGGCTAGATTGAAGCGGATGGATGTTGGATGGATGCATTGACAGATCGGACAGATGGATAGATTGAAGGAGACAGATGGACGGATAGATTGACACAGATGGATAGATATATCAATTCAATGAAGCGGATGGATGGATGGATAGATTGAAGCAGATGGATGGATGGATTGAAGGAGACGGATGGATAGACAGAGACAGATGGATGGATGCATGGATTGACGGAGATGGATGATGGATGGATGGATAGATTGACTGAAACGGATAGATAGATCGATAGATAGACATCTTGTTTTGTACTGGAAAACAAGACAAAAACACTGAGGGAAAAATCTTTTTCTCAGTGTAGAATCCACTCTTTAAAATCATGTTTGCGTATACAGGAGCAATGCTGTCAGGACATTCACCTGCTCTTCTGCAGTCTCTGTATCTGCCACTCACTCTGGTGTATTTTGGGTAATGTTCTGTCTTCCCCCTCACTGACAGTGTCACACCTCCACAATCTCCGCCTGACAAACTGCTGCCCACATGCAATGACCCCAGCGAGAGCTTCAGCGGTATACTGAAGCATCTATTTGTGTAATCCTGGGGGTGGTTGTGGTGCTCAGACTCTATTTCAATCTTAAAACCAACAAAAATGGCATTCATAAGGCATTCAATGGCATTACATCATAGATAAACAGGATCATCTACGAGGAAACATTTGTGAAAAGTGTCTCTATATGGAAAATAAGACAGACTGGTGACATTAGATAAAAGAAAGATGTTTCAGAGACTTTGTCGATCAATAATTGTGCCGAAACAACACAATTTAAACTGCTGATTACATGCGGACTTAAACAAAAATATCCATCTAATAGAAAAGTATTGGAAACGCATATACATATCAGGGTTGAATGACATTCATAATTAGATTGTTTAATTGTTCCTGAATTAATTTTTTTTTATTATTTTTTTATTTCAATTCTGATGATGGACAGACAGACGAATGGACAGATGGATAGATGGATGGACAGATAACTAGATGGACACAGACTGACGGACGGATGGATGGATGGACAGAGATTAGATTTGATGGATGGATAGATGGATGGACAGAGATTAGATTTGATGGATGTATGGATGGATGGATGTATGGATGGATGGATGGATGATAGGCAGGCATGATGGGTGGGTGGATGGAGAGAGACAGGATAGATGAATGATGGATGGACTGACAGTTGGATGGATGGATGGATGGATGGATGGATGGATGGATGGACTGACAGTTGGATGGATGGATGGATGGATGGACTGACAGTTGGATGGATGGATGGATGGATGGATGGATGGATGGATGGATGGATGGATGGATGGATGGATGGATGGATGGATGGATGGACGGATGGACGGACAGATTAGATTAGATTTGATGGATGGATGGCCAGTTGTGATGGGTGGATGGATGGAGAGAGACAGGATAGATGGATGATGGATGGACTGACAGTTGGATGGATGGATGGATGGATGGATGGACAGATTGGATGGATGGACAGACAGATTAGATTTGATGGATGGATGGATGGATGGATGGATGGATGGATGGATGGGCAGATGTGATGGGTGGATGGATGGAGAGACAGACAGGATAGATGGATGATGGATGGACTGACAGTTGGATGGATGGATGGATGGATGGATGGATGGATAGATAGATGATGGAAAGATTGATAGACAGATAGATGGATGGATGGACAGATAGACTGAGTTGCATGGATGGATGGATGGATGGATGGATGGATGGATGGATAGACTGACAGTTGGATAGATAGATAGACTGACAGTTGGATAGATAGATAGATAGATAGATAGATAGATAGATAGATAGATAGATAGATAGATAGATAGATAGATAGATAGATAGATAGATAGATAGATAGATAGATAGATAGATAGATAGATAGATAGATAGATTATGAAGAGGGTTGTGCTGCTCCTCTGCTCTGGGAACGCTGCATTCGGGCCTTCAACAGTTCAACGGGACTGACACAAGATCAGATCAACAGCATGTACGATGGCACCAATACTACACTACTCTATACCTTCAAGATTAGACCGCTGTTACCAAAACAGCAAGAGGGTCACGCTTGTGCTGACATCACCGTGACGGGTCCCAGAACAACAGCGCTCTGTCCCACCCCGAACAAAGGGTTTTGTTTTTGTGTACGCGTCTGTCCATTTGTAATTCAGAACAGCTCTTTGTTTCAGCGTAAACAACCCGTCTCTGTTTATTTATGTGTGGGGGGAAAATGCTACATTTGACCTAACCAATATCTGATTGCATAACATGCATAAAATAACTAAAGCATAGTAGTTTCACACACACACCAGTGCCTTTAATTAAGTCTGGCTGATTGCATTTGCATTTATTACACAATGTCAACCACTCCAGGGTTTTGGGTGTTAACTAAATCAATGACACCACTTTACTGAACTCCAGACTCGCCGATTTCAGTAATGAAGAAAGTTGTCTGAACACCTCTAGAGGATGATACGACAACAAGGCTGAACATGTCATCTCTAACAAGCTTTCCCAGGCTTCAGGGTTGATTACTTGTAATTGAGACGCTTATAAGACAAAACATTGTTATTCAGACTATGAATAACAAAGCTCAGGTAAATAATTAACGGTGCAACTCATGGTACTTTTGATTAATTATTTAACGTCACTCCCTGCTCACATAAGAATGCGGGTGAGATACTTTCTCAGATGACAAACTAGTGGATGACGACACTGAAAAATCAGGACAGCAATAGTTTCTGCTGCTGGTAACGAAAGTTTTTAGCATATGTAAATAAAAAGTTTGTTTCTCTTACTATATAACGCTGCGATTGTGCACAGATGTGATTATACTGTAACAGACTATACAGCCAGGAAACAAACAACTGCATCATAATTAAAATATCATAGATTTCAGTTTTACTCAACTTCGTTGTGCCAGTCAGAATTGAATTTAAAATGGCTTTTAAATTTCAATTCAATCCCTTAATTTGAAATGAAGCTGCAAATACAATGTGATAAAAATGTTATGTAAGAAAGTAAAAATGGATGGAAGGAATGGGCAGACGGACGGATGGACGGACAGATTGGATGGATGGATAGACAGACAGACAGACAGATTGGATGGATGGATGGATGGATAAATTGATGGATAGATAGACAGACAGACAGACAGACAGGATGGATGGATAAATAGATGGATAGACAGACAGATAGACAGGATGGATGGATAAATAGATGGACAGAAAGACAGACAGGATGGATGGGTGGATAAATAGATGGATAGACAGACAGACAGACAGACAGACAGACTGGATGGATGGATAAATAGATGGATAGACAGACAGACAGACAGGATGGATGGATGGACAGATAGGATGGATGGATGGATGGATGGATGGATGGATGGATGGATGGATGGATGGATGGATGGATGGATTGGGTGATTGGATGGATGGACAGATTGGATGAATAGATAGAGAGATTGGGTGATTGGATGGATGGATGGCTAGATAGACAGACAGATTGGATGGATGGACAGACAGATTGGATGGATGAGAGGCAGACAGGATAGATGGATGGATGGACAGACAGACAAATTGGAAGGATGGATAGACAGATTGGATAACTGGATGGATAGAAAAATTGGATGATTGGATGGATGGATAAACAGATGGCTAGACAGACAGACAGATTGGAAAAATGGGTGGATAGATGGATAAATGGATGGATGGATAGACAGACTGGATGGATGGACAGACAGATTCAATTACTGGATGGATGGATGGATGGATGGATGGATGGATGGATGGATGGATGGATGGATGGATGGATGGATGGATGGATGGATGGATGGATGGATGGATGGATGGATGATGGATGGATAGGCAGATGTGATGGGTGGATGGATGGAGAGACAGGCAGGATGGATGGATGGATGGACAGACAGATTGGATGGATGATGGATGGATGGATAGACAGGATGGATTGGTGGATGGCTAGATAGATTGGATGGATGTGTGGACAGACAGACAGATTGGATGGATGGATGGATAAATAAATAGATAGACATAGATAGATAGATTGCAATGCTATTCAGTAATGCTATTCCCAGTTCCTGTGGTGTGTGACCAATTCAATTCAAACTCACACTGATGAACTGAAAGGAAGCCAGTTCTTCAGATCTGAATTCTGCACTCTTCTACTTAACACGTGAGATTTTCCAGCACAAAACATCTCTAAAATTCAACTCGAGTATTTCTTGGCATCCCTGACGCAGCGCTGATCTCTTCTCCCTGCCGTGGAGTCAGTTTTCCAGCATGCCTCTCCATCTCACAGACTCACACGGAAAGTATTCCCACCGCTCCGAGAATGCCAAAGGAATTTTAGATAGAGACACACAGATCTGGTAATCCTGAAGTTAAGACCATCTCAGGGCCAACATTGTGTTCGCTATCCTCCTCCTGAGGCCTTAAAATATCACGCAGCATCAGCAGTTTCATCTGCGTCTCTTGGCAAGTTTAGACATCGCAGCAGCTGCTGCTCCACTCACAGTTACCGCTCTAGATAAGCTGCCATCCCTCAGATCAACCTGGATGTGACTTTAATCATGTAGGATGTGACTGGAATATTACGGAGGCCCAAAAGGGACAAAAAGTATGAGATGAGAGGAACATATTTCAATACTGTTGTGTTTTGCAAGTGAACGCAAAGTTTCTCAGGCGAACGCAAAACTTTTTCCCTTCAAGTGCTGTAGAATATATAATACATCAGTTCATTCCAGTCCAATTATTTAATTGGAGAAGCAGCATAATCAGCATCTTTATTTGTAAAAATATCCTTCAAACAACATGCATTTACTTGAGAGGCAAATCATGTAAGAAAAGGCGATAAGAAACAGATAAATGTACTAGTTTGTCAAGTGTAGCATTAGACTAACAAAGTGTCCAAGTTGCATGTCTAAAAATAAATAAAATGGCTGTAAACGTGGTTGCAGAACATCCTCAGGATCCCTGAACATCTGACTTGAATAACAGCACAGGGGAGACATCGATCCGTTAAAAATGGCTCAGAGTATTTTTACAAATCCAATAAACGCAGAGGAGAAATGCACGCAGCGTGCCAAACGTCTGAGCGCCTCACTAGGGTCTGGACGTGTCAGAAAAGAGCAGCGCGGCTATGAATAACCTCATAGAACATGGCATAATAAGAAATAACTAGATAAAAAAAGTTTGTCGAGTTAGACCAGAAGGTTTGAAGAAGTTATAAAATCTTAAAGTTTGAAGGCTTTCAGTTGGAAGTAGTTTAAAGTTAGATAAATAGAAATATAGCACATTGCTAGCATGTTTTAACACATTGTTAGCATTAATTAGCATTTAGCCAGCATGAATTAACACATTGCTGACATGAATTGACATTTTTTTCAAGTTAGTAGCATGAATTAGGAAATTGCTAACAAATTTTAACATGTTGCTAGCATTATTTAACACATTGCTAGCTTAATTAGCATGTTACTAACATGATGTTACACGTCACTATCATGAATTAGCACATTGCTAGCATGAATTTAACATGTTGCTAGCTTGATTAGCATGTTGTTAGCATGATTTAACATTGCTAGCATGTTGCTAACATGATTTAACATGTTACTAGCATTCAACATTTTGCTAACATGATTAAGCACATCACTAGGTTCAATAGCACATTGATAGCATGTTGCTAACATGATTTAACAAATTGCTAACATGTTGCTAGCATGATTAACCACATTGCTAGCTTAATTAGCACGTTGCTAACATGATTTAACACATTGCTAGTATGTTGCTACAATTATTTAACACGTTGATTGCATGTTGCTAGCATGATTTTGCACGTTGCTAACATGATTAAACATCTTGTTAGCATGATTTAACATTGCCAGCATTATTTAACATGTTGCTAGATAGATAGACAGAACGATAGCTAGAACGATAGCTAGAACGATAACTAGAACGATAGATAGAACGATAGAGCGATAGATAGATAGATAGATAGATAGATAGATAGATAGATAGATAGATAGATAGATAGATAGATAGATAGATAGATAGATAGATAGATAGATAGATAGATAGATGGATAGATGGATAGATAGATGGATAGATAGATGGATAGATAGATGGATGGATGGATGAAGTTAAAGCTCTAGGAGGAGATTCCAAGAGGGTCCTCGTTCCTGTCAGGCTTTCTCAAGCCAACATAACATTTGTCTCGACTAACTGTCTTATCTCATTTCTTATCGTTCTTCTTTTATTTTGACCTGGTCAAGAGACTCATCTGTTTATGTCCTCTAGTGTGTAAATCTGGTGTGTGATAGAGTGGTGTCAGCACAGGGTGAGGACAGGCATCTGTGCTGCTCTTGTAATGCGTGTCATGCATACTGGGGCAGGGTGCAGAATTTTCCAGAAGCAGCTGCACACACAGGGATTCTCTCACTCTCCTTCTCCTCTTCCACTGCATTGTTGGCAGTGAGCCGAGGCTTACTAGAGCAAAACTGGTCCAGACCCAGTGACACCAGCCATCTCTCAACACACGCCCTCATCTGACCCAACACGCAGACGCCGGTGAGGTCTGATCCCTGAGCATCAACTGTGCAATCACACAAAGAATCGCAGCTCTTGGCCTAGTTCATGTTACTCATAGAAGGGAGGTATGAAAATTCTATCACATTCTACTCATCATTCTGATCCCGTATTCGGCAGTTATTCCGTCCAACACAAAAGGAAACATTTGAATTTCAAATTCTAATTTCAAAATTCCGAATCAGATCTTCTCAAATCAGTGTCCCTGTTTCTGAACTCCGTGAAACGCCTCCATTGTAGTCTTGAGTTTTCTTCTGGGAACCAACACGTCACACTACTCCTCATTTAAATAATTAATATGCAGAATAAAGGGGCGGGGCCTGGTTGAGTTAGTTAGTAGTTGAAACTGGCGGTTATGGTAAGGGGCGGGACATTTCCCAAACACGCTGGAAGCGCTTAACCAACACAACACACCGCTCCAGCCGACCAATCAGAGCACATTGCGCTTTTCAGAAGGAGGGGCTTCATAGAGACAGGCACTGAACAGTGTTACTGACAGACTGGGAGGAGAGGAGCTGCAACAATGGGGAATATGGGGAATAATCAACAGTCAAGCAGGAAAACCTGCTCTAGAAGGTCCTCTTAAATATTCAGTAATATCAATGTGAAGATTTGGCTAAATGTTGTAATACGCATTCTTTTTTCAATTATTGTATACCCCCAAACTGCCGACGTTAGACGCTTTATTTCCACTTTTCGTATATTTTATTTATTTTTATGAAAATAAATGCCTTTCCAATCTGATATGTGATGGGAAAAAGGAGCAGAACGAGTTCGGCAAAGTCAGATTCGAACCCAGATCGATTTGCTTCAAAACTTTCTACCATGTGCCGCCTCATAATTTGGTGTCTTCTGTAATTTTGTCTGTCCCAACCAGACATTTAGTAAATAAGGCGAGCTATTTGCGTTTAATGTAAATGGCATCTATTGTCTGGATCAGACCCTATTCCTCTGGGATCGTGCAGAGCCTCTGAAGCCCTTCCTCTGAAACTGCACTGATTTGGACCTTCAGCCGTTGGTTCCCATTGAAGTCCATTATGTGGAGAAAAATCCTGGAATGTTTTCCTCTAATTTGTTTTCCACTGAAGAAAGAGTGAGATGGGGATGAGTAAAATATCAGGAAATTTTCATTATGAAGTGAACTAATCCTTTAAAATGAACCCCAAAAACAATTACTAGAGGCAACAATAATAAATCAAAAGGTGAACATTTATTAATTCGTTAAACTTGTTATTTATTAAACGTATTAATGAATGTTAATTTCCAACATACTTTGTGTTAGTATGAGTTGAGTTAAATACAACTACCCAGCAGGTTGGGCAAACATTTAACCCAACCACTGGGTTTGTCCATTTTCAACCCAACTTGGGTCGTTTTTAACCCAGCATTTTTTTAGAGTGTATAAATCCCTACAAAAAAACTCAGATTAACAACAGCAAACAGGTTTAGAATAATGGCAGAATTTAATTTTGGGCTTTAATAATGACTCTCACTGATTGTTCCAGGTTTCCTCATTTCAAAGTTACGAAACTCTGAAGAAGTGACTCAGCCAATTATGCACTTTTGTCCCGGTGAAACCACCGACTAGCCTGTGATCTCAGCTGTACTGCGGCTCTCTGAACTCATACACCTGTGAGGCTCCGCCCACACACCGCTATTCTCAGTTCTCTTCATGCCTCGTTATTGTGTAATGCTCTTGAGGCTTCTTTTGAGAGCACACCTGTTAGTGGCATGCGATGACAGAGCTCGACGAGGGCCTATTTTTGCTCTGAAAACCGAGCCGGGTACAACAAAGAGAGGGAGGGGAAACATACAGCAGAACCCCGGCGACCCCGAAGGGAGGAGCGGCAGATGTAATGTCTTTGATATCTTGGCTGTTGCGGCTGCTCAGTTGATCCTAGTGGGTTACATAACACAATGCTGGCAAGAAGAGTGTCTTTTTTTGTTCTACACTTCATTCTTTCTTGTCTTTTGATGCTTTAAAGCATAACTGCAACTGATACTTTGATTTGAGCGGCAAGTGTGCTGTTTTTAAGCATTTAAACTGACGGAATGAAATACTTGGCCAGAGGGTTGAATAAAAGTCAGTGTTATATATATGATATAAGAGGATTAGCAATCTCTCCCATATATCCGTACCTTCTCTTAGGTTGCCGTGTGGCCCGGAGCTGATGGACAGGAATAGCTCGTCTCCAATCCCAGGCTCCTTCACGGCAGTGTTATCTGACATCAACAGCAAACGGCCCGCAGCTATTTCAGGCCACGTTCTAAGTGTTATCTTGTCTGTCCTAAATGGAGTAGACAAAATTAGTGACATCAATCTTCTGGCATCAGTTTTAGTCTAACAGTAAAATGAGTAATCATAATCGTCAAGCATTAATCAAAGAGGCTATCTGGAAAGCATGTTCAGTCTATTAAAATATTAATATATAAACATTAATAAACAAAAAATTATATATAGTAAATGCATTTACTTTATACATAATACTATATGCTTTTTATATTTTAATTATTACATATAAACACAAATAAATAAACAGATACAAATTAAATATTAATTATTATATCTACAAAAAAACAGTACAATTATAATTATTACAATAATTTTGTCATATGGATATATTTAATTTGAATAAAAAAGCATATATGTATATATATATATAAAGTTGCAAATACAAATATCAATGTAATATATAATATATAAATAAATGTATTTATATTATATAAACATTCATTTAAAAATATTATATAAATATATTAAAATTATTTTTGTCATTTGGATGAAATATTTATTTTTTTTAATTAATAAAAATATTTCTAACAAATATATATATATATATATATATATATATATATATATATATATATATATATATATATATATATATATATATATTTGCATTATATATTTAAATTAATATATAAACATTAATAAACAAAAAGCATATTAAATATTTTTATATATAGTAAATGCATTTACTTTATGCTTAATACTATATACTTTGCATATTTTCAATTAATATATATATATACACACACACACACACACACACACAAATAGATAAAGTGATACACATTTAAATTATTATTAAATATAGGCCTAATTTTAAAAAATGCAAACTAAAACAATTTCATTTTAATCATGGTTGATAAAAATATTTGTCATTTGGAAATTGTCTCCATTCACCCACCATTGGGCTGGAGTTGCAAAAAGTGAACTTGAACCATTTCCTCCCTCTTCCAGTTTTTGTGAAAATCCTCATGTGCACTCTTTTATCCAGAGTCTGTATGTGACACCTCAGCTCAAATCAAGCACTGATGCTCATAACAGCTGTTCTGTACGGGACCGCTTTAGATCTACTCATTCGGTGCACCAGCTTTTTGATTTGGCAGCAGCTCCAGATTCAAAATGGAAACAGTGGAAGCATGCGGGCGCTTTTGATGTCCACAAAAAGAAGTGTGGCGTGTATGGATGGGCTGGAAGACTGAGCTCTAATTTCTATTTTTAAAGGCCTGGTTTTCTAATGTGGTTATAGATGAACTGACATCAGAGCATTAGAGGTCAGTCCTTATTATAGAACTAGAAAACACATAAGGGTTCACGGCAGTTCTGCATTCATCACAATAAACGTGTGTAAAACAGAGCAGTGATCCAGTGCACTTCAGTAAAAGCATTTCAGGCTGACAAGAATAAAGAGATTATAGAGTGCAACAGAACAAAAGTGTTTTTTCCATTCAACTTTAGTGAGGGAAAGAACTACAATCCTATGAAGCATTGCCAACAGCAAATATATATACACACACACACACACACACACACTCACCTAAAGGATTATTAGGAACACCTGTTCAATTTCTCATTAATGCAATTATCTAATCAACCAATCACATGGCAGTTGCTTCAATGCATTTAGGGGTGTGGTCCTGGTCAAGACAATCTCCTGAACTCCAAACTGAATGTCAGAATGGGAAAGAAAGGTGATTTAAGCAATTTTGAGCGTGGCATGGTTGTTGGTGCCAGACGGGCCGGTCTGAGTATTTCACAATCTGCTCAGTTACTGGGATTTTCACGCACAACCATTTCTAGAGTTTACAAAGAATGGTGTGAAAAGGCAAAAACATCCAGTATGCGGCAGTCCTGTGGGAGAAAATGCCTTGTTGATGCTAGAGGTCAGAGGAGAATGGGCCGACTGATTCAAGCTGATAGAAGAGCAACTTTGACTGAAATAACCACTCGTTACAACCGAGGTATGCAGCAAAGCATTTGTGAAGCCACAACACGCACAACCTTGAGGTGGATGGGCTACAACAGCAGAAGACCCCACCGGGTACCACTCATCTCCACTACAAATAGGAAAAAGAGGCTACAATTTGCACGAGCTCACCAAAATTGGACAGTTGAAGACTGGAAAAATGTTGCCTGGTCTGATGAGTCTCGATTTCTGTTGAGACATTCAGATGGTAGAGTCAGAATTTGGCGTAAACAGAATGAGAACATGGATCCATCATGCCTTGTTACCACTGTGCAGGCTGGTGGTGGTGGTGTAATGGTGTGGGGGATGTTTTCTTGGCACACTTTAGGCCCCTTAGTGCCAATTGGGCAATGTTTAAATGCCACGGCCTACCTGAGCATTGTTTCTGACCATATCCATCCCTTTATGACCACCATGTACCCATTCTCTGATGGCTACTTCCAGCAGGATAATGCACCATGTCACAAAGCTCGAATAATTTCAAATTGGTTTCTTGAACATGACAATGAGTTCACTGTACTAAAATGGCCCCCACAGTCACCGGATCTCAACCCAATAGAGCATCTTTGGGATGTGGTGGAATGGGAGCTTCGTGCCCTGGATGTGCATCCCACAAATCTCCATCAACTGCAAGATGCTATCCTATCAATATGGGCTAACATTTCTAAAGAATGCTTTCAGCACCTTGTTGAATCAATGCCACGTAGAATTAAGGCAGTTCTGAAGGCGAAAGGGGGTCAAACACAGTATTAGTATGGTGTTCCTAATAATCCTTTAGGTGAGTGTATGTATATATATATATATATAAAAACACTATATTTTAAGACCGACTTGATAACATCATTTGCAGTGCTTCATTGGCTTCAGCGCCCCATTTTGCTTGTTTCGACTCTCTGATTGGTGTAATTTTCAGTACAGCATTCAGTACAGCATTATGAAACCAGGAATTCCGCTGTTAAACACGACTATTTTAAAACTTGTTGAAATAATGTGGGGCTGACGTCTTCAACGGAAGCAAAAACCTTTGATTAACAACCTCGTAGTGCACAGTAAAGCTGTCTTTAAACGTTTATAAGTTATCGTTAAAAAAATAATTTCCCTATGGGGTAAAAGAATGGAGCTTTTTCCTTCCGGAACCTGACTGTTGCGCTCCATTAGTGCACAATGGCTCTGTTCCCAAACATTCTAAATAACTAATTTAGATTTATTTTGAAACAATTATGAAATTGAAATAAAAATAATAATAAAATAATGAACTTTTAAGGTGTCCTTGTTACAGTTTAATTATAAATTTAAGTACCGAGTAATATTAACTATGTGTACTTACTATAGGGTTAGGTTTGTTGTACCCTAGCAACCGCATAGCAACACCCTAGCAACCACATAGTAACACCCTAGCAACCACCTCAAGTACCCTAGCAACCACATAGCAAAATCTTAGCACCCACCCCAAGTACCCTAGCGCCAGCTGAGGAAATTCAGGGTTTCACCAGCTATCCTGAAAACTTTCTATTTAGGGGCGATAGAAAGTGTATTAACTCAGTGCATCACAGCGTGGTATGGGAACAGCACCAGTCATGACCGCAAAGAGTCGTGCGCTTATCCGAGCGTATCTCAGGGTCAGCTCTCCCGTCTCTGCAGGACGTCTACACCAAACGCTGCAAAGGCAGAGCTACTAAGATCATCAAGGACTCTAATCACCCTGCAAACCCTCATTTCACGCTGCTGCCATCTGGTAGCGCTTCAAGCCTGATGGCCAAAACTGAGAGACTCAGGAGGAGCTTCTTCCCCCAGGCCATCAGACTCCTAAACTCAGTCACTTAACATCACGTGACTTCACTTCAGGATAAACATCGATACACTGACATTGCACTGCACTTTCTGTTCTCGTTGTTACTGTGTAACAACCTGTTATAAACCTGTTTGCACATTATACTCTTATACATTTGTTAACCACATATTTATAAGTCTACAGTTTACTCACTGCACAGTCTACTTCAATTATTTTATTCCACTTTATTCTTATTTTTATTTTTTTTCTACTTGACTTGATTATTTATAATTCTACAGATATATATATATATATATATATATAGTACTTTATCCTATTTCTATATAATTTCCCTCTTGTGTTTTTAACTGTGAATTTGCACTGTCCATGGAGCGGACCTGTTTACATTTCACTGCCGGTTGTATATTCTGTATATAACTGTGTATGTGACAAATAAAACTCTTGAATCTTGAAATCACCCCCAAGTGCCCTAGCAACCACCCAGAATCCCTTAGCAACCGCACAGCAACCACCCTGAGTACCTTAGAAACCACACAGCAACACCCTAGCAACCACCCTGGGTATCTATCTATCTATCTATCTATCTATCTATCTATCTATCTATCTATCATCCATCATCCATCCATCATCCATCCATCATCCATCCATCATCCATCTATCCATCCATCCATCCATCCATCTATTATTCATCCATCCATCCATTATTCATCCATCCATCCATCCATTATCTATCCATCCATCCATTCATCCATTATCCATCCATCATTCATCCATCCATCCATTATCCATCCATCCATCCATCATCCATCCATCCATTCATCCATTATCCATCCATCCATCCATCATTCATCCATCCATCCATCCATCCATTATCTATCCATCCATCCATCCATTCATCCATTATCCATCCATCCATCCATCCATCATCCATCATCCATCCATTATCTATCTATCCATCCATCCATCCATTCATCCATTATCCATCCATCATTCATCCATCCATCCATCCATCCATCCATCATTCATCCATCCATCCATCCATCTTAGCTATTCGTTTTTAAAACTACTAAACTAAAACTCAAACCATTTCAAACTGAAAACCTTCAAACTTTAAGCTTGTAAAACTACTTTAAACTTTCTGGCTTGGCTTTTTCAAGCGAGCTTAAAGTCTGTCTACGAACTTTACTCATCTAGCTATTACTATTGTAACTACACGTAACAAGGACACTAAAATAAAGTGTTCACTCAGGAATTGCTAGTAAATTTCACAAATAAACGGCAAAACAAGTAACACATTGAATTAAACATGACATTTTGAAGTATTTTGGATTGTATTTCAGTGTTTTTTCCCAAAACGTTCCTTTCAATTCAGTGTGTTACTTGCCGTTTCTTTATAATTGTCTGTGAAATGTACTACTTTCTGAGTGCAAATTGTTTCCGCACCAGTGTAGGTTTTGGAGCAGAGCTAATAACAGAAGGAAAAACCCCAGCTCCTTTCATGTGCACTCTTCTTTAATGTTTTGCAAAATTACTGATTTGGGGCTTCAGCTCTTTTGCCTCATGTGGCAGAGCGGCTAAATACCCGGGAAGGACCCAACCCAGCTCAATATCCTTGTCCAAGCCTGCAATCAAAGGGGAATTTCTTACATATGCCCCGGATCTAAGCCCACACAGCCTAATTGCCAGTTAAAGCTCCGGGAGGAAAAGACTTCGTTAGAGCTCGTCGTGCAGAAGTGGGGCCGAACTCTAAAGGGATTGATGAAAAGAGACGGATTCCAAGGTGTCCTCGATTCGGAATTTGCAGGCGACCTTGTTTTTCCCTTGCAGGCCTAAATTAACCGATGCATCATCTATACTGGGATTTGGTGGATGTGGACCAGATTTTATTTTTGGCGCAGTCGTTCCTCTGCCTCTGTCAATGGATTTATCATGGGCCGTACTGTCACATAAATGTCTGCTTGCTCGACGTGTGAGGCGTGCAATAGTTGTGCTCTCTTTGATATAAAAAGAACTATATAATGGCCTAGATTGGACTGAATAGGTGGCCTAGAATTAGCAAAATGGATGGCAACAGTGGTGCTCGTGAAAGTAGGTGAATGAGTGCAGACAGAAAGACATGCATTCACATGCACTCGCATTCTATGCAGTTTTAATGCATGCAATGCGATTCAAAACAATGCATTGCCACAAGGGACACTAACACAAACAACCCGTTATGCTGCTTGATATTGCAAATTGATATTTATCATCATATTTTAATTTCTTATCGTAATCATAAACTCTGGTTTGTAGGGAAAATTGTTTTACAGTTTGCTGCAATTTAACCGCATTCTGTGGAGTGAACGGAAACATTGTTGCTTTCTCCAGAGCTGCTTCACAGCTGTATCGACTGTTTTGATAAAAATATATACATATTAAATGACAATATAGTTATTTTTGCTTTATATAAGGTTTTTATATCATCCAAATTTTTATACTATAAATTCTTCCTTTCCAGTCACTCCTTGTCCGTTCTCAGTCTTTGTTAGTGTGTGTTGCTGCCTGATCGACTGTGTGCTGGGAATACCATTAAAACTGTTCATTTGGATTTATTATCTTTGTGTCTGCCTTCCTGCAACCACCGTGACATATCCGTGCCACAGAGGGCTGTTTTCCCAAATATCAGCATGACTGCAAATGTGACAGCCTATTGATTTCATCAAACAGTCTAATAAACAAGTTAATGTAGGTGACTTTCATTTTAGTCTTCTCAGTTTTTGCATTATTTCGCCAACAAAAATACTTCCAAACAGAGTCATTGTGCACCTCCGAGCAACACACACATGAATTCAGTTTTGTGTTTTTAACGAATCGTTTGACTGAATGATGGGGTCCAACTGTTTTTATGAAATGGGCCTCCGGATTGCAAAGGCCGCCTCTGGTCATTGTATAAAGCGCTACAGAAATATAGCTTTCTTCTTCTAACAATTATAGCAGCTAATGAATCAGAAGTCTTGCACATTCACAGAAAATATCTTCTGTTTTCTGTCTCCTGTTGCATTTTCATAACCTTTCTTCTTCTGCCATCCGTTTTGTTTTTAATAGAATTGCACTGCGGAATTGCTGAAGTGTGTAATACTTTCATAAATATGCACAAGGGAAACGCACCCTTGCATCACCTTGGCTAAGAATGCACATCTGCATTTGTCAACTTTTAGTGTATGTTTGTACCCGAGTGAGCCGGTAATTATTACCTGAGCAGCAGAAACAGGAATAAGATCAGATGCATCTGATGTTTCGGTTTCGCAGACTTTGTGGGGATTTTCCAGGATCTAAAGTTCAGCGTGTCAGACGCTTGCTTCCTGCTATCGCCTGAAAACAAAGACAACCTCAATTTGAAGGTTAATGACAAGCAAACTGTTTATTAAAGGAATAGTTCATGCAAAAATTCGTTCATATACTCAAAATGTTAAGGAACACGTTTTCAAAGAATATTAATGCTGCTCTTTTAACAACTTGCATTTCTCACAGAAAGCTGCAAACGAATCATATTGACGACTGTTATGGTAGTTTTATGCATGTTTAAAGTTTAACGGTGACGTTATGGTTTCAATGCGTGGAAAAGAGCAGAATGGACATTCGTCGACATTTGTGTTGCACTGAAAAATCATTGGTTTGGGATGAATAAGTGAAAAAAATGTTACATTTTGGGTGAACAATTCCTCTTTTGGTTTGTAGTCTCACAGATCAGTGTCGCGCAAAATCTGCACAGTAACTCAAGCAGGAACAACAGAAATGTTAATAGCACAACAAAGAGAAAACACACACAGCAAGACAAAGAAGTGCTGTCCTCTTACGAGACGCTGCCTCACCATCAGCAGCTTCAAAGCACACATGGCGGCGGGGACGTGTGGACGAGTGCGGTGGGAATCGACAGATAAAACGGTACAACTCGTCTCATCCCTCGTTTATTTCCAAAACAAACACACACACATAAAACCAACCCTGCCCTCCTGTCTGCTGCCGAGTCCTGTGCACAAGATGCACCGTTGCTTGAGATAAGAAATATTCATTCTCTTAGCAAATTGCACTCCAGCCCACATCTAAAGCCCATAAAATACAGTTTATAGCTGTACCTAAATGCATGTTGTAGTGATGTGATTTTAGTGCATTTATCAGGCCCATAACACCCGCACTTCACGGCTCACATGGGAAAAATAAGAGGTACTTTTACAAAAGCTTTGCACTGTAGAGCAAATAATGTGCATTTTTATAGTTACATTTAAAAATATATATTTTTTTAAATTAATAAACAAAATAATAAAAAAAAAGTCAATTGTACACATGGGGAGCATGCATATATGCATATATATATATATATACACTCTCACCTAAAGGATTATTAGGAACACATACTAATACTGTGTTTGACCCCCTTTCGCCTTCAGAACTGCCTTAATTCTACGTGGCATTGATTCAACAAGGTGCTGAAAGCATTCTTTAGAAATGTTGGCCCATATTGATAGGATAGCATCTTGCAGTTGATGGAGATTTGTGGGATGCACATCCAGGGCACGAAGCTCCCGTTCCACCACATCCCAAAGATGCTCTATTGGGTTGAGATCTGGTGACTGTGGGGGCCATTTTAGTACAGTGAACTCATTGTCATGTTCAAGAAACCAATTTGAAAGGATTCGAGCTTTGTGACATGGTGCATTATCCTGCTGGAAGTAGCCATCAGAGAATGGGTACATGGTGGTCATAAAGGGATGGACATGGTCAGAAACAATGCTCAGGTAGGCCGTGGCATTTAAATGATGCCCAATTGGCACTAAGGGGCCTAAAGTGTGCCAAGAAAACATCCCCCACACCATTACACCACCACCACCAGCCTGCACAGTGGTAACAAGGCATGATGGATCCATGTTCTCATTCTGTTTACACCAAATTCTGACTCTACCATCTGAATGTCTCAACAGAAATGGAGACTCATCAGACCAGGCAACATTTTTCCAGTCTTCAACTGTCCAATTTTGGTGAGCTTGTGCAAATTGTAGCCTCTTTTTCCTATTTGTAGTGGAGATGAGTGGTACCCGGTGGGGTCTTCTGCTGTTGTAGCCCATCCGCCTCAAGGTTGTGCATGTTGTGGCTTCACAAATGCTTTGCGGCATACCTCCGTTGTTATTTCAGTCAAAGTTGCTCTTCTATCAGCTTAAATCAGTCGGCCCATTCTCCTCTGACCTCTAGCATCAACAAGGCATTTTCTCCCACAGGACTGCCGCATACTGGATGTTTTTCCCTTTTCACACCATTCTTTGTAAACCCTAGAAATGGTTGTGCGTGAAAATCCCAGTAACTGAGCAGATTGTGAAATACTCAGACCGGCCCGTCTGGCACCAACAACCATACCACGCTCAAAATTGCTTAAAATCACCTTTCTTTCCCATTCTGACATTCAGTTTGGAGTTCAGGAGACTGTCTTGACCAGGAACACACCCCTAAATGCATTGAAGCAACTGCCATGTGATTGGTTGATTAGATAATTGCATTAATGAGAAATTGAACAGGTGTTCATAATAATCCTCTAGGTGAGTGTATACACAGTGAATAACACTGGTTATCTCTTCATCACGGCTCCTGTTAGTGGGTGGGATATATTAGGCAGCAAGTGAACATTTTGTCCTCAAAGTTGATGTGTTAGAAGCAGGAAAAATGAGCAAGCGTAAGGATTTGAACGAGTTTGACAAGGGCCAAATTGTGATGGCTAGACGACTGGGTCAGAGCATCTCCAAAACTGCAGCTCTTGTGGGGTGTTCCCGGTCTGCAGTGGTCAGGATCTATCAAAAGTGCTCCAAGGAAGGAACAGTGGTGAACCGGCCACAGGGTCATGGGCGGCCAAGGCTCATTGATGCACGTGGGGAGCGAAGGCTGGCCCGTGTGGTCCGATCAAAGGTGCGTGTGCTGAACAAACAAGTCCGATCCATGGAGGCCCCACCTCACAGCTTACAGGACTTAAAGGATCTGCTGCTAACATCTTGGTGCCAGATACCACAGCACACCTTCAGGGGTCTAGTGGAGTCCATGCCTCGACGGGTCAGGGCTGTTGTTATATATACACACACATACATATCATCATATTAGAAGGATTTCTGAAGGGTCATGTGACACTGAAGACTGGAGTAATGATGATAAACTCAGCTTTAATCACAGGAATAAATTACACTTTACTATATATTCACATAGAAAACAGTTATTTTGAATTATAAAAATATTTAAAAATTTTGATCAAATAAATGCAGCCCCAAACTTTTAAATGGTATATAATTATTTTAAATAATCATATATAAAATAAATCACAATATCATAAATCACATATACATATATATTTCTATCATAAATTACATATCATAAATGATTCTAGTGAAAAAATGGGATTTAATAAAATAATGTAATTACAAATTGTGCGTCACTGTATAAAAGCACTCCAGGTTGTGCTGTATATAGTTCTAGCTTTGACTATATTCACAATAAGCATGGGCTTTTGTGAATTAATTATAAAACCAGATCATATATCATATAAAGATCAGTATCCAGGCCAATCTAATTGGTTTGCGTTATAAAATAATTTTGACATATGCAAATACATTTTTTTGTGCTAACATTACTCATCCACCGCAGCGCAGACGTTACATCAATTCAATTAAAAATGTCTTGATTTCATCTCACACCATTTATTTACCACATCCCAAACCAGCATCAACAGAGATTATTGAGACTAGCAGGCGAAGGCGTTTCACAACACAACGGGCAGATGCATGCTGGGAGCGTCTTACGGGCAGCGGGCCAAAGACGGTGGCGCGTCACTTTTGTGCTGAGTTGCAAAATGCAAATTGGTTTGTAAAATACGTCTCGCTGGGTGACACAAAACGGCTGTTCAGGAAAACAACATTCCTGCATGAAGAGTAAAGTTGCGCCGCAGTTCCGGAAAGGAAATAGGAAGCACAATTAGTCAGTTGACTATTTTTAGGCTGTTATGACAAGATACCCACATGCATCTAAATAAAAGACTTGATCTGTTATTGCAACAATCAGATCTGTGTTAACCAGTTACATCAGTTCTTTAAAAGGTCACTCACGGTGTCCTTTCCACTGCTTTGAGTTCGTCTAAAACATCAATGATTTATTGCATCTCGGTGGCTTTCTGAGCAGATAAGAACACAGCATCCGGGTTCAAAGGACAAGTCTGGGTTAATAGCAGACATGAGTGTGCTTTCCTCATTATAGCATGCTTTCAGAAACACGACACTGATTAACCGCTGAACACAGAACCTTATCTGCCTAATGAATGACCATTACCGAGTTTATCTCACAGCTACATTTGAACGAGGAAGTCTAGCATTTTGGTTACTGGATAAAACTACAGCAATGGTTGCATTTGTGTGGCTTTCTTTATGTTGTCAAGAGGCGGTAAGGCTCAGAGGATTGATGCTTAACCGTATTGAAAATGCCTCAGAGCACCAGGATACGCTGTGTTTACTACACGATTGTGAAACCAAGCAACGAGCTCCTGGGCTGCAGGGATCAGGGATGCATGCAGGAGCCATAAACACGCTCATAAAGGCCAACAAATTAATTTCATGCAAAACAGCTTTTTAAAAGAAAGTGCATCGGATGCATTAATCACGTGTGCAAAACTTGGCCACCGTGATGTTTTGTTGCTTTGGCGTTACTAGGGTATTCTGGGTAGTTTACCAATATCTAACACCTAGTGTTCAAGCATTTGTAAAAGCATGCTTGCCTGAGCAAACGGCAATAACAGCTGGCAGGATGTGTTTATTTTTAGGGATGCACGATATATATCAGCCACCATATCGGTATTGGCCGATATATGTTCATTTTTTAAGGTTATCGGCCCGATATCGATAAAGACGATAAGTAGCTGAGATGATGGGTTTGAATTGCTTGAAATATGATTGGAATCACTTCAAAAATGAAAATACAATTAATGCAGCATGTGCAGCGCAGGTTTATCCTATCGGCTACATAAAATTATAATGAAAGCATCATAATTGTGTGCTTGGGACGTGGCCTTCAATGCAGAGACTTTTGTTTTTGTAATCAGGCTCTCAAAAATTAGAAAAAAAAAAATAGGATTTAGATTTATTGCTAATCTAGTATCGGCCAAAATTTTCATATCTGTGCATCCCTACTTATTTTGTTTGTCTGCTTTGTTTCATGCTTTTGGTTTTAATAAACTTATTTCATCTTTTGGGAAGTAAGTAAAACGGCCAATATATGGTTCATTTTTAAAGATATCGTTATCGGCCTGATAAGAATATTTGTCCTATATATTAATGCCGATAAATAATTATATTTATGCTTCAGATGTTTGTCATGATGGTTTTGAATTGCTTGAAATATGATTGGAAATCACATCAAAAAAAGGAAAATAGTCATATAGGCATAAAATTATAATGAGAACATCATAATTGTGTGCTTGGGACGTGGATTTTAATGGTGAGACTTTTGTTTTTGGAATCAGGCTCTCAAAAATGATATAAAAATTTGGATTCAACCAATATATCGGTTATCGGCTTTCAAGTATAGAAAATTATCGGTATCGGCCAAAATGTTGCATCCCTAATCTTTTGGGAAGTAAAACTCAAAAAAGCCCAAGCGAAAAAAGAAAAAAAAAAAAAAAGTGCTCAAATGCATTACAATATCACTGTAGAAGAAACAATCCCAAGATGCTAAATGGATTAAAAGTTGATTAGATTTATGCATGTACTTTAGTTCTGTTTACTTGCACAGAGAACAGCAATAATAATGAAGCAACATGAGTGGTAGGAAACTCAAAGCACAGGCCGATTGTGGGGAGCAAAGGTCACGTCAACACTCACGCAAGACGCTGATCAAAGACACAAGCAGCTGTTTATCTCTCAAAGTTACAAGCCGCGGAAAATATTTCCATGGGCCAGACCGCAGCTGAGAGCACCACAAGTTATTTTGAGACTTTCCCAATGCTTCACGCTCCCCATTTCTCATCTTCCTAATTCGGCATTGTCATGCTTCGACGAGTCAGGGTTGCATGATCTTCCCTTTGCCGTTCCAATTACAATATCCATCTGTGGTGGAGACTGTACGGCTTCATCTATGCATTCCTAATAATCCTGCACTAGATAATGAGCGGTTTGTTATCCGAGCGTGCATTTCCAGTAACAGCCCCTGCTGAAACCACTAATGGCGTTGATGCATGTCTAAATTGACCTTACTTAAGGATTTATTCGGGTCGAGAGATGTTACTGTTGAAAGGCTGGAGGAATATGCAGTATCCAGAAATACTCATTATGCTTTTTGTAGTCCTTTCAGATCAATTGCATGAGATTATTCGCATGCTAATTCAAACAAAAAACACCCTACAGATAACATGTATGCCACGATAGATTACTACAGTCAAGATACAAAACCAGAGTAAACACAGTGACCCGGCTATTCCAGAGCTGGGCATGTGACCATGTGTTGTTTTACAAGCTACCGCATTCATCGCATTTCTTTGGAGGCTCTGCACGTGTTTGGAGAGATTTATATTCATGCAACTCCAATTTTACCACTTTGCATTGTTGCACTGCTCTCTGTTTGCATTGATGTTTTACAGCAAAATATGACATGCATTTAAAACGGCTATAAATTAATGCATTGTAAACTGTTTTTAACATGCTAATTCAAACATAAAAATCACCATATTTGCAAAGCTTAAACATAAATCGCGCACTTTCTTTTGAGGCTTCGTGCATGTTTATGTACGCTAATCCACTTCATTGCATTTTTGCAATGCTCCTATTATGTAACCGCTTGCATTGATGTTGCACAGTAAAATATGACGCATGCATGCACTTAAAACTGCAATCATCACCTTCCTAGCATTATTCCAGCTCATTTGCAGGGTCTGCTTTCCCACACTTAAAACGGCAATAAAAGCATGAATGCATTGGTGGATATTTTTAAGAAGCCAATTCAAACATAAATCACCCTACATGCAAAACTTAAACAGATAACATGCGTTACGTTAAATGTCAAACTACAAGGTATCGCGCTCATCGCACTTCTTTTGAGGCTCTGCATGTAAGATTTATATTCATGTACGCCAATCCACGTCATTGCATTTTTGCAATGCTCCTGTCCTGTGATATTGCACAGTAAAATAAGATGCTTGCATGGATTTAAAATGGCTATAAATGAATGCATTGGTTGATATACCAATTCAAACACAAAACACTATGCAAAAACGGATAACATGCATCCCATGTTAAAATACTATAGTCAAGATACCAAACAAGAGTAAACTAAGCACAGTGACCTGGAAATACCAGAGTTGGGAATATGCTGTTTTACAAGCTAATGCATTTATCGCATTTCTTTTAAGGCTCTGCACGTGTTGGGAGATTTATATTCTTTGTTGCACTGCTCTTGTTATGCAATGGATTGCATTGATATTGCACAGTAAAATATGACTCATGCATTTAAAACTGCGATAAATTAATGCATTGCTTGATATTTTAACATGCTAAGTCTAACAAAAACACCATCTATGCAAAATTTAAACTGATTACATCCATGATGCAATGTTAAAATGCCAGTTAAGATCACATACAAGACTCGGGAATACCACGTGTAATACCATCGCATTTCTTTTGGGTCTTTGTTATGTAACTGTTTGTATTGATATTTTGCATGCATTTACAATTGCTATAAATAATTGCATTGGTTGAGATAAAAAATAAATAAATAAATCCCCTTATATGCAAAACCTAAACAGATAACATGTTAAAATACCATAGTCAAGATAACAAACATGAGGGGACAGTGATTCAGAGTTGAGCATGTGGCCGTATGCTTTTACAAGCTGTCGTATTCGTGGCATTTCTGAGGCTCTGCACGTGTTGGGAGAGATTTATACTCATGCCTAACCATTGTTGCACTGCTCGTTATGTAACTTTGCACTGATATTGCATAGCAAAATATAATGCATGCACGGTAAAACAGGTTTTTACGATTCAAGTGAAAAAGTCATTCGCGTAACTGAGGTGACGTACACAGACGGTAGGGTTTTTCAGCATTAGTCACACACGCACACACACTTTCATTCACTCCACCCATGTCTGACGAGGCAGTTTCCTGCAACACACAATGCACGTAGCAATGCTACCTAACGCACCCAAACACGACCCAGATAACTGGTTACGCTAATGATTTACATGTCAGTGCACATATTACATGTCTCAGATACTCCAGAGAAGTATTATATATTAACTAGGCTGCATTCTGATTATTAGTACTGCAACATGAACACTGGAACGTAAAGTAAATGAGTAAATGATCAGCACATCCGAGAGGACGCACACGTTGGACGTTTGCCCTTCATAACGCGTCCCAAATCAAAAGCTCCAGCGCTCAGATCCTCAGAAGAAGCAAGCAGAGACTCTCCGTTAATACAAGATCAGAAAATGTATTTGGCAATTTTAAACAAGTGCATACAAGTACAGCTAGAAGCGTTTTCCAATGTTTGCCAAGTGCTCGTAGAGTTGCATTAGTCACATTCTACGTTTAACAGGAACTGCCACCATACCTAAAAGTACATCAAGAAATCGTTAAACATCGACAAAGAAGAACGTAGTCCGTTATAATGAGTACATACCTTTTATCTTCAAAAAATATAGAAACACAATGTATTCAAAAATCAAAAAATGTACAGCAATGTTTACGAAGTATGCATGTCCCTTATGTCCATTATATACAAGTCCATTAGTTTCTGTCTGGATGTATGCATGTGATATTCATATTTATATATTTATATAGACCAATATTTTTGAATATTTTCAAAAAAAAGGGTGAAAAAAAAAAAAAACGAAATCAAGGGTCCCTCTCCTTTTTTACTTTGACGTCTCCAGCGAGAATGGTGGCGATTTCACCTTGCATGAAAGCCCACGGTACGTTCGAGCCCACCAGGGGGCATTTCTCCCCGCTCGGACAGTACACCTCTCCGGTAGCGCCCTGCTGTTTGATGCTCTCCCGGGAACATGGGAAGCAGAACTTGTGTGACGGCACCGAAGGGCACTGCACAAAGTGTGTGTCCTCCAGCCTCTCGTGGCAAAGCGTGCAGCACAGCGGGATGCTGCTAGGAACCGACGAGTCCGGAATGCTCTGAGGATGCACCGGATCCATGCCCGGCACGTGAGGCGTCCCCGAACCCTGCGCCAGCCGCCGCTGGTTTGGCGACAGCGGGCTGCTGCTGTTTCTGCGCGTCGTCGAGTGGACCTGGTTGGCATCCTTGGGCGAGCTGTTGCCGCCGGCGTTGTCCGCGGCCATTATGAGCGCCGCCATGGGAGAATGTCCGTTTTGAGTGGCGGCGGTGGCCGCGGCGGGCTCCGGCGGAGTGGTGCGAGGGTGCGGGGATATCGTGGAGGGTGGGGAGGAGAAGCTGGGTGGCTGCACCGGGGGCATTTTCAAACCACCTTCTGCCGCCGCTGGGAGCCACTGTCCTTCTCCGTTAATCTTCCCGCCGCTGCCCTCCCCATCCGGCTCCGGCGAGGCTTTTCTCTTCAGATTCTTGGGATGTTTGCCTCTATCTGCAAAAAAGCATGAGTGTGCATGAATGGGCTGCACTATACTAGCACAAAGTGTCTTTATGCAACAACAATGTAGCAGACGCAGTGATGTATTGTAGTGCCAGACGTAACAATGAGGCTGACTGCAAATGCACCACATGCAAATACACGTTGAGCTTTGATCAGCGGAAATTTTCTTGCAGCTGACTCATGCCATAGTGCTCCCATTCAAATCAGACCATTTAAGAGACTATAGTAGCATTCTACTGTATCTATCCATCTATCTATCTATCTATCTATCTATATATATATATATATATACACACACACACACATACACACACACACACACACACACACACACACACATATTTTTTATTTATAAACATTTTACTATGCATGGCATTCCCTGAATGCAAATTATTATATAGTCTACCAATACCAATTTGTATTGCATGCATCTAGATGTACAAATATACAAAATGCTGGGTTGTTTCCAACAGTCAAATATGGACAAATCCAACCGTTGGTTGAAATTTTTAAATTACATTTTTAAACCCAACGGTTTTTAAACCAAACCGTTAAAATTTGAATTGCATTTTAAAACCCAACGGTTGGTTTTGTCCACATTTGACCGTTGGAAACAAGCCAGCATTTTAGAGACATACACATATTTTACCATACAAGATTGAAAATATGACATTCCCTAAATACAAGATATTATATAGCCTACCAATACAAACCGTCAATTTGCCTATATATATTTACACATTTCACACATACCTGATTTGGAAGCAGGAGCATTTGTCTCGTACATGACTCTCTGCTGCATGTGCTCCTTCTTATATCTGCTGTCGTACGGGTTGAGCGTCATTAGTTCCCGGACCGTTTTGTTCTTGTTGATCCAGTCGTCCGCCCGGGTCTTGTGGTTGTCGCTGATGTCCGGCGTCATGCTGTCCGGTCGGTGCTTGTCCTTGTCGTGCTCCGTGCTGGAGACCGAGGCTGGCCGCTTATTTCCGCCGAGGTCAGCAGGGCTGAGACCCGACATCTGTCCCGGTCTGCCGTTGATCGCGTGCGCCATGCTGCCGTTCACCAAAGGCACTAGATTGGGTGGCACGCCGCTAGTCCTGCGCGGGTTAGGACTCTGGCGGTTGAGCTCCGGCGGATCGTCCGGTTTTGAGAATCCGTTCGGGACCGGGATGCCGTTGGCATGCCGCGCGGACTGGTATTCGGGTCCCAGCCTGGGCGGACGGTCGGAGGAGAGCGGGTAGCGGTCAAGGGGCTGCGGTGGACGCGAGCCCGGGTCTCCCGACGCGTGATTCAACGCCTGGATCTCCTTCCCCGACAACGGTTTTCCCGGTCCCGCCGGTCTGCCGTCCTGAAATCCATGGGCTCTTTTGAGCTGCCGAGCGGTTTCAATGACAAACTCGATCCTGTCGGCTCCTTCGTAGTTCACACATCCTCTGCAAACGGGTTCGGTAAAATCCCAGATCATAGCCCACGGCATGCGGGGCAAGTCACATAAATAACACGACTGCCTCCTCGAAGCAGCAACCGCCGCGGACGACATCGCTCTTTTTGGTGAAAACCCTCCGAAATCAAGCGCAATCCTCTTTGAAACGGATGCTCTGGGAAAAATCGGTAGGCTCCTCTCGCGCTCACACAAGTAATAATTAAGTTACAAACAGAACTTCATAGTAGCGTGCGCTTTACTACGACGTGCGCGCGATCTCTCTCACTCACTACTACCGCGGCCAGGCTGGATCTCAATGTGGAGCAGTGACGTCACCGGCCGCCCCGCTCTGACTCTATTTACTTGATTCTTCGACAGAACTCCCCCTCCGGCGCATGCGCGCTGACGGCGCTCTCTCGGCGCCCCTCCCCTCTTTTCCTTTATTCAACTATGTTTGAATCGAGGCCAGAGCTGCGACGACGACGGCGAGAAGTAGGAAACACGCGAAAAGCGCTTTCGATATCATCGCCGCGTTGGAAACCATTCGAAGTCGAAAGTTCTGTTTAGAGTCGCTGACGTACGAGGACCATATATGCAAATCTGGCAAATTCTGGTGAGCTGTCAGTCACCTTTACATTTTTCAAGCGAATGTGGTCCCCATGGAAATATGAGGGAACTGCGATTTACAGGCGCGGGAAAAATGGAAATTAAATGAAATTTGTAACGGATATGCAATTTCTTATCTACTAGAAACTGCTCTCTAAAATATAGAAACATGGAAATGGTGTGGTTATTTATTTATGTATAATTTATGTTATACAGTGCCTGATAGACGTGCAATTTTAATTTTATAATTAAATGTTAATTTATTATTGTTAGAAATTGAGAGTATAAATATCACAGGAGATCCCTTACATTCCACTACAGCTTTCAGTTGTGTAAAGATGTCAATATTAATCTACTCATAAATATTAAGAATCTACATTTTCTATTTGTCATACTCATGCTCAAAATATTTACACTTTCATTTATACCACACTATACACACAAACTTGGCATCAAATCACATTTTCCCCCTCTGGTTTATATGCTTATACACATGTGATGGTATCAGGTTACTGAGTACATAATGTCCACAGTGTGAGAAGAACCAACAAATAGCTTTGCAGGTCCTTCCCTTTTGTTTTGGATCTGTTCCAAATGAGTGCAGCTTCAGGGCTCTTTGGGTGAAGCAATGCGTCTGAAATCTGCAGACACAAGGCAGGATGTGTTTGTGCAAGCCCTCGTGACGTTGGAAAGAGGAAGTAAGATGTTTAGTCACGTACCCACAGCTTGCCTCGCCCTTCTCAACGAACATCAAATCTGCTGGCCTGTAGCCAGGGCGTATAAATCAACCCTCCTAAAGGAATTGCAGCACTAGGGCGTGTTTTGTACCCGAGAAACTGTAAATACCGTCTTTTCTTTCCTGCCTGACGACTTATTCCTAACCCTTTGCATTCTGAGCAGGCCGATCGGATTTCACATGAACGTGTCACTCAAGGTCATGTTGTTTTTGTTATATCAGTGGCTCTCAACTGGCGGTCGTGACTCAAAAATGGGTCACAGATCCGTTCAGTCAAAAAACAAAGCTGAATGGAAATAATAGAAATGCTTATATAATCATGCATAGTTAGGAAAGCAAAATATACTGGGAAAAAATCCACAAAGAGGATAAAAATGGTTTGTATGGAAGCTTGTTTCTGCCACAGAATAAAAAATAAAATAAGGTCACTGCAACTTGAGTGATATATTTTGAAATTGAGTGATGTAAAGTCGGAATTGAGTGATATAGTTGGAATTGAGAGATGTAAAGTCGGAATTGAGAGATGTAAAGTCGGAATTGAGTGATATAGTCGGAATTGAGAGATGTAAAGTCGGAATTGAGAGATGTAAAGTCGGAATTGAGAGATGTAAAGTCGGAATTGAGTGATATAGTCGGAATTGAGAGATGTAAAGTCGGAATTGAGAGATGTAAAGTCGAATTGAGTGATATAGTCGGAATTGAGAGATGTAAAGTCGGAATTGAGAGATGTAAAGTCGGAATTGAGAGATGTAAAGTCGGAATTGAGAGATGTAAAGTCGGAATTATAGTGAATTGATGATATAGTCGGAATTGAGAGATGTAAAGTCGGAATTGAGTGATATAGTCGGAATTGAGAGATATAGGAATTGAGAGATGTAAAGTCGGAATTGAGTGATAGTCGGAATTGAGAGATATAGGAATTGAGAGATGTAAAGTCGGAATTGAGTGATATAGTCGGAACTAAGAGATGTAAAGTCGGAATTGAGTGATATAGTCGGAATTGAGTGATATAGTCGGAATTGAGTGATATAGTGAATTGAGTGATATAGTCGGAACTGAGAGATGTAAAATCGGAACTGAGTGATGTAAAGTCGGAATTGAGAGATCTAGTCGGAACTGAGAGATGTAAAGTCGGAACTTCGAGATATAGTCGGAACTGAGAGGTGTAAAGTCGGAATTGAGAGATGTAAAGTCGGAACTGAGTGATATAAAGTCAGAATTGAGAGATATAGTCGGAATCGAGAGATATAGTCAGAATCGAGAGATATAAAGTCGGAATCGAGAGAAAGTCAGAATTGAGAGATATAAAGTCAGAATAAAGTGATATAAAGTCAGAATAAAGTGATATAAAGTCAGAATCGAGAGATATAGTCAGAATCGAGAGATATAGTCAGAATCGAGAGATATAGTCAGAATCGAGAGATATAAAGTCGAGAATTGAGAGAATTGAGAGTCAGTCAGAATTGAGAGATATAAAGTCAGAATAAAGTGATATAAATTCAGAATAAAGTGATATAAAGTCAGAATCGAGAGATATAAAGTCAGAATCGAGAGATATAAAGTCAGAATCGAGAGATATAAAGTCAGAATCGAGAGATATAAAGTCAGAATCGAGAGATATAAAGTCGGAATTGAGAGAAAGTCAGAATTGAGAGATATAAAGTCAGAATTGAGAGATATAAAGTCAGAATTGAGAGATATAAAGTCAGAATAAAGTGATATAAAGTCAGAATCGAGAGATATAGTCAGAATCGAGAGATATAGTCAGAATCGAGAGATATAAAGTCGGAATTGAGAGAAAGTCAGAATCGAGAGATATAAAGTCAGAATCGAAAGTGATATAAAGTCAGAATTGAGAGATATAGTCAGAATCGAGAGATATAAAGTCAGAATCGAGAGATATAAAGTCAGAATCGAGAGATATAGTCAGAATCGAGAGATATAGTCAGAATCGAGAGATATAAAGTCAGAATTGAGAGATATAAAGTCAGAATCGAGAGATATAAAGTCAGAATTGAGAGATATAAAGTCAGAATTGAGAGATATAAAGTCAGAATCGAGAGATATAGTCAGAATCGAGAGATATAGTCAGAATCGAGAGATATAAAGTCGGAATTGAGAGAAAGTCAGAATTGAGAGATATAAAGTCAGAATAAAGTGATATAAAGTCAGAATAAAGTGATATAAAGTCAGAATCGAGAGATATAGTCAGAATCGAGAGATATAGTCAGAATCGAGAGATGTAAAGTCGGAATTGAGAGATGTAAAGTCGGAATTGAGAGATGTAAAGTCGGAATTGAGAGATGTAAAGTCGGAATTGAGTGATATAGTCGGAATTGAGAGATGTAAAGTCGGAATTGAGAGATGTAAAGTCGGAATTGAGAGATGTAAAGTCGGAATTGAGTGATATAGTCGGAATTGAGAGATGTAAAGTCGGAATTGAGTGATATAGTCGGAATTGAGAGATGTAAAGTCGAATTGAGTGATATAGTCGGAATTGAGAGATATAGGAATTGAGAGATGTAAAGTCGGAATTGAGTGATAGTCGGAATTGAGAGATATAGGAATTGAGAGATGTAAAGTTGGAATTGAGTGATATAGTCGGAACTAAGAGATGTAAAGTCGGAATTGAGTGATATAGTCGGAACTGAGAGATGTAAAATCGGAACTGAGTGATGTAAAGTCGGAATTGAGTGATATAGTCGGAATTGAGAGATGTAAAGTCGGAATTGAGAGATGTAAAGTCGGAATTGAGAGATGTAAAGTCGGAATTGAGTGATATAGTCGGAATTGAGTGATATAGTCGGAATTGAGAGATATAAAGTCAGAATCGAGAGATATAGTCAGAATCGAGAGATATAGTCAGAATCGAGAGATATAAAGTCAGAATCGAGAGAAGTCAGAATTGAGAGATATAGTCAGAATCGAGAGATATAGTCAGAATCGAGAGATATAGTCAGAATCGAGAGATATAAAGTCGGAATTGAGAGAAAGTCAGAATCGAGAGATATAGTCAGAATTGAGAGATATAAAGTCAGAATCGAGAGATATAAAGTCAGAATCGAGAGATATAGTCAGAATCGAGAGATATAAAGTCAGAATCGAGAGAAAGTCAGAATTGAGAGATATAGTCAGAATCGAGAGATATAGTCAGAATCGAGAGATATAAAGTCAGAATCGAGAGATATAAAGTCAGAATCGAGAGATAAAGTCAGAATCGAGAGATATAAAGTCAGAATTGAGAGATATAAAGTCAGAATCGAGAGATATAAAGTCAGAATCGAGTGATATAAAGTCAGAATCGAGAGATATAGTCAGAATCGAGAGATATAAAGTCAGAATTGAGAGATATAAAGTCAGAATTGAGAGAGATATAAAGTCAGAATCGAGAGATATAAAGTCAGAATCGAGAGATATAAAGTCAGAATCGAGAGATATAGTCAGAATCGAGAGATATAGTCAGAATCGAGAGATATAAAGTCAGAATTGAGAGAAAGTCAGAATTGAGAGATATAAAGTCAGAATCGAGAGATATAAAGTCAGAATTGAGAGATAAAGTCAGAATCAGAGAGATATAGTCAGAATCGAGAGATATAGTCAGAATCGAGAGATATAAAGTCGGAATTGAGAGAAAGTCAGAATTGAGAGATATAAAGTCAGAATAAAGTGATATAAAGTCAGAATAAAGTGATATAAAGTCAGAATCGAGAGATATAGTCAGAATCGAGAGATATAGTCAGAATCGAGAGATATAGTCAGAATCGAGAGATATAAAGTCGGAATTGAGAGAAAGTCAGAATTGAGAGATATAAAGTCAGAATAAAGTGATATAAAGTCAGAATAAAGTGATATAAAGTCAGAATCGAGATATAAAGTCAGAATCGAGAGATATAGTCAGAATCGAGAGATATAGTCAGAATCGAGAGATATAGTCAGAATCGAGAGATATAAAGTCAGAATCGAGAGATATAAAGTCAGAATCGAGAGATATAAAGTCGGAATTGAGAGAAAGTCAGAATTGAGAGATATAAAGTCAGAATAAAGTGATATAAATTCAGAATAAAGTGATATAAAGTCAGAATCGAGAGATATAGTCAGAATCGAGAGATATAAAGTCGGAATTGAGAGAAAGTCAGAATTGAGAGATATAAAGTCAGAATAAAGTGATATAAATTCAGAATAAAGTGATATAAAGTCAGAATTGAGAGATATAAAGTCAGAATCGAGAGATATAAAGTCAGGATTATCTTTTAACGTTTTATTCTGTGGTGGGAACAATCTTCCATAGGGTTGTGTCGACCACAATGTGTTTGGTGATGTGAATTATTCAATGAATATGAAAATACGCAAATAAATATGATTTACAATTTTGGTGCTATGTTGGGTCACCACCACCATAAAAAATATGCCATTTAAATTGAATAAACTTGACCAGTCTTGGCCCTTGCAAATGATTTAGCTCCACTCAGACTTTTTGATTTCATCATAATTCAGGAAATAAACCACTTCAGTGTTTGGTTTACCTTTGTATGATTTGCAGTGTTGCTCAAAACATGATGTCAAAATAAAATTCCATGTCCTGAAGCAAAACCAGTTGAGAAACACTGATCATGACTCAGCACTTCTTAAGCAATGCCTCATTAAAATAACACATGGGAAGGAAAACGTATTTCAAGGCTCCTGGCGTCTAAGCTTTTAAAAAAAAAAAAAAAAAAAAACATTTCAGTGGTTTGTTTGCGTTTAAGATAGTTATCATCATGCTTTATTCATCATCAGTGTGGTGCATTTACCTCTCGTGTGCTTTTGGGTTTTCGTCTGTCTCTCTTCCATGAGGTGGCCCATTTTCTACGTTATGTAACTCGTACAGATGTTCAAGGACGTGGTACTGTACATGAAAACAACACAAATCAAATATTGATATAGTTATATAAGGTCATATATGCAAATTTCACAATCTCTCATTCTCATAAAAAATGCCTCATCTTTTTTCTCATCAACTGCTACTAGTGTTCATTTCAGGTCTCGGAAGCCGAGCCAGACGCATTTACAGAGAGGCAGACAGCATAAAACAACACTAGCCTCCACTATAAAACAAGAGTGCGTGATAAAGCGTGTGCCGTGCTTTTGGGTTCACCGAAGTGTGTCAGGTGAACCCACTGACACAATGTCACTCTACCCAGCGTTTCCAAGTGCAGACAGTCTGTAAAATCTCTTTTCCTTCTGTTGATTGGCTGTAAATTTCTCAGGAAATGGTAACCATGGCAACCCCTGCGCTCACCAGGATAGCCCCGCTGACAAGCAACATCCTGTTTACCGTGTTGCTATTTTTTCTCTGCCTGGCTCACAAATTCAACTGAGAATGTTTTTGTTGCGAGTTACGAGTCTGTTGTGCAACCTCAGTTGTGTGATTACGAACCCAGCTACAGTCCGTGCATGTTGTACATAAAGTATTCACTGCACACACTTAAATATTACATTCATTCAGCATAAATTTCACCAAGAGGAGAATGTGCACTCGCAAAACAGCCAGAAAAAGCCTGAATTATTTGCATATTACCCCACTACTGTAATGTGTGTTTTATGCATTATTTTATGCGTATGCTTTAAGTGACTTTCAACTGAGGAACAAAAGCAATCCGTACATAGTGTATATTGATATGTACTTTATTCTTTAGATAAAAATAAATATGTGTATATGTATGCATGCGTGTGTGAGAGTGTGTCCTGTCATTGATTATTCACATCTAACATAAATTTGTAAATATATAATATACACACACTTACAAACATGAGTTAGAAGCGATTAAATTGCAATGAATCGATGACACACACACTGATTTGCTTTGATAAATTACCAATTAAATACTAATAAATTACTACGAACAGTAAGGCATATATTCATCTGGTTGTAATGAACCATGTACGTTAGATTGACAAAAAACACTGGAGCATTCTCACTTTGTCGGTGCAAACGGCAAACATTTTGTGACATCGGGGAGGTAGAAGAGCAATTATAAAATGGAGGAATTTAGTCAAAATGGAGGGCCTGAGAGAGGAGCAGAAAAAAATGTGCTCGGCGTCTGGAATCTGGGGGCTGGAGGCTGCAGAGGTGATGTCATTGGAGCAGAGGAGCTGGGAGAAAAACAAGTCTCTTTCTTTATTCAGATCCTCTTTGCAGTCCCAGCAGGGGTGAGAGGGGAGGGGAAGGGAGGGTGGCTTGGCAGGCGGTCGTGGCAGGGGCTGCTGGGAAATGGTGAAGGATGCCAAGCAGGCTCTGCAGCCAACATTAGTGGCTCACATCTTTGTTCTCTGAAACCTGGTGTGCTGCCAAAAGCCTCATTTCAGTTCCCCGCCATGATTACACTGGGTGTAGGCCAATTCCTGAGAGCTCGCAATCCTCTCTGTGGCTCTCGCTCTCCTTCAAAGGCTCGCTGCCAAACATGCAGCAGTTTCCATGGCGACGGCGAGTGGAACATAAAAAGTAAGTAATGATTCAGGCAGAGCGCCAGATGTGCCACATGTGCAACAGTTATAAAAAATTTTTTTTTTTTAAAAAGCATGATGAAGTAGAAAAGGCTGGTCTAGTCTGGTAATTGTGCCTGTTAGGAGAGTCGAAAATGCTGTTAAATCAAAGCTAAATAGAATATGGAACTACACTAGACTGCTACATTTTTGAAGGAGCAGTAAGAATGTTGCAGGCAAACATTCCAAAGTCTGGATACTAAGTAACAACACACCTCTCAACACGACACATTTAAATATATACCATTAGTGATACACGCTTTAGTTGAGCTTATCTTGGAAATAACAAAAAATACAAGTGAAACTTTCTCCTTAAAGCAGATCTAGCAAAATAAATGTTCTCTTGTTGTCGTCGCTGTAGCTCATGTAAAGCATGCTGTCATTGACAGATGAGAAGTGGTTTCCTGTCAAAATCCCCTGTCATTTGCACACACAGCATGACATACCCTCTGAAAAAAAAAAAAAAAAAAAAAAGCACATTTAAATATTAGACCTGACAAACTGAAATAGCCAAAATAAGGCCTCTGAATAGTCTTAGCCAAGGTTTCGGTGGTCAGCTGTTAAACCATAACATATGCCATTTAAAATAAATCCACACATACGTAATAGTAAAGCGTCATGAGTTTTATATTAGTGCTGTCACACTAACAAACATACGTGCATACAAACATATGTATACACTTACAAACTTCTATGTTATATGCAATTAATCGATTTGACAGCACTATAGTGTATATACACAAAATATAAAAAAAAACATGTATATAGCTATAAACACCTATTTACAAGGTTTTATGTTAGATATGATTAATCAATTTGACAATGTATTTTGTGTGTGTGTGCGCGCATTTTTTATATATATATATATATACACACACACACAGTGGTCAAATCGTTTCATTGCGATTAATCGTATCAAACATAAAAGTATGTAAATGTAACGTTTGTATATGTATACAATACACACGTATATATGTGAATAACCAGACACACACACACACACACACACACACACACACACACACACACACACAAATAAACAGGAAGCAAACATGATCAAACAAAATGCATACATTTTAGAGATATTTTGTCACATTTTCAAGTGTATCAGATGTAACCATGAACTGTTGTTCTGAATGTCACATGACTCTCGCACATCTAACATCATGAGGTCTGGGAGTTGGCAGGTGTGTGTGTGTGATGACATCTACAGCGCTATGTAAATGAAGTGTGGGCGGTATAGTCTCTTTCACACTTTTGGTTTCACATGCATTAATGGAACAAGACTGTTTTTAGGGAATGAATCACTAGAAACCAGTTCAGTATTTTTGCCCGATAAATTGCAGGGACATTTTGTAATGTGCACAATCATAAATTTCATAATGTCAGGGCTTTTTATAGTTTTAGCTCTCATACTTTCCAAATGTTAATTCCTCAGGCCTCATATTACTCAATGAATGAGTGTATTCATTTTACAATGATTATGCCCATCAATGTGTCAGTCACACCTAGAGTTCGGTCCATTCGCTGTGCATGTAAATAACCTGATATGAATATTACAATATGCCCTGTCTGGCTTTTCCGTTGATTTTTGATAATTATCAGCATATAGTTATGCATGTGCACTCAATAGTGCTCATTTACCACTGAAAACCACTTATGATATTAATGACCACATATCAGTTTATGCCTAAAGTCATGATATAAGCATCTTATCCCGACAGTGTAAAAGTGAAAGAATGCCATTATATTAAAATGACTAGTGAAAACTGGCAATTTAGAGGTAAATAGAATTATAAAAATACCCCAAAATTCATAAATATAAGTTTATATTTTAAAGTTGGCATGAAATGAAAGTTGTGATAATGTTATGCCTGATCTGTGTACGTCACAATTGTGAAGAAAACACTATGACCACCGTTCTAATATTGTGTTGGTCCTTTTGCTGACCCGTCGAGGCATGGACTCCACTAGACCCCTGAAGGTGTGCTGTGGTATCTGGCACCAAGATGTTAGCAGCAGATCCTTTAAGTCCTGTAAGTTGCGAGGTGGGGCCTCCATGAATCGGACTTGTTTGTTCAGCACATCCCACAGATGCTCGATTGGCTTGAGATCTGGGGAATTTGGAGGCCGAGTCAACACCTCAAACTCGTTGTTCTGCTCCTCAAACCATTCCTGAAGCATTTGTGCTTTGTGTCAGGAGCATTATCCTGTTGGAAGAGCCACAGCCACCAGGGAATACCGTTTCCATGAAAGGCTGTACATGGTCTGCAACAATGCTTAGGTAGGTGGTACATGTCAAAGGAACATCCACAAGGATGGCAGGACCCAAGGTTTCCCAGCAGAACATTGCCCAAAGCATCACACTGCCTCCGCCGGCTTGCCTTCTTCCCATAGTGCATCCTGGTGCCGTGTGTTCCCCAGGTAAGCGACGCATGTCCATGGGGAATTGATTGCACGTGGGGAGCGAAGGCTGGCCCGTGTGGTCCAAATCAAACAGACGAGCTACTGGAGCTCAAACTGCTCAAGAAGTTAATGCTGGTTCTGATAGAAAGGTGTCAGAATACACAGAGCATCTCAGTTTGGGACTGCACAGATGCACACCAGTCAGCCAATGGCACCAACAGTGGGCACGTGAGCATCAGAACTGGACCACGGAGCAAAATGGAAGAAGGTGGCCTGGTCTGATGACGAGGGCAGGGCAACCGGTCACTCACATGAGATCAGCCAAATCGCAGCTATAACATTACACGTTATTTTAATGACCTGTTGAATTCCTGGATGATCTCCAATCTAAGTAAAAGTGGGTGAGAGGGCATCAGTATGGCATGAATTATCCCACTTTCAATAGTGTCAAAAAGCCACTGATATGATTGACACGTCTTGAGAAAGAAACAGAGAGGGAAGACGTGTCAGAAGCATCCGCAGCGCAGCGGATATGGCTGTTAGCTTCAGCCGTCTGCGCCCCTCTTGCTTGTAGACTTCAAAGTGTGGATTTTTCAAACCAGATTTCTCTCGGAAGCGAGTGACAGAATGAAATTGAGGGAGACACTTGAAAGGGAATGTTATGGTGTATACGATACGTGCTTGAGCTCTCTGAATAATCTCTCTCTGGGCCGCTTTCATCTGCAGCCACGGCTGTCATTACCCATGCTAGTGCCGCTAACTAGCATTAACCCACTTTACCAGAGCTGGTAATAAATGTCTTGATTAAAATGCCAAATGCAATCTTATATAGTCAGACTTTGGACCTGCAGCATAACGTCTGATCAACTGTGAGGTAAGATGGGAGATTAAAGATCAGACACATAAGACACTTCAGAGAGCTTATTCTGGGGCAAAGAAGTGTCATGCACAATTATGATCTATGTGACATGCATTGTGGCTAAAATATGATCAAGTTATTATAGTTTGACGTCACAAAAACACAGATATCTGTTTACATATGATGCAATAATCAGACTATTGCTACCAATAAAGCAATAAACGCAATTGCACACTGCACTTACCCGATGAAGACACCCTCCTAGTTACTTGACCTTTGCCTTGATAGTCAAATATGAGTCACTGGTCAGTTCTGAAGGGTCACAGACCGCAGGGAAAAACAACGCCGAATGCAAATTATAAAATGCTACTAGCCGTATATTAAATAGGATGGCAAAATATTGAGAAATGATCAAATATATGCAACTTTGGTGAGCAGAAGAGACTTGATAATTAAATCAGGGTTTCTGCAGGTTTTATGAAGGTAAATTTAAGTCCTTTTAAAACCAGTTTAAGGAGTAAACTGAAGGGAACATGAGTCAATATGTTCTCTAATGTAAATGTCTAGCTTAAGCTTAAAGCTTGAGATAAGAAAAGGGAGTTTATGCTTAAAACCAGAACAAATATCTGCCAAGGAGTTCATAAAAATCAACTTAATTCAAAAGTAAGCAATTTTTCCCTATGACAAATATATGTGTTGTTCTTGTAAGCTTAAACTCACTTAATTTTGTTCAGTTTCTCAGAAAACAAGACTTAGGATTTTTGTTTTCCAGTACAAATTACTTGACATGCAAAATGAACTTGAGGAAGAACATAATTTATTGCAGTTTTTATTATAATCAGTTTTATTTATTTGTTTTGTTTTATAGTTTATTCTGTTTTAATTTTTCTGGACTGTTTTAATGGTTAAATAAAATTCTTGAACACAAATGAAGATATTTTTAATATCTTTCCACTTTCACACTTCAAAAAGTTCATAGAGATCCTAGAACTAATCCATACACTGTAAAAATATATTGTTGCTCAACTGTAAGTAACCTGGTTGCCTTAAATTTGAGTTCACCGAAATAAAAAAAAATTGAGTTAATACAATGAAGGAAATTGGTTTAATAAATAGAAACTCAAAATATTATTGTATCTGAACCACATAAATTAAAATGTTGTGATAAATCATGAAAATAGCACAATTTTACATGTTTCACTGCATTATAACAAATAAAACAATTACACAATATGCTTAAATCTTTTAATACTATTTGAATGAAGAGTGATGTCAATTCTCAAAAATGTTCATTGCATTAACTCAAATTTTTAATTTCAATGAACTCAAAATTAACGCAACCAGGTAACTTACTTTTTAAATATTTTTTTACAGTGTATGAATCAAGCGGTTCATTTTCTGAAGCGACTCGATGGCTTTATACGATGAAGGAAAGTCTTACGGGTTTGGAACGACATTAGGGCGAGTAAATGATGCCAGGGTTGTTATTTTGGGTGAACTGTCCCTTTAAGGGAAATGACCTACTTTTGATTTATTCATCCAAACTTTGACAAATTTCGTGACATTCTGCATTATTCAGTAAATTACATTTTTTATGAATGGATTCTGCGCAGAAATCATAGGGCTCTAATTTAATGCCATGATACTGAATTTAAGACTTTCTGCTCCAATAAGACATCAAGGCCTTAAATTGTGGAAGGTCAAATTAAGACTTAAGGAAACCCGGTATATGGACAATTTTGCACGAATCTGCGAGAGTATAATGCATGTCCTGTCAGACTATTACCTTCAACCTTAAATTATATAAAATATATAAACAAGTATGGCATTGAGGGAGGTCATGTGACATGACAAAAACTGATGATCTCACAGGTCGAAGTCAAAGAACATGCAAACCAGCAGCATTACCTGTGTTAAGCATTAACTACAGTCACCTTTCTCCCAGGTCTCCGGTCAGCACGTCGGTTTATCTAACCTCATTAGATATACATGCAAGTCATTTGACCACAAAGGCCACGAGGTTGAACAAAGCAGCCCTTGTTCGAGCATATCAGCCGATCGGCCACACCCAGAGCAGTGACAGAGACGCAGAGCGGTGGATGAATGAACGGCCACATCAGCACAACGGAGGATGTATAATGGGCGTTTGCAGGTTTGCTGTAGATCTCCATTTGACAAAGCTGGAGTTCAGCGGGAGTTCAAGCCGCATATCCATTATTCATGCGACCCACATGCACTTTTTGTGTCGGACAGTGGCTTATCTTGATGATCTCACTACGGGAGAGGATGCAAGGAAGCACAAACAATATTCTTTTAGTATCCAATAGTAAAAATGGCCCAAACACACGTTTGCCACCATAACAACGCTCCAGCTCTCATCACAAGGAAGTTGTTAAAATGCAAAGTGGGTGAAGATGTACAGGAAGACACTGTCAGAGAAAAGACAAATGTTAAAGTACATTCAGTCCTGAACAACAGCGATGCTACTGGAGTGTACAATGCTGAATATTAATCGCATTACCTGTTTGCACATTATACTCTTTATACATTTGTTAACCACATATTTATAAGTCTACAGTTTACTCACTGCAAAGTCTACTTCAATTATTTTATTCCACTTTATCCTTATTTGTTACCTTTTTTTTTTCTCTTGACTTGATTATTTATAATTCTACAGATAGATAGATAGATAGATATATAGATATATATATATATATATATATATATATATATAGATATATATATAGATATATATATAGATAGCACTTTTTTTTATATCCTATTTCTATTATAATTTCTTCCTTGTGTTTTTAACTGAATTTGCACTGTCCATGGAGCGGACCTGTTTACATTTCACTGCCGGTTGTATATTCTGTATATAACTGTGTATGTGACAAATAAAACTCTTGAATCTTAGACATTCTTGTACACTGTAAAGTGTTTTTTTAAACTTGATTTAACCCTTAAAATACCAATTTATTTAGGGATATGAAAATGAGCTGTAACCTCCAAACACGGTCAAAATATATATTTTTGGAAAATTTAAAAGGTTTGATCAAATGAGACCATGCACTTGTTAAGTTTGACCGATAATTTTTATATTTGAAAGCCGATAACAGATATATTAGCCGATAAATCTAAATCCACAATTTTATATAATTTGAGAGCCTGATTACAAAAACAAAAGTGTCACCATTAGAGCACACAATTATGATGTTCTCATTATTATTAACTTTATGTAGCCGATATGACGGACTTGTGCTGCATTAACTGTATTTTCCTTTTTTGAAGTGATTCCAATCTTATTTCAAGCAATTCAAAACCATCATGACGAACATCTGAAGTGTCTAATAATTCATAATTTATCAGCTTTAAGATATCGGTCAAATTTTCTTATCAGACCGATAACATTAAAAATCAACATATATTGGCCGATACCGATGCAGTGGCCGATATATCATGCATCCCTAGTATAAATGAATGCATTTAGGTTGATTCAGCAATATTAAATAATATTTCTGACTTCAATAAAACCAGAGAATGTATTGCACCTGCTGAAAGCATAATTTATTTGCATAATTTTAGCACCCCAATTACTAAAGGAATTCTGCAAATCTGGTAATAGTAAAATAAAAAAATAAAAAATAAAAATCACACACACACACACACTTTTGGGTGAACGCTCCCTTTAAGTGTCCAAAAAGTTTTTGGTGCTATAAATACCGGTATATGTTTATCTTTGCGGTTTGATCTCTGATAGATGAACAGTTACGGGTGGCATTCACATCTCATCGTTGAAGCTTAACCGCAGCTTTTACAGTTGCTGTGAAAGTGAGAAAGTGAGAGAGCCAGAAAAACTGGGCCAGCAGTAGATATATGAACACATTAAGGGAAGTCCAAAAGAAAAATCCCCACCCAGTTAAACCACAGGCCCTGCCAGCAACGCATGACCTCATGGAAGGATTGCTTTGTTATCGCTCAAACATTCAAAGCAGCACATTCCCCTTCCCCTCAAACACACACACACACACAAACCGCTGAAGGGTTTCAGTGACTGTTGAAATAGAACATAAACAAAAGACATGCATAAAGCTTTTTACATGCTGTAAAGAAACGATTAAATGGCAGACGGCCTTTAACACTTCTACCTCACTCTGCTGAGATGATCAATGCTTCAATGAAGCATCAACTCCGTCTCAAATGTTTGAAATTCATTAAGAGTAAGACTGCACGATATTGAAGAAAGATACGATTTAACTTGTTAAATAATGCAATATGCGATACGGTAATGCTGTAAAATAAATTTTAACTAGCAAACTGGCAGCTCCAGTAGTAATGAAAAGATGCATCTTGAACTCTCTCATGGAAACTAGCATGTATAAACCTTAATTAAACAATTTAATCAATTCAAAAGTAATTTATACCTGTATGATATTACGCTGTACCCACATTGGACCAGCGGATTAGAAAAATCAACAGATGCGGGTGGAAATTCAGTGGAAAGTTATTCAGCACGACCATCACAGTGCATTATGGGTACTCTCCAGCCATTGAGTGTACATCGGTTGTACACTCGTTATTGTGGTGCATTGTGGGATTGAATGAATGCATTCGATAACATCCACTATGGTTTCGGACACCACCACAAATGCCTATTTAAGGGTATAGAGGGCGCTTTCTTACACAGCCGTTGTCTTTTGTTTGATTAACGTTAATGACAGACGACAGCAGGTTTATTAGGCTGCTGTCACTTTAAGAGCTAATGCTCGGATCCAATATACTGTTACACTCGCTTGCTTTCTCAACCGTTTAGCCGACTTAAAACACAACTGTTTACATGAATATTCACCAAGACAGGCATTTTGACAATGTGGTGTGTATATGGCCATATAAGCTGCGGAAGAGAACTGAATTCGGGATCACGTGCTGTTCGAAGTGCGAGTACTTTGCTTATTACATTTACTAACATTAAGCATGTCACACGTATGTAACAGTCATGTGTCCAGTCTACTGTCAGTCGACCTAAAACTTGGATTTATAGTAATCTTTTAGAGTATCAAAATCATACAGTATGCAGATATGCATATATCAATTAGCACATTTGCGATATTTTGATCATTTCGATATATATAGTGCAGCCCTAATTAGGATTAAAAACAGACACAGTAAGAATATAAAGCGATAAAATGAATGTGCATAGCAACTCAATTTATAGGGCCTAAACTTTGGAACAAGTTTTCATTTTCATATCAGATCGGCCTCGTCGTTTGATGTTTTAAAGGGGTCATGAACTGAGAAATAACATTTATCATTATTTTATTTCAAAAATAAGAGATGTCATCATTCTATAAGAATATCCTGCAAGTTTCTGAAAACTTCCTTGTTAGTCCAAAAACAACTTATCCTGCAAGTTTTTATTGTAACCAAGCCCAGAGAACGACTGAGATCTAAGACCGCCTCTGCAGAAGAGCAATGCCTACTTAATCATTGCAACTTTGGCCCTGCCCACTGGAGTGTTAGTGAGATGACGAGGACAGAAGAGCGATACAGGACCAAAAATAACATTCCCTCCCAAAGGATCCTAATGCTAGGACTGTGCTTATTTTATGTATTCTCAACAATGTGAATGTCTCAGCTGAGCATTATTTATTTGTATTCGCTACATTTCACTGTGGATTCTTTGGTAAATCATTTCAGCGCAGGCTTTGCAAACAGACTTTTATGATATGGACTCGACAGTAATGCCACGACATGTGCGCAAGCGTGTTAATTCTAACGCCAGATCTGAGACCAGTGATTTCTGATATGATTCATGTACAGTCAGATGTTCTTTGTCTGTGTGTCATTAAATCAAACCAGTGACTAAACGCTCAACTTCACATTGTTTCTCTTAGTAGGGTGAAAATAATCTGTTATTTAAACTGATTAAACTATATATAGAAAGGGATCAAAAGAACGCTCCCTTTACAATCGCTGGAACTGTCAAACAGTGTGAGTTTATCAGTGACTGGATTCATTATAATCAACAAATCACTTATTTACATTGTGTTTGCACTGTTAGTGAAGATGACCGCATTTGTGAGAGTGAAAAATATAGTCGCAATGACGAGATCATTGCATTTATGCGCTCAACATGTCTGTGATCGGCTACAATGCTCATCACTGCAACCTTTCATGCCACGATCTGAATATAATGCTATAACTAATCGTAAAAAGTGTCTCGACAGCTGTAACAGTAAAAACATACTAAAACGTTTTGAGAGTTCCACATGTAATGCTCATTTCATATGCAAAGATGTCAGCCAATCACAGCAGTGGGCGTTTACACTGAAGTCTCACAGAAGACACGCCCCTTCAAACGGAGTGTTCAAATCAGAGGCTAAAAATCAGGGTAGGAAAAATGCCTTTTTTTATTTCTAAATTACAATTTTGAATGTAAAAATCATACTAACATTATAAGTGCATCACAGGAAACATAAAACAATGCAGTTCATGACCCTTTTAAATCTGAACTGTAAACTGTAAAGTACTTTGGCAAAACAACTGCTGTTTTGAGTTGAGAATTGATCTTGGGGGAGTTTGATGATAAATGTTTTTATTTGATAATCTAATGTATGAGCTTTCATTTGATCTGAGAAGCAACTGAGCTGTTAGAGAGATCTCATTTGTGATCAATCATTCCTAAGTGCTGTCTCTCAAACAGGGCATGCAGATTAATATTTCCATCAGATCATTAGGTGCTAGACGGGAATAGAGCGAGTCCAGGAATCCGATAAAAGCAGTGGTAGAAATGTGTTGGGAGACGGTGGTGGGAGACACCCTCCACTCCCAAAGCACAACTGACCTAGAAAACCTGTGCTTATCATTGGTGTAAAAAGGTTAACCCTCAATTTTCTGCCTGTGTGTTGATATTAACCCTCTACATACGCTAGCCATATGACTATTTCATAAATTCAGACATTTTAATCAGGATAATGGATTAAACAATCCCTTAAAGCATGAGTGCTCCAGTCCGATTCCGGAAATAAAAATCCCATTCATTTTCTCCATAGAGGAATTTGTTTTGAACGATTGTATATACTTTTGTTTAAGCCATTGGCCCACATTAATTCAACCTGTTTTTCTAAATCATGCTCATAATGCCTGGGGAAAAACTACAACCATGATTCTGCAGAGAAATATCCACCAATCGTCAGGGGATTGAAACACGCCAAAATAACTTTTATATTCAAGTCAGTTTCCCATGCATAACAACAGCTTTAAATCAATAGTTTTATATAAAATCGCCAACATTTTCAGTTTATGTCATCTGCAATTCTTCATACAGGCATAGTTTGTTCCCATCTTTGTCTTTGTTTGATTTTCAAATACTGTCTTGCTTTAAATCAAAAGTTCGTAGTAGGGATGTGCCGATACCGATAACTGGTTTGAAAGCCGATAACCGATATATTGGCTGATAAATCAAATTTTATATAATATTTAAAAGCCTGATTACAAAAACAAAAGTATCACCATTAAAAGCCATGTCCCAAGCACACAATTATGAAGTGTGAAATTATAATTTTATGTAGCCGATATGACAGACTTGCGCTGCACGTGTTGCATTAACTGTATTTTCCTTTTTTGAAGTGATTCCAATCATATTTCAAGCAATTTAAACCCATCATGGTGAACATCTGAAGCATCTCAGCTGAAGGAAATAATCCATTATTTATCAGCTTTAATATATTGGATATTTTCTTATCGGGGCCGATAACGATAACATTAAAAATGAACATATATCGGCCGATACCGATATATCGTGCATCTCTAGTTTATAGTGTTGTGATTCTTCTCCTCATAGCTGGTTGGTTTGGTTCATGGCTTAACCCTTAAAGACTTTTAAAAATCCCTTTGGGAAAAATACTTCCGGATGGCCACGGTTATGGTTATTCTCAAGAAATTAGGTTATTGGTTTAGAAAACATGACTTATGCTTTATGGTTATTAGCTGTAAAACTATGCATTTTAGAGTATCGCTTCTGTAAATAAGACAAACACTTTGAAATTCACAACTTATGATAATTCACCCTAAAATGAAAATTGAGTCATCATTTACTGACCCTAATGCAGTGTGCCGTTCGTTCTTTTTCAGACCACAAAAGGAGAGATTAAAAAAAAAAAAAAAAAAAAAAAAAAAAAAAGAACAAAAGTCCCAGTCAGGGCTTGACATTAACACCCGCCAAATGTGTGCATTTCAGCAGTGACGTGGCACGCAATGACTATTAGACACTTTGGCAGGTTGAAATGTATTGTGTGTGTGTGTGTGTGTGGTTTGTTACCCAGATCTTGTTAAACAAGCTTAAATTTTGGCAAATATGTATTAAAACGATATAAAATATGCAATATTGTAAAATATGACCAAAGAATTATGCAAGCCAGTGGTTGTGTGGAGTATTTTAAAAATGTTTAGAGCATTTAAGTTAATCCATAGACAATTCATGTATGAAGTCAAAAAAAAAAAAAAAAAAAAAAAAAAGAAGAGGAAAAAAGCTAGTATTATAGTAAAAATTAATCAACTATGCTGGGTAAAATAAACAAGCCAATTTGTTGGGTAAAATTAACCCAACATGTGTTCTATATTTACCCAGCCCTTGGGTTGTTTTTAACCCAGTGTTTTTTTAAGAGTGATATCTTAAAATATATCAGTGTCATCGTTTTGTCTCGAGATGCACAGCAGTAATGCGTTTATAAAAGCTACTGTACTTGCATGTCCTAATTGAAGGCCTAATCCTGGCTTAATCTAAGCTCTGTCTGTGAAACAGGGCCTAATGTCTATATTTACATTCAGATCGGAAAGGCTGACGTGTTTTCCACTGAATTCCACCCCGGGCCTCACTGAGCATGCTCAGGGTTACCGACCGCTGGCAACACGTCAGACTTCTCCCATCTGCTGATGCAGGAAGCTGCCCACTCATACAAACACACATTTCCCCCTCAGGGCGCATTTCCATTCAGTCTAGTGAGCAGCCCGATCGATTCGCTGTGTGGCCAGAAAAAAAACCCAGCATGCATAGCAGCCACACCTCCCTGTAGACTCATATAGCAGAGGACGGTATAGCAAGCATGCACTTGTTTACTTTATCCGAGCGCATTAGTCAAGCGCGCATGCATGCGTCACACACAGGATGACTGGTGACTCACAGCGCGAACACCTTCTCTCTCCTGACCTCATAACCCGCGGCTGCCATCTTAAAGGGGAAGTCTCTCGTTTCCACTTTTGGCCTAAACCAGCAGAATGGAAATATGGCTTTAGGTTAGTCATGAGGTTGACATTAGAGCGGTGATCTGTCAGCTCTCCCCTCCTCCATAGCAGAAACCATCACAGCTATAAACACTTCAGACTATCATCATTAAAGTCAATCTAGGGCTGCATGAGTCATCGAAATAAAACGGAAACTGCAGTATGGCAGTACTGCAATTATTAAATCGCACAGATCACAAAAAAGTATTTTTATTTTACAGTGAAATTTTGCAATAGTAATAAAACATGAAAATAAGAATTATTGCCATTGCAAAATTTCACTGTAAAATAAACTAAGCCAACACTTATACATCAATATGAATATAACAACAAAAACACCACTACTACTACCACCAATAATAATAATAATAATAATAAATAAAATATGAAACAAAACTAAATAACATGAAAAAAAAGAATTGTTTTCTCATGTTTCATATTTTATATATTATTGGTAGTAGTAGTGGTGTTTTGTTGTTATATTCATATTGATGTATAAATTGTTGGCTTAGTTTATTAAAAAAAAAAAAAAAAAAAGTAAAATTTTACAATGGTATTAATTCTGGTTGTTTAATATTTTTATTTATTATTAAGTGTTGTTATAGTCATATTGGTATATAATCATAATTATGGCCACATTTTTGTGATAAAAATAAAATAATTGCAATTTATATCAGAAAAAATACATTGCATGAGCATGAATTCAATAAATGATCTGTAATTTCTTTAACAATACACTTTCAGTTTCATATTCAACATGGCACACAGTTCAAGTTCACTCTAAAATACTGGGTTAAGAAAAAACCCAACTTGGGTTGTTTTTAAACCCAGCATTTTTTAGTGCATGCAATGAGGAGGACATTAAGGCTGAGGCCATCTGTGCCAAACTGTATTAAATATATAAGGTAACAATAAATTAAAATGTTATTCAAGAGTTTTATTTGTCACATACACAGTTATATACAGAATATACAACCGGCAGTGAAATGTAAACTGGTCTCCAATGTGGTTCCAAATATGGTTTCCAATGTGAAAGTGTGCTGATAAATCTCATGTCTTTGGCTTTGGATTATAGGCTCTTGTTTTTGCATGCTCCCCGCTCTGCCCTTTCATATGGAAATGATGCACTTCTGAATACTGAACAGTGTTTTAGTGTCACGAGTGTGTTCTGACAATCACAACCCATAGTAATAAATAACCGCAGCTTTCCTTAACAAAGCCGCTTGAGGAATCCTTCACGTCAGCTAATGTTAGTTCAGCATTTCCATTGATCCAGCCGTACACTACATGAAAACAAGAGGCCGAATCAGCTGACGGCAAGAGATCTGCCATGAATAAGCCTGAAGAGAGACATTCATCTGCTCTGTGGCAGTGCGATCAATGACACCGCGCACACACAGGCCCACTGGCGCTAGATTAGGCCAGGTATTTCCATCACGCCATCACATCTGCGAGCTGAAGGAGAGCAGAGGCTGCATCCAGGCCACAGCTGGACTCCCGTTTAAACAATCAATAAAGCACCATTAAAGAAGTCATTGAGCGCAATCCTACACGTCATCCTGATGTTCAGGTGCTGTCGTTTTCCCTACAAGAAAAAAATGATACTTCCTGATGTCATGTTTCAAAAACTATAAAATGATCATAAACCATATTAATGATCCAGGGAATGACTGACTGACTGTTTTGCAGCTTTACACTATTGTACTTTAGGATACTGGACCAAATATTTATTAATATAATTATTTTTTTATTTATTTAATTCATTATCTATTATTTTTAAATATAATCGTTATGATTTTACTTGATTTTTCCCTTCTCTAGTTGTGTGTGTTGTGTTTAACTTACAATATCTCAACGTTTTCTTTTAATTTTTAGAGATAAATTTATTTAAAACTATGGAAAAACTGAAATAATATTTCACAATATTGCCATTTTTACTGCATTTTAAATCATTCAATGCAACTTCTTACAAAAACAGTAAAAATATTATTCCAAACTTTTAAATGGTAGTTTTATTCATTCATTCAGTTTTATGTTAGCTATTAATTGTTGATGTAAAAATGTCAAATATCTGCTATAAATCATTTTAGTAAAAATTAAAAAAATCCCTTTAATGTTCACTTAAAATCATAAAATAAAACACTTCATATAGTCATATTTTATTTGTTTACCTGCATGTTATATGACAATTAACTGAAAGTTATTTTAGTACCATATTTGAGAAAAAAAAAAAAAAAGCTGAAATTCTTAAACTTTTGACCAGTAGTATTTTATTAAAATCACTTAATTAAAATCCTAATCAAAATAAAACACTTATGCAGGTAAACAAATAAAATATTACTTTTTTATATTGTGACATTTAACTGACATCAGAGCAGTATTATTTTAGTATCATTTAACTAAAAACTAAATTAAATAAATAAACTAAAATAATAATTCCACAATATTACTGTTTATACTGCATTTGTGATCATTAAGTGCAGCTTTGGGGAGCAGAAGAGACGTACAAATATCTTACAAACTTTTGAAAAAGCAGTACAAATATGAATTACTCAATAAATATATATATATATATTTATTTATTTATTTATTTATTTATTTATTTATTTATTTATTTATTTATTTGTTTGTTTACCTGCATGTTGTGTGACTAACTGACAGAGCAGTTATTTTAGTTTTAGTAATTACATAAAATGGTTTCACGTTCGAATTAGCTACTGACGTCAAACATCTGCTATAAAACAAAAATCCTTTTAAATGTTCACTTAAAACAAAATAAAATAGTTGTGACATTTAACAGAGCAGTTATTTTAGTATGATTTTTGTTAATATTTTATTTGAATTTTAGTTAAAAGATTTAGTAATTTTAAAAAAAAAAAAAAAAAAAAGTCTATATAGTAATATGTATAATCTATAAATATGCCTATTTTTTTATTTTAAATTTAAATAACCAATTGAAAATGAGAAAATTTTACACATTTAATTTAATTTCAGATGAAGTTTATTTTAATGTTTGTTTCCTATAATAACCCTGCATCAGAGAACCGAGAATATGCAAGTGTTGTTAAATGATTTAAATATTAAACTAAGGAAGTGAATATTTCACAATCAAAGGGGTTGAGCAGACTGAAAGGGTAACTGTCCATTCTTGCAGTACATCATCTTCACAGAAAAACTCTGCTGATGGCTACACAGCAATAAAGAGGAAACAGGAAGTGAAAGTAAATAACGGCCACTGTATCAGCAGAACTTGACACGCAGTTGGCAGGATTTGGCAGTGGCGCGGTGCTCCGGACGGCATGATGGAGGGGGAGGTCGAGTTAAAGCGAGGCCACTGTGAGCGGAGCGGGTTCGGCGCACTAACAGGAACAGAAAGGTCACAGTTTAAGCAGATAAATATGAGGGAAGGGGAGGTGACTGAGCCGCTTCCAGGCCAGTGAAGTCAGCTGATGCCTGCAGCTGTGCTGGGAACATCAATTTGAGCCTTGTTCTGCCTCTCTCTCTCCATCCCGCTCCCCCTCCTACACGCCGCTGATTTATGAAAGTAGGCCATCTGCATGAAAACTCATGGCTGGAGTCTCCTGGAATCATGAGCCTGCTCTGTTTACATCAGCGCCGCATTGCACAATCGCCAATGGCAGCAACGGTTATATAAAGCCCACGCACAGTTACGGGGTTTTTTTCCGTTGTTGTTGTTGTTGTTGTTGTTGTGTCTCTGGAGAGCTGAGACTCCACCTGATTCACAAGCACAACCTTCTTTCTGTAGGAAACAGACTGATAAGGCTGCCTTAAAATCTATGAGCTATTAATCCATTCAGCTGATAAACTACAAATCCCAATTGGATCAATGTGGAACAAATAGTCTTTTTGGCAGCTTTATCAGCCATATCCAAATTACATTTTCAAATTAAAAGAGGAAATAAATAGCGCTTTTGAAAAAGTTTGGGTTATATTGTTCATTATAAAAAGATCTACAAATTAAAAAGCGATTCAAAAAAATCATTTCAAAGTGATTAAATCGATTTGACAGCACTTATATATACTCTATACACCCTCTCACGCGCATACAAACTTTTGTTAGACGCGATTAATTGATTTTTAATCAGTTAAGTGATTTGGCAGCACTATCATATACACACTAGTGCATTATATACGGTGTGTATATGTGCTGTCAAAGCAATTAAAATCACACATATATAATTGATTTGAAAAATCGAGTAATCACGATTAATCGCATCTAACAAATGTGTAAGAGTGTGAGGCTGCGGCAAATCAACTGAAACAAAGTTCTTCGAATACACACACACGCACGCACAACACACTACAATTAAAAACTGAACGTGTCTGTTCAATATAATGTGAGTGAGCCGAGCGAGTGTCACGGCACAAACGCAGCAGGAGTCAGATCTCATTCATCACGAGAGCGACGAGCTGAGGTAAGCGCGGGCGCGGCAGTCATTCACGGCGCGTGTTCATGCCTATGGAAGCTTAACTTTCGTAGGAATTCATTTGAAAAGTTGAAACACTCACTTTGCACCGCTCCGCTCCGTTTACATGAATGCCCACAGCTGCCCGAGCCGAGCGCTGTGAGTGAGATCCCACCCCCTGTGGGCGGGTTGATGACATGCAGAACTAGCTCCTCCTATTGGCTGTAGTGTTTAGCCTCTGGCCAAAAAATCCTCCGATGACGCAAAATGACGATATTTGTGCCATCTGAGGATTTTTTCCAAAAATAAAATGCATAAATCTCATCTCAGGGGGAACCCTTTAATATATACCAATTAAAACAGCCAAATGAATATTATAAAACTGATTTATGAGCAGTGTTTGAAGCCAAACTCACTTGAGGCTGTGGGTTTCAGTGATTGTACCAAACTTATGGGAGTAATAATACCCTTTAAGCGTGGTAAAATCACTGTAACACACCGTGTCGTCACGTGGCTTACCACTTTATTAAGAGTTGTAGGTCATTCTGCGTGAGCCGTCCTGCTTTTTCGAGCTTGGCTACAACACAAATTCTGCTTTTGAGACCTTGAATCAGTCTGTTGGTTTAGGTGGAAAGGCTTGTGAATGCTTATATTGTTTCGTTCTCTTATCCAGGGTTGGCAGGTTGTACAGGATGAACGGTCATTGTGAAAGGCATTATTCAGCCATTCTCTGGGCTCAAATGTGCATATTTGCATGTTTACAGTCTGGGATTTAAAACTGCTGTTTTCAGCACTGGGCTTCAACTATTCGTTAGCTGTGAGATTCTTACTGAACGTTTAAAAACAACACCGAATACCCTAGCAACACCCTAGAAACCATTCAAAACATTAGGCTAAATGGATTAGCAAATGCTGGGATTTGTCAGGCTGAATGCAACATCACGGATGAGTTTTGCACCACTCACATGCTTCAGAAAATATAAAAATAACATTTTTGTACATGCGGTTTCTGTCAAGCAGCCTCAATCTCAAATGCAGACATTCAAAACACGGACATTCCCCTGTTCACTGGTGAGCTGTGAAGTGAATTTCTCAAACGCTTCAAAGCAGACAAACAGTCACAGTGAAATGAGTCAGCTATGAATTTCTGGGCAACTCGCCTCTCATGAGGTCACACACACACACAGAGAGAGAGAGACAGAGAGACAGAGAGACAGAGAGAGAGACAGAGAGACAGAGAGACAGAGAGAGAGAGACAGAGAGACAGAGAGACAGAGAGACAGAGAGACAGAGAGACAGAGAGACAGAGAGAGAGAGAGAGAGAGAGAGAGAGAGAGAGACAGAGAGACAGAGAGACAGAGAGACAGAGAGACAGAGAGACAGAGAGACAGAGAGACAGAGAGACAGAGAGACAGAGAGACAGAGAGACATTATGAAACCAAGCGCCGCCCCACGTGCATTTCATCATCTGACTCAAGTCTCGCAGGTGTTTTCCCAAGCTAAAACTTTTTTTACGATAACACAAATGCAAAGGGTGTTTGAAATTCCCCACAAAGCAAATGGATCATCTCCTATGGACAAACGCAGCTTTCACTCTCAGATCAAACACAAATAACCCATCTGAAAGAGAAAGGAACACACAAACATGATTGCTTCACAATATATTCAACCATTCACTTCTGCTTTTGTTTGCAAACATCACATCTGATTTTCACTTCTACATTTCCATGCAAGCGATAACATGTACATTTCTTTTAAATATGAAAAATCCCACTAGTTTAACAATGGTTTATACTCTATAGGATTTAAATCAAATCCATTTAACCCCAATGACATCATCCTCCAGGGAGTGACACCATTTTGGTTTGGTCATCAGCCGTTTAACATAATATTGTAGATTTGCAACGTCTGAAAACCAAAAACTGAATTGTACTGAATGTATTGGCAGTGTCATTAACTATTAAACATCGATTTTGTTTATTGAAAGAAAGCTAAAAAGTTAAATGTAAATAAAAAAACAATTATGCTTAAGTTTTAGAAATTGTCCACTAACTGAAATAAAACAAACAGTAAAATTACTAAAACTGATCAAAATAAACAAATGAAAAATGTGCTCTCAATGTGCTTTGTTTTGATCCGCACCGACCGCGCTCACTGACCGCATCACCTCCGCTCACACCGACCGCATCACCTCCACTCACACCGACTGCTCTCAATGTGCTTTGTTTTTATCCACACCGACCGCATCACCACCGCATCACACACGCCCTCTCCGACCGCATCACCCGCGCCCTCTCCGACCGCATCACCACCGTGCTCACCGAATGCTCTCAATGTGCTTTGTTTTGAGCCGCACCGACAGCATCACCTCCGTGCTCACCGACCGCATCACCTCTGCTCTCACCGAACACATCACCACCATGCTCACTGACCGCATCACCATCAATGTGCTTCATTTTGAGCTGGACCGACCGCATCACCCCCGTTCACACCGACCACGTCACCCCCGCTCACACCGACCGCATTACCTCCGCTCATACCGACCGCATCACCCCCACCTTACACCGACCGCGTCACCCCCGCTCACACCGACCGCATCACCCCCGCCTTACACAGATCCGCATCACCCCAGCTCACACCGACCGCATCACCTCCGCTCATACAGACCGCGTCACCCCAGCTCACACCGACCGCATCACCTCCGCTCATACAGACCGCATCACCCCCACCTTACACCGACCGTATCACCCCAGCTCACACGAACGCATTACCTCCGCCTTACACCGACCGCATCACCCCAGCTTTACACCGACCGCTCTCAATGTTCTTTGTTTATAGCCGCACCGAACGCATCCCCCGCCTTACACCGACCGCATCACCCCAGCTCACACCGACTGCTCTCAATGTTCTTTGTTTTTAGCCGCACCGACCGCATCAACCCTGCTCTCACTGACCGCATCACCACCGCTCACACCGACTGCTCTCAGCGTGCTTTGTTTTTATCCGCAGTTAATAAAGACACTCTGTAAATGTTTGTGTGAAGTGCACAATTCACAGCCATGAATATAAAAGACATTCCCACAGCCAATCCAATATCTTAGATGCTTCTCATGCCAAGGAACTTTCTTTTTTTTAACCACGCAAGAGACTCATTCTTTGCAGAAACGCTTCACACACATCCTCTATGTCTGCCTCATCCGGCTCATAACTCAGCTGTTACTTGGCAACATGGTGCCAGTGGCCACATTTAGCCTGGTTGCCACGACAACGGAATTACCAAACATGGAATGGTGGAATGTGCCTTTGTACCAGTTCCCTTGGAGAGATCAGCACAAGCTCACTGCAGCAAATGCTGTTTGGCATCATAAACAATATGATAGTAAAATGATACAATTCAATTCAAGGTGGAAGTGATTACAAAGACACGCTGTTATAAGCACCGACTCCTGTCATTCCATTTCATATGTGATGTTTGACATTGTACTTGCATATAAAATTGTCCATGTTTTTGAAACTCTTCTGCTCAAAGCTGCAGTTATTGGATCAAAAATACAGTAAAAATTATGAAATATTACAGTTTAAAATAACTGTTTTCTCTATATAGTAAAGTGTGATTTATTCCTGTGATCAAAGCTGATTTTATCATCATTACTCCAGTCTTCAGTGTCACATGATCCTTCACTGATCACTCTCATATGAGGATCTGATGATCAACACACATTTATGATTATCAATGTTGAAAGCTTCATATTTTTGTGGAAACTGTGATGCATTTTATTTTTCTGGATTCGTTGAATAGAATGTTCAGCATTTATTTGAAATAGAATCTTTTGTAACAATATAAATCTCTTTACTGTCACTTTTGATTAATGCATCCTTTCTGAATAAAAGTATTAATATATCTTTTGAATAGTAGTACATCTCTCAAGGTTTTTTGTTAAATTAAACGTGTGCGTACAAAAAAACCTTGAAAAATTAACTATTCTAGGGCAAAACCATACTCTACGCAAGTACATGACTACTTGTGTGATTGCATTCCAAAACGCAATGCAAATAAATGTTACATTCTCAAAAGTCTTCTTTTGAAGTGTGTTTCTGGCCTAAAAACAAGCTATAAATAATGTTTATTAGAACGAGTGGGTGATTATAACTAGACTACTCCCCAACCGCAGCAGTGATAAACACTTCAACACTTAATGTTGGTGACACATAACAATAGTTATTTTACATATAAGACACTTTCACCCTTCCCAACGGATGACTGTCATTGTGTGTGTGTGTGTGTGTTCAAGAGTCGGCTGAAGCGCTCTGCTTTCAGCCCACGTCTTTCTGCTTCTACTTCAACACATCAATTATTCACATCCCAAAGCCTACCTTCACTCAGAGAGTGTAGACTCGCCTAGTCTGTCAGACTCTCTAAATGAAATCATTACAGGCCCAGAACCCAAGAGAGACCAGCGCTGATTCCCCACAAGAACGAACAAATGAAGCATTCCAGCCAGAGTATGTTGAGTACTTGGCCAAGATTAGCCGGACATGAACAGAACGAGTCACAAATGCTATTATGGGCTGACAGCTCCGTCGAAAGACCCTCATGAGATCCGAGAGCTGCCTGAATGATCTTACATTTAGAGAATCAACACCTGGAACACCAGAGGTTATTGGGTAAATCTCACGAAACCGGTCAATATCAAGTCTCACGATATTTCATCTAAAGATAGTGCTTTCAAATCGATTAGATCACAACTAACATAAGTTTATATCTATACACACACACGCACAAAGTTGGATGCACTTAATCGTTTTGACAGCACTACCGAAAATCAAATTACACAAGAATCCTCTAAGAAAATTAAGTATATTTTAGATTTTATTGCAAATTATTCTCATTATTGCAATGAACATACTGCATATGAGCTGTTGTGTTGCCTTTAATACTGTTTTGGACTTAAATATATATAGCAATGTTTATAGTACTTTATTGCAATACAGTAAAAATAAAATGCTGCATTACAGTAAACGGTCCAATCAGAATCAGTCCAAAACTGAAATTAAGATGAAATAAAATACAATATAAATAGATGATAAACTTAAAATTGGCTTAGTACTGAAATAAGTACTAAAGCTAAACCTGAAATAAAAGCTACGCAGAACTGTTTAAACTGAACCAAATACTAATAAAAATTACAAAAAAACCCAAAAAATATTTAAATTACTAAATTAAAGCTAGATACCAACTTAAACTAAGATTGAAAAATATATATGTGTGCGTGTGTGTGTGTTAAAATTAAAAGTTAAACCGCTTAAAAAGAGAGAAAACATAAAAATAAAAAAGACAGACATCTGGATTAGGGGTGTAACGATACACTTGTCAGGATTCGATATAAATCACGATACTGAACTCATGATATGATATGTATTGCGATATTTTAAGCCCCCCAAAAAAATATTGAGATTGCCTTGGATAAAACAACTCTATAATCGCCAATCATATTGTTTACATCAAGTCGCATTTTCATATTGCGATACATCGTTACGCCCCTAATCTGGATGCATTATGGTAATGACATTGAGGAGAAAATGTGCTTAATTCTTCATGAAAAAAAAATAATAATAATTTCAAATGTAAAAACCCAATGGCTCTTTGATTTAAGGGTGAAATACGACCTGGCATGGGTTTATCAAAAGACATTCCACATTGTAAATCTCACCGAAAGAGCATCATAACTAGACTAAACTAAACGTCAGATTAGAACGCTCTAGAAAATGTTCAATATAAAACGCCGGTTTTTGTGCTTTGAAGTCAGTGCAGGTCACAAAGTGACATGCATGCAGTGCCATGTGACTATTGCCACGGTCTAATTCAAACTGTGATTTATAACAACCATCTTGGCTTTATGCTGCCATCACCGGTTATTCATACTGAATCTTGGGGCCATTTTGAACATTGAAAATGGCACATTTACAGTATCCGTTAACTTCAGACATATTTAAACATAAGAGTCAACCCCAGCCATTAGGAGCTCTGAAACGGCAGACGAAGAGGCCTCCTCTCAAAGGAAATGACATCACTGCTCTCCACGACTAACAAGACTGCACACTGATGGAAGAAACACTTCACTGCGCAGCTTAAATCAATATCAATCGAGTTTGCCTCCCTGCAAAGTTCAGCCACTTCCTTCACAAAACTAAAGTTGTCTCCTCTGGTTTAATTTAATTGCTCATAAGAGGACCACAAGATTTTAAGACAGGAAGTTGAGGAGTGCATGACGGAAAATTGCCAGGTCTACATTTCAGACATATGTATCCTGTTACAACAGCACGATTTCCAAACATGCCTGTTTTAACTGAATTTGGGCAGGACATTTTCTGTACATTAGATTAGTATAAATCAGTAGCTCGAAGCCTGACTGGTGTCCTTGCTCCATGTAACAGCTACTTAGGGGAATATGCATGCAATAATTGAGATGTTGATAATAAAAATTCCATGCATTTAGATTTCACAGATGGGCTGAATGAGCTCACAACAGAAATACTGGCTAAAGCAGGTGCATTTGTTGCAAAGATATTGAATATTAGAAATAGGATCATGTAATTGTAAAGTTAGTATTAAAAAAAACACCCTTGAGTGTAATTTATGTTTATATTTAAATCAGTTAATTTGAACCTTTATAGTAGTGTAGTACCAACTGACTCCATGTATAGTTTACAGCATTAGTTGAATCTCGCCGTCGCTGCTTTAATGCATTTCTATAAAGCATGGCAAATGGGTTTTGTAATGCAAAACTGTTTGAGACAATACTGCAAGTAAATGATGAAATATACTAGAAATGACAAGCTAAGCAAACATGCAATAACTGTATGATTAATCACTGCTGCAACGGGTTTAGGCAAGCCATGCATTAAATCAAAACTAATGTTATACTTTCCGAATACATCTTAATGTGAACGATTCATCAGTGCATGTTATTGCAAAATAACAAAATGCTTGCCTTATCGAAAATGCACTTAACTTCATGCATCCATTTTAAAATCCTGCGACATGCAGGAAGTAATATGGGTGGCATACGCCTTTTCATGTCGACTTTAACATTCATGGCTCTGAATGAAGGACGGGGTAACATTAATGCTGTAATGTGAAGTGGCCGCAGCTGTTGAAAGGTCAAACGCACACAAGACATTCTCAGTAACAGTCAGATGTGCTCAAGTGACCTCGAGGTCAAAGAGTGGGCCGCCCCGCCGCCGCGAGATCCATCCCTTGATCTCTCTGAATAAAGCAGATATGTGTGGAGGAAAGCATGTGCTTTCCAAGCAGCTTTGGATGTGTGTGGGAGAGAGAAACAGATCTGTGCATCTCTGTGGGTTAGCTTCCTCTATACTTATAAAGGCCATGACCCTTCAGTATGGAATCAATCGTTCAAAATGCATACTTCTAAAAAGAGCACTTAATATGAAATATGCTTAAAATGTATATACCTGAATGTAATGTTTTCTGACACTTATTTGCACAATGAACATGCAATATAGTTTATATTAAATGCAATTAGTTGACCTTAAGACTGCTTGAGTATTTGAAATATGGTTAAAGTTTACATTTAAATACATATTTGTCTAAAATATATTAACTGATATATTACAAGCACACTTTCACAAGTGTACTTTAAAAAAGTACTTACAGAAATATTACAATTTATATTCAGTTTGCACTCAAGTATATTTTTTTAATGTTCTCAGACTCTTAAATGTTTGTTATTTCCAATGAAATGAAAATGTATGTTGTATGAAAGAAAAGTGTTTGAAATTGTTTAAATTTATAATAAGTGCAACTTTCTTGATCCACTAACGTTGGACTTAATGCGTGCGTGTGTGTGTGTGTGTGTATATATATATATATAAAATCTCATCATTTAAATAGTGTTGTAGGTGGTTGCTAAGGCATTGCTATGCAGTTGCTAAGATGTTCTGATGGGTTTTAGCATGTTTCTATGTACTGTAGTTTCTAGGGTGGTGTTGGTGGTTGTCAGGGCGTTCCTATGTATTCTGAGGGTTTCTTGCATGCTTCCATGTAGTTTCTAGGGTGTTGTAGGTGGTTGCCAAGGCATTGCTATATGGTTGCTAAGACGTTCTAATGGGTTTTTGCATGTTTCTATGCCGTTTCTAAAGTGTTGTGAGTTGTTACCAGGGTGTTGCTATGTGATTATCAAAGCAGTTTCAAGAGTGTTGTATGCGTTTGACCCAGGCATTACTATACAGTTGCTAAGATGTTTTAGCATGTTTCTATGTACTGTAGCTTCTAGGGTGTTGTAGGTTGTCGCCAAGGCATTCCTATATGGTTGCTAAGATGTTAAAGCCCTTCAGAAAATGTTTCTATGCAGTTTCTAAAAGTGTTTGTTGCCAGGGTGTTTGTCAGGGGGTTCCTATGTGGTGGCTAATGTATTCGGAGGGGTTTTAGTGTGTTTCCATTTAGCTCCTAGGGTGTTGTAGGTGGTTGCCAAGGCATTACTATGGAGTTGCTAAGGTGTTCTGATGAGTTTTTGCATGTTTCTAAAGTGTTGTGAGTGGTTACCAGGATGTTGCCATGTGGTTGCTAACGCAAGCAACCAAATATTAATTATTATTACTCGATACCAAAATGTATAATTGCATTGTAAAAAGGACACCTTAAAATAAAGTGCAACCCTTAAGTCTATAATAAGTGTAGTCAATAAAAGTGCCATTTTATTTCAATATGATATAATCTGCAAGTACAGCTTTTTAAAAACATAGCACACCTTTTCATTCCTATTTCTGTCCTGAAACAAAACATATAGAAAGTTAATGAGATGCACACACAAAAGCATCTAATTCTAAAGCTAAAACATGAGGGTGGAATCCATTTTCAGTGTCAGTTTGAACTGCAACAGGCTTTCATACAAGACACCTGAGATTGGCTTCAGTGCTTTAAAAGGCAGCATTTTATTTCTCCTTCCTTTGGGATCAGCTTTCATGTCTTTTCATGTCTTAAAACGCTCAATATATTTGGAATGGATTCCAGTTTCAGTATATTCTGCCATCTTGAACCAAGTCAGCCCTGTACACAAAATACAAATCACACAATACAGCTGTTTTTCAAAAGCCTTGCATAATGGGTTAACATGTATGCGCGCATCGATCAACAGCCCAACAATGGCCAGATCGCGCTGAGCAGGATTAGATGCTCTCCACACAGCGCCGCATTCATGCGCTAACAGATCATCCATTCATGCATTCAGCAGTGTTGTGTGTCTCTCTGATCACTCAGGCCCAACAGCAGCAATGGAGAGCTGCAATCTGACACTAGACAGTGGCTATCACATGCTCCCGTCCCTTTAAGAGACAGAGAGGCCTCATTGTGGATGCCAACTTTATCCTTCTGTTGCTTTGAGGAGGAAAAACCACTCAAATCATGTTCCCAGAAACAAATACAATGTTTTTGCCTTTCTGTCATCTCTCACAACCAGACCAGCTCATGAAAGTTCAAACAAACATTAGTGACACATACTGAAACAATTTTTACAGTTTCTGTAGAAATGTGAAAACTGGGTTGTGGCGAGTCGTTGCGAAGTTATTCTGAGGGGTTTTAGCATGTTTCTATTGGGTTTCTAAAGTGTTGCAAGTTGTTGCCAGGTTGTTACTATGCGATTGCTAACATATTCTGAGGGGTTTTACTATGTTTCTCTGTAGTTGCTAGGGTGTTGTAGGTGGTTTCCAAGACATTGCTATGCAGTTGCTAAGGTGTTCTGAGGGGCTTTAGCACGTTTCTATGTACTGTGGTTCCTAGGCTGTTGTGGGTGGTTGCCAAGGCGTTGCTATGTGGTTAAGATGTTCTGAGGTGTTTAGCATGTTTCTGTGTAGTTTCTAAAGTGTTGCAAGTTGTTGCCAGGGTGTTGCTATGTGGTTGCTAACGTACTCTGAGGAGTTTTAGCATGTTTCGTTTCTAGGGTGTTGTGGGTGGTTGCTATGCTGTTGCTAGGATGTTCTGAGGGGTTTTAGTATGTTTCTATGTAGCTCCTGTTGTGTTGTGAGTGGTTGCCAGGGTGTTCCTATGCAGTTGCTAAAGTATAATGAGTTTTTTTTTTTTTTTTTTTTTTTTTGCAGGTTTCCATGTAGTTTCTAGGGTGTTGTAGGTGGTTGCCAAAGCGTAGCTGGTCTTAGCAGGTTTCTAAAGTGTTGTGAGCGGTTCCTATCTCATTGCAGAAGTATTCAGAGTTTGTTTTGCATGTTTCCATGTAGTTTCTAGGGTGTTGTAGGTGGTTGCTAAGATGTTCTGAGGGGTTTTAGCATGTTTCTATGCAGTTTCTAAAGTGTTTTGAGTTGTTGCCAGGGTGTTATGTCGTTGCTAACGTATTCTGAGGGGTACCGTTGGGGTTTGATTTATATTCTTCACTGTTAAAAAAATAAATAATTGTTTCAACTTAAGTGTTTGTTCTGCCTTAATTTAAATTTAGTCAACTTAAAGTGAAGTTGTACTTGTGACAATTTTAAGGTAGCATGAACTCTAAGTTGAAACGGGTTTTTTTTTTGTGTTGTTTTTTTTTTTTTTACAGTGTCGATGTGAACAGTCCTCTAGAGTCCAAATTCTACTAGTAATAGTGATTTGTTCTCCACCATCTCTTCCTGTCTAGAGTGTTTTCTAAACGCCTCATGGCCGCCACAGTGCTGCAGGCTTCAGTTCCCCTGATATATTATTTACATTTCCCCCCTCAGAGAATCAGGGCATGAGGAAACAGGAGCTTAGCTTGGACCCTGGCGTTTAGCCTCAGCTCCTCTCCCTCGGCTGGGATAAAAATACAGTACGTGGGGCCGTGACAATGGGAAAACGGGGAGTCCCGCCCTCGCCATTAATCCCTTCTGACACGTCTCCTGAGGGCAGGGATTTGTTACAAGTCAATGCAGCACCTACAGTATGCAAAACAACATGGGCTGTCTCGGGATTTCAAAAGCAGATGAGACAGGAAGGCGGTTTAAAAGAAAAAGAGAAAGGAGGGCGACAAAGAGGAGTGTTTATTTAACCTGTTGTTTACCTCTTCTGTCCCATAACGTAACGACAGAAAGGAAGGGGAAAGAAAAGGAGTTCCTGCCAAGATGAGTCAGATAAACCTGACAAGCGTTGACAGAGAACAGCGCTTGAGTTTTATATAATCTCCTTCACTTTGAGGAGGAAGAAAAACATCTACGCCTTTAATGTTTTCGCTCAAGGCCTCGTCCCCGTGCGGTGCAGTCATTTAATCTGCCGTGCTGAACTTTCAGACACAGCTATGTAATGATCTGTCGGGGTGGATAAGCGTCAACAGAGCAGTGACTCAAAAGGGGGCAAAATGATTTTGAGGAGCCCCTACGGTCCGATTTAAAGCAGTGAATGGCATTCCTGCAGAGCGAATCCAGGCAGGGCACGTCGTGTATGCGTGCATGTTTACCTCAGATACTCTTTCAACCAATCAGCATGTCATGAAGGTTTCTGAAACGCGACTCTGCATTTACACTGACCTTCAAAGCATGCACCTAGTTGACCTGAACTGAGCCGCGTTCTTTAAAGCCGAGTTTATGCTTGTTGCTCGGTTTACAGGGGTTTTCAATGCTGTCATTTCAGATTAGGGATGCATGATATATCGGCCACCATATCGATATCAGCCGATATGTTCATTTTGAAATGTTATCAGCCAATAAGAAAATTGGACCGATATATTAAAGCCGATAAATAATGGATTGTTTCTAGGAGTGCAAAATCTAACATTTTGGCCGATGAGATAAACAATAATTCTATATATTTGAAAGCCGATAACCGATATATTGGCCGATAAATCTAAACCAAAGTTTGTTCTAACTGGATTTTTAGGGAGAATATGCAGAATTTTTAGGGTAAACATTCTGAATTCCGTTTAAACCTCTGAAATTAGTGATGCACTGATAACTGATAATTCTGTACCGATAAACTTTCAAATATACAGAGCTATAACCGATATATTGGCCGATAAATCAAAATCTGATTACAAAAACAAAAGTGCATTTCCAGCATCATATTTCAAGCAATTCAAAGCCATCGTAGCAAAGTGTCTCAGCTGAAAGACATAATCCATTATTTATCGGCTTTAATAGATCAGCCAAATGTTCTTATCAGGCCGATAACATTTAAAAAAAAAAAAGACGTTTTGAATTGCTTGAAATATGATTGGAATCACCTCAAAAAAGATACAGTTAATATGGTCTACATAGTTATATTGGCTACATAAAATTATAATAAGGAACATTATAATTCTGTGTTTGGGACATGGCTTTAAATGGTGAGACTTGTTTTTGTAATCAGGCTCTCAAATTTGGATTTAGATTTATCGGCCAATATATCGGCCATAAAATTTCAAAAATACAGAATTATCGGTGCATCACTAATTTCAGAGGATTATGTACGGAATTCTGAATATTGAGTGTTTACCTTTAAATTTCTGCATATTCTCCCTAAAAATCCGGTTAGAACAGGAGAGCACAAAACAGTGAAATTCAAAAGGCATTTGATCCCAACAGTGCATTCCCGTGTTGGATCAGATGGCACAGCTGTTAGCACGCCAAGCACGTACACCTCTCTTTATTTTTAGGAAGTGCCAAGGATTTTTCCCCCTCCCAGCTCTTGTATTTTTTGCAACGCATGACACAGGGCTTAAGACTGCTTTGGTAATTAAAATCCCCCCTCCGCTGCCCCTGCAACACGCCGCCATTATTATTAGCACGACTGTGACTCGGTTTACATTTCCTCAGCGCCTGCTGGCATGACAGTGCTCAGCTTTTCTCCTCGGTTGATCCATTTCAGCTGGCAGCAAGGGCTGAACGACAACATCTGATTATCTGCGGTGGCCTGTTTTGAAATACGTGCATTGTGCAAATATAACTTATGTGCATGCATGCAAAATTAAAATACATGCTTTAGCCAGTCAATCAATCACATGCAGAGAGATTAACCGTCTCTTCAGTTATTCTGTGCATGTTACTGCAATGCAAACACACAAAGCGTTTTTTGTAAAGTTTCTTCACTTGTAAAATAATGACACCTCGAAGGTCATTTGGCAGACATCTCCTGTAATCACGTCGCCTACATGTTTTGGTGGTGAACTAGTCAACGGCACCAGGACTAGAGAGCCGGGGAGGATAACTAGGAGGCTGGAGCAACAGTGCCCCCTGTTGAAACTATTACACACTCACATTCATGCAGCTGGTACAATAACCAGCTGTTGTGTTTTTTTTTTGTTGTTGTTAAAGTGTCAAATTAACAGTTGCAGCTGAAACTGATTCCACTTAATTGCACATATTTCTCAAATTATAATTATTTCTCTGTCAGTCGCTTTGTAAACATGTGCTAGGGATATAATATTGATTGCCAGCAAGAATGTAAGCTGTTATCAAGGCAAAGGACAGCACACAAAATATTATGTTTTTTAGTTATTATGTGTGAATAAAGACTATTTAGTTGTTTAAAAATTGTCGTCAGTGTTATTTGCCTAATAAATTTTAGTGTTTTAGTTTGACAGATTAAGATATTTGTGTTATCTTTATGACAGATAATAAATGTGTGTATTAATATATACATAATAACATTTCAAATTATAGATAAGTATATACACATTTAAATTAATAAAAGCACCCTTCATATTTACAAATTGATTTATGGACAATAGGGGTGTAAAAATAGATCGCAAAACAAATGCAACAATATGTATTGTGAATAGTTCCTATGCAAGGAAAAAAAAAAAAAAAAAAAAAAAAAATATTTAATTTTACAGAGCAAGTACTACAATAAACTACTATATAATGTTGAATATCATGTATAATATTGCAATGGGGGAATATTTGTGGGTCCTGATGGCAAATGTCTCATGTTAACAGTAAAAGTGGCCTACATTTTAAATATATCTTGTCAGTGACAAAGCATATTCGTGTAAAATATCTCTATTTTCAGCTTCAGAATCATGAATGTTTATTCTGGTGTCACCGCTGTCCTGTGTATTGTGTTACCAGCACCAAGTCCACGCCCATTCATTTCCACCCCAATGTAACACCAGATTTAGCGTTTTAAAATCAACATTGTTAACCTTTTAGCATATGTCTTGGACTAATTGCAATAATATCGTATTGGGAGCTCAGTATTGTGATATGTATCGAATTGTGACATGAGGGTTTAGTTACACCCCTAACTTTTTTTTTTTTTATATGCATGCAGAGGAGGAACAGTGTTGTTCATATGCAAGTGTTGCTCAGTTGTTTATGTACCAGGGAAACAGGCCGTCACACACTTCAGCTGGACCTCCAGTATTTTAATACGGTAATACTGATGAGATCACATTGCATTTCAATGCCAGAATCAAGCTTTCTCCATTGGCCACAGTATCATTCACACACACCACAAATCAGCCTCACTCCCTCTCGTTGCACTGACAACAAAAAAATAAACAATTTACACACCAGGGGTCAGTTCGTACATCACTAACTCAGTTTGCTGGATTTGGTTGTTGGCGATTTGGCATGATCTTGGATTGTTTGGTTCTTCAACGCTCATCCTGGACTTGCTGTCATAGCAACAGGTCCGTAAGATCAGTTTATTTCATGTAAACAGGATTAGATTGTCCCAGCCACTGCTACTCTATTACAAGAGCTCCTTACTGAACCAGGGGCAGTAATATTTTATAATAATAAAAATGTATTTGAAAATAATGTGTACAATACTATACACACAGCCACTTGATTGAGATTTATTTGTGATGGAATAATTACTTTATAATTTTATTGGAGTCTTACACACGTGCAGTAACGTCAATCTGAGCTGTGCATTAAGTTGAGTGATGACGCAGATCTTGACTCTTCAAGGGTTAGTTCACCCAAAAATGAGATTTACTCGCCCTCATGTCATCCTAGGTGTATATGACTTTCTTCCTTCAGACGAATACAATCAGAGATATATTAAAAATGGCCTGGCTCTTCCAAGCTTTATAACGGCAGTGAATGGTTGGGTCATTTTTGAAGTCCAAAAAAGTGCATCTATCCATCATATAACTGCTCCACACGGCTCCGGAGGGTTAATAAAGGCCTTCTGAAGCTAAGTGGCGTGTTTGTGTAAGGAAAATATCCATATTTACAACTTTATAGACTAAAATCACTAGCATCCGGCGGTCAGCGAGTCGAGCCGTGTGGAGCAGTTATATGATGGACAGATGCACTTATGGACTTCAAAAATGGCAACCATTCACTGCCATTATAAAGCTTGGAAGAGCCAGGCCATTTTTAATATAACTCTGTGTTCGTCTGAAGGAAGAAAGTCATATACACCTAGGATGACTTGAGGATGAGTAAATCATGGGGTAATTCTCATTTTTTGGGTGAACTAACCCTTTAAGAGACTTTGTCTCAAGTTCTTTGCCAGGTGGCTTTAATTATATGACATCATTACGTTGCTGCCAGCCAATCGCTGCATTGCTGATTGTGGTTTCGAGTGTCGATGCATCTGCCCTCTTCAGGGAACACAGGAACGCACAGTAAATCTCAGACAACTTAATCCTGATATTTTAATCCAATTCTCAAAAAAGTTTGAAGAACCAAATTAGCCAGAGATCAGTTATCATGATTAGAAGATCTGGGATCTGTCAAATCATCTCAGATGTATTAAGCGATGTACGAAGAACGGACCCCATGTCAAAAAGCCATAGAACACATAGGCCCTGCCAAACACAGAAGGAGTTAGTAGACAGATCATAACATAGGATTTACATTTTGGGCGCACTAGCCCTTTAAGTCCAAAATCAAATCAGCAGCTTCCCTCTTAACACACTTTTCCCGTCTTATAAAAGTAAGGGAGGGGAGCAGCTTTGGTATGAGTGCATGAGTTCATGGAAAATACACCGCCTGTCATTATGTTTTTATTCGACGGTTCTTGGCTCCAGTTACGTTTTCATATTGTATTTTCTCTCTTAGAGAAGTATTTTCCAGTTCCTGTCTCCTGGCAGCTCCGAGCACCAGACTACACCTTCCAAACACAGTAAAAAAAGAAAGAAAGAAACCAGCTGCAGACTTGGATAAAAATAATTAGGCCTGTATTTGTCTTCCAGCAGGGAAGCTTCCAAACGACCGAACCCTTTCCTCCGCTGTGGTCATTATAAGCTCTCTGGAGCTGGACTGTGTTCAACTGAGATCACTTACAGTCTCATGTATTCAGGCATAGAGTCTGCTACGCTTTACACTTTATACTGGCTAAGAAATGTACATCCAAAGATCATCTGACCACCATGAAAAGTTATCTGAAATGGAGTAGATCACCTGTGTCGCTCACGCTATTCTGTAATGAGTATAACACCCTATGACGTCACATATTGTTACAGTAAACCTATAGTACCAAAGCGGCCATTTCAAAGACAAACTCAGACATAAAAACCACCAATAAAAACATGGCATCATTTTTAGGTAGGTGTGTGTGTGTGTGTGTGTGTGTGTGTGTGTGTTACATTAGTACATATCTGAAATAATACAGCTGCAAGCAGCAATTATTGGGGCCAAACACAACAGAAGCAAACAAGGAAACTAGCAGCAGACCAACTGCAAAAGTGAGTAAAGACATTTGGAGACCATTAGGTAGAAAGGATGTATAGAGCCAATTAAACTCAAAACTAATTTAAATACAGTGTTCTGAATGTGTATTTCTAGTATGTTTGTTACTACAGGCTTTAAAGGACAGCTCACCCAAAAAAATAATTTACTCACCCTCAAGTTGTTCCAAGCCTGCATACGTTTCTTTGTTCTGATGAAGACAAAATAAGATATTGTGAAGAATATGGGTAACCAAACAGTTGTGGGGCACCATTGACTTCTATACAGTTAAAGGATGCCACTAACCTAGTAAACTTAGCCCAATCCAGTATCTATATCACATATTTTCTGTTTCATGGTTGTGACCTTTTGCCTGGTTACCCTGTTTGCCCGAGCTATCCGCCCTGGTGGATTGTTTTGACCTCTATTGTTTTGACCACTGTTCCCTAATAAACTACTGCACTTGGATCCTCAACCTTTGTGTCTCCGAGCAGTATGTGACAAGACTTCACAATGAGCGACTGAATAAACAGGGCTTATATAGGCAGAGTTAACAAGGGTAATGACACACAGGTGGAAGTGATCAAACAATAATAAGTCTGGGCAATGGGTTATGGGTAATGCAGTACGGAAGGAGTGCCCTCTGGTGGCTATCATAGGCACTCCGGCTGGCAGGCGTGCGTGTGGTCCAAGACCCTAGGACTTTTGTCGAATACACAAATACAAAAAAATTGACTGGAATCGAACAGTTTTGTGGTTGAAATTTAAAAAAGTAACAAATCCTTCCTCACGGGTCAATTTGACCCCCATAGGAATGAATGGAATGTGCTTCAGTACACACAGAAAAACCTAAACATGCTCAAAACTTTACCCAGAAAAGGATGATATAATGTCTACATGTGCCTCTGAATGCATTCTGGAGAGAAACTGAATGAAAACCCATTTGCTCCATATAGAGCTATAAGGCCATCTAGTGGTAAGAGTCATGAAATATCATGTCATATTTTATTTTTCCACAAGAGGTCAGCAGACACCCGATGCGAGATATTCTGAGCTGAATTAAAAGGTTTATGCATGAAATTGTGAGTTATTTTGAATTTAAATTATTATTTATTGATAAAATCTAGTAATTTAAAAAGGTAAATAAAAAAAATAAATAAATCTCCAAAGAATTTGCATTCAAAAATAGATCAAATATTATGAAAATGAAATGAAATAAGCTTTCTGCATACAAAAACTAACAAAAACAAATTCAGTATAATTTTAGGGCTTTAGGTCATTTTGACCTGCGAGGGAAGGGTTAGTTACAAAGTGCAAGGGAGGGATGAGGGTTAAACCACTTAACTTAGCGGTTACTATCATGATGTGAAGACACTTTAAACCAGCATAACAAACATGTTTCTGGACAAATCGCCAACCATGCTTTTAATTCCTTGCTTGGTTCCTTGTATTGCAGCTCAGAGGGTTTAAAGGGGTCATAACACACACATCTACTGCCAGTCACATGTTAATCTATTGTTAGTATTGCATCCTTCATATATCTCCCAAGAGTCTTTAGTTTTATCATATTTATAAAAGACAGATACACTGTACCGATTCTTTCTGAAAACAGCCGAGCTCGTGGCGGCATGCAGTGGGCGGAGCTAAAGAGTCACAAGCACACACTCACACACACACACGCACTCACATCATGGCATTATCCCTGGATAACTCTTGATTCACTATACGTTGGTGTTGTTCACATTATATGCACTTACGCACCGATTGCCAACAAAACACACACATTTGCTGCAGTTTCACTCACCGCCTGCGGTTTCCACTCATGACCGGGAACAAACACACACACACTTGCAGAACTCCGGAAACACAAACTGCATCCACTGTTCCCTTAACGCTGGGTTATTTGGGAAGCTGAACAAGGTGATCTTTCCCTCACACCAGAAACACACTTCTTTAGTGACATTGTTGATCTCGTGTCTAAAAACACAACGGCAGCTCCATGACGGCTCCGCAACTGAACCAAGCTCGCTGATGGACATGCTCTTGCTCTGGGTGATGAGTGTGTGTGTGTGTGTGTGTGTGTGTGTGTGTGTGTGTGTGTGTGTGTGTGTGTGCGCGCGCGAGCTCATCCGGGAGAAGTGCCCATATAAGGAATTCCGCCCTTTATGATGTCATACAGGGCCATACTAATGAACACACTGAAGAGTCAAATACACTCTTAAAAATAAACGTTCTTTATTTTTGATGGCTCCATGAAGAACCTTTAACATTCATGGAATCTTTCCATTGCACAAAAGCTTCTTTAGAGGAAAAATGTTCTTTATTTTTAAGAGTGTAGGTCCAAAAATGGAACCGATAAAAAGGTAATTCAAAAGGCTGTAATAGTATATAAAATACAAGTTTCACTTGAAAAAGTCAACAAAATGAGTTGTGAATGTAATTGCATATTAATTCATATTTATGTTCAAACAGTGTCGTGAAGTGTTCATCTGCAAAACATTTGAGGCTTAGAGTAAAATTAGGTGTCAGTGTGGCGACATTAACAATGATTTCACGTTTGACATTGAACGAGTGTGATAAACGCTCACTAGTCTTCCAGCAGAGCCGAAGCCACTGGCAGTCTCCATTTATAAATCTGACGACCACGTTATTCCTGGAAAATCTGAGCGGAGCTGGACGGAAAGGACAGAAGGTGGATTTATTTCCCTTCTGCTGTTTCTTCCAGCAAACAGTTCAATTATCCACGAGTGCCAGAGTCCACGTTGTAACCCAAAACACATAGATCAGCTCACTGGCAGAGAGGAAACACACACGCCAGCCCATCATAACTTCCACCGGAGCTCCGCTTCTCATCACAGACACTGTGTCGGATTTATGTTCAGTATTTCAGCGGGGAATCATCATGTCTAACCATCTGTGCTCGGACTAAACCACACAAGACTTATTAAATAACGTAGTTCACAGTGAGAGAGAATGTAGATTATTCCTCCATTCCTATTGTACCGTTTTCAAAGCAACTTCATGCATTTAAAAGTTCTTTGCAATTGAGTTCCACATTTACCTTTTAATTGCTACAGGGCTCAACATTAACGCTAAAGTGGATTTGAAGGGGCAAGTGAAAGAGAATTTGACTTGCCTGACCGGACAAGAGCCTGATAAAAATGTTAACAACAACAACAAAATAATCTAGGGAATCACCAAAATGCAAGAATGATTCTGCATTCATTTAGTGGATAATAATATAAAATGAACTGATGCTAACAAGGTCACACTTAGGATTGGGTATTGTTTGGGTTTTTTACGGTACCGGTGCCTGAACCGATACTTTTAATTAAAAAAAAAAGAGCCACAAAACGATGGTGGATGACATTAAAGAATGTTTTTATTTAAAAAAAAAAAAAAAAAAAACATTTATTAACTTTAACATATACTTAAATATATAACTATAAATATATACAAAACACAATTTACTTAAATTCACAGTAAAACCAAAGCCTCCTAACCCAACTACAACAGGCCTAATTAAACACTTACAGCACTAATAACAGCAAAGGATTCTTGGTATGCTACAAACCAGCTTCAAGGTTCAGCTTTATTTTGCAGACCACATTCTCTGGCTAAATATTTTAGAACGCATCGCCTTATTGTTTCCATGGCGACGCGTCGTGCTTCTCACATGACACACAGCGGCCGCAATAGCGCTGTATCAGAGACGTAGGCTATCGGTTTTATTCCGTTTTAGTTTTTTTTTATTCAAAATACACAAACTTGTTAACTATGTCATGAACTATCTGATATTCTGATTGTCAAATATGTGTAAGTGAACGTGTGTTAGTTGATCTATAATGCGCGATGGGCGTCGACATGTTAGTTTCCGCCTCTGTCGGATTT
>CM031955.1:37396677-37464177 GCA_018749465.1 Paracanthobrama guichenoti
CAAAGTGGAAAACTGTTCTGTGGTCAGACCAATCAAAATTTTAAGTTCTTTTTGGAAAACTGGGACGCCATGTCATCCGGACTAAAGAGGACAAGGACAACCCAAGTTGTTGTCAGCGCTCAGTTCAGAAGCCTGCATCTCTGATGGGATGGGGTTCATGAGTGCGTGTGGCATGGGCAGCTTACACATCTGGAAAGGCACCATCAATGCTGAAAGGGATATCCAAGTTCTAGAACAACATCTGCTCCCATCCAGACGCTCGTCTCTTTCTCAGGGAAGACCTTGCATTTTCCAACATGACAATGCCAGACCACACACTGCATCAATTACAACATCATGGCTGCGTAGAAGAAGGATCCGGGGACTGAAATGGCCAGCCTGCAGTCCAGATCTTTCACCCATAGAAAACATTTGAGCATCATAAAGAGGAAGATGCCACAAAGAAGACCTAAGACAGTTGAGCAACTAGAAGCCTGTATTAGACAAGAATGGGACAACATTCCTATTCCTAAACTTGAGCAGCTTGTCTCCTCAGTTCCCAGACGTTTGCAGACTGTTAGAAAAAGAAGAGGGGATGCCACACAGTGGGAAACATGGCCTTGTCCCAACTTTTTTGAGATGTGTTGATGCCATGAAATCTAAAATCAACTTATTTTTCCCTTAAAATGATACATTTTCTCAGTTTAAACATTTGATATGTCATTATGTTGTATTCTGAATAAAATATTGAAATCTGAAACTTCCACATCATTGCATTCTGTTTTTATTCACAATCCGTACAGTGTCCCAACTTTTTTGGAATCGGGGTTTGTAATTTAATACATAAATTCAAAGTAATATGTATTTATTTAGCTTCATTCATTAAAAGGCATTACCATCAGGCACACAGCAGTCATAAATCATTACAGTATGTCTAACTAGTAGCGCTTAAAAAAAAAAAAAGGAACACTTTATTTTCATTAAACACAAATTATTCATTTCTCTTTACTCATTAAAATGCATAGGCTAATATCAGGATCTGCATACATGCAGTTATAATAGTAAACATGAAAGCCAAAGAAAGAAAACATCTGTGTTTTTTACTTTCTTTAGACGATATACACTCAATATTACAACTAAACGGTAACGCCGCAAATGAGTCATACCTGTCCATTTCCATTCTCTTATAAAAGAACATTTTTATCAGTAAAATCTACATATAATTCCTACAAAAGTATTGTTTAGCGTAAAACATGTTGAAGAGTCGCACAGGCAGCTTCCACTTCTCCATTCATGGATATGACGAGATCTAGTTTCCCGTGAAAAGCATCCCGACAGGTCTCAAATATAAACCCTTATAATGGGATTACTGTATTAGTGAATCAGGGAAAGACAAAAGCACGTTTGGGAATATTGATGTTTTTTTTGTTTAGTTTTTTTGGACAAATAAAGTGATCGTGTACCTTTAACTGCCTTTGCGTATTAAACCAGGATAGATGTTTTAACATTAAAAATGTCCACGTCTCTTCAATTCCCCTCAACTAAAGCTGAGTGCATGAGAATCTGTGCCTGCACTGCCTCCTGGAGGAAGAGAACCGCAGCCTAGAAATAATCAGCAGCACTGCAGTGAAGCCTGCATCAGAAACACAGCAGCAACATAAATAATGTGCGTGAAAAGACATTCTTGATTCAATTATTTAATGAAAACAAAGAGTTCAGTGCATAAAAAAAAAACAAAAACAAAAAAAACACGATTCATAAACTAAAACATCTGATTAATGTTGCAAATAGAGCCATCAATCAATAAACATGAGAAATATCCAAAGCTGACAGGGAGAACTGATGACCTTTATCATTTGCTTTCATTAAAATAGCTTTATATAGTTTTCATTTGCAATCAATTGTGATTATGTTAGATCATGTTCACAATAAAAAAAACATCCATTTTATACAAACACTGTGAACAGAAACACCAGGAACAGACGGTGAGTGCGGTGGTCAGGAGATGTGCAACCAAACACAGGAATAAGAGACGAGAGAGACGACGCTCAGAAGGTCTGCTGCTGGCTCGTCTCACACAAGGGAATGTGACGCTTCACTCAACATCATCTTCCTCCAGACTCTGGGAACTCACTATCCGCTGTGAACAGGTCGGCACAAGGTCGGCACGTGATGCATAATGTCAATGACACACATTTCAATGTTCAAGAGGTGAAATAGCTCAACGTCACTGCAAAGACATTTAGCTTTGGATAGTTCTTGGTTTTTCTCTCGCATTCTTTCTTGTCCCAAAAGCGACACGCAGCTCGTGGGGGGTTTAAAAGAATGCCAGGGTTTCTGCAGGTTTTATGAAGACCTTTTTAAGACCAATTAAAGAATTATTTGTTTTGTTTTAGTTTATTCTGTTTTCATTTTTCTGGACTGCTTCAATGGTTAAATCAAATTTTCTTCGGAAACACAAATGAAGATATTTTTAATGAAATGGGAGAGATTTCCGTCCCTCCATTGACAGTCTAAGCAACTTCCACTTTCACGCTTCAGAAAGTTCATAGAGATCCTAGAACTAATCCGTATGAATCAAGCGGTTCATTTTCTGAAGCGACTCGATGGCTTTATACGATGAAGGAAAGTCTTACGGGTTTGGAACGACATTAGGGCGAGTAAATGATGCCAGGGTTGTTATTTTGGGTGAACTGTCCCTTTAAGGGAAATGACCTACTTTTGATTTATTCATCCAAACTTTGACAAATTTCGTGACAGTCTGCATTATTCAGTAAATTACATTTTTTATGAATGGATTCTGCGCAGAAATCATAGGGCTCTAATTTAATGCCATGATACTGAATTTAAGACTTTCTGCTCCAATAAGACATCAAGGCCTTAAATTGTGGAAGGTCAAATTAAGACCCGCGGAAACCCGGTATATGGACAGGAGTGCCTCACCTGACTGATGGACGGGAGTTTGGTGAGCAGCATCTGGAAGACCGGCGGCGGCAGAGTCTGCTGGAGCACCTGCAGGAGCTGCTGTGGTTGGCCACACACAGCGATGGCATTGGTCAGGTGATCCACACCCTTCTCGTAGTCCCCTGAGGAAAACATTTGGGCATTTAGCACTTCACGTCAGACGGTGTATGGCGAAACCCAGCGCAGATGATAGCGAGACCTCACCCTGTGCCAGCAGCTCCTCGCCCAGCTGAATCTCATCCAGGAAGAATTTCTGTACGGCGCCGGGATCTTTGAGATCTGGCAGCTGGAAGACAAAGACCAACAAACTCATGCACACGAGCAAACTTCACCTCCATACAGCGCTTTCAAACGGGGGTATAGGGGGTCCATGGAAAAATGGAAAATTAAAAAAAAAATAAATGTTGTTGTTGAATAAAAATTGATTAAAAAAAAAAACAAGTTAGGGGGTCCATGGAAAAATGTACAGAATAAATAAATAAAACACCCCCAAAAAATAAAACAATAATAATTTTGTTTATTTTTAAACAAATAAAATAATATTTGAATAAAATAATAAAATAAGACCCAACTAAATAAATATTAATAAAATATTAAAATGAATTTAAAAAAAAAAGCTAATTGCTAATTAAAATAAATAGAAAAAATAATAAAAGGAAAAGGGGCTCCATGGAAAATGTGGAGAATAAAAAAATTAAAGACAAAATTATAGAATTTTTTTTAAACAATTTTGAATGAATAAATTAAAGTGTTCATGGAAAGATTTAGAGAAAAATATATACATTTAAAACAAATGAAAGAAAAACCCCGATTAAAATTAAAAAAACTAAATAGTTCAAAATTACTATATAAAAATAAAAAAGAAAATAAGATCTAACGAACTAAATAGGATTACTATAAACAAATAAAAATTATTTAAACCATGCACAACAGTATGTTAGAACAATAGGTAAAAATAACTAACATTTTACACATTTATAATATTTCTCATGTTAAAAAAAGGTCTTTATACAGGAAGATATTTCGCTGTTTTAAATCTAGGATGGGGTCCGTTCACACGAACACGAGCATATGCTGCGGTGCCCGGATGCTTGACCTACTTGAGCATGTCCAGATTTATCTTGAGCGGCTCTTTGCTTCTTCCTCCCTGAAAACAGAAGAACACAGCACATGAAACTGCAGCTTTCCTATAATAATAATAATTTTCTGTGTATAACGAATAATCTCGAATCTGACTCAAAACCGTTATGACGTACGAAGCCTCGTTTACTGAGATCACGTGACTTTGGCAGTTTGATACGCGAATCAGAAGGAGCCGAGTGAGATTCAGTTCAGCCGACACGACTCTTCTTCATCAGTAGCTGCACTTACAGTTACCAAAACATTACAACATGTTTGTTTACACTCGGTAACGTCGGATCGAACATCATAAAGTCACCTTATGAATCACAGGTGAAGCGTTCATAGGAACCGATTCAGTGAATCATTAGTACGTGCATCACATCAGGGGTCAAAATAAGCTCCTATCTGAACGTGACTATTTATTATCAAGACATGGAACTATAATCTAAACCCCAGCCACTGCATGGAAAGCAGAACGAGCCCGTCTCCAGTAAACAGCGTTATTGTGTAACCGAGTCTCGTCGATCTCGTGACTCACGTTCACGCAGTCTGGTTCTGAAGTTCGGATCGCTGCGTCGCTTTCTGTCGAAATAGATACAGTACCCGATGAAGAGCGCGCCGCAGACGCCCGCCGCGATCGCGCTCGGTTTGCTGCCAATCATCGCGCCGCCGTTACCGGAGATCCTCTCCTTCCGCGGCACGTGCTCACAAAGAGCGGCGGAAGGACCCCTCTGAGTGACGAAGGCACTGTGGAGGAAGGTGTTCGCCGCAGACGCCTGAAAGAATAAAAACACCGTCGCGTGTTCTTTCTGGCTTCACTGAATATTATAAAAAAGCGCTTGTTTAATTAATTTACTCTGTTATACTTTTCACCTATTTTTACATTCATAAATACAAGTGTATAAATAAAAAAAGCACAGGCAGTTTTTCGATATTTTTATTCGCTTATACTGATTTTGATTTTTTTTTTATTTTTTTTTTTTTTTTTTTACAATATTTGCATTTGAACAAAAGTCCTCGTATAATGTTAATGTTTGAGAAATAATAATAATAATAATAAAAAAAGAAATCATTAATCACTAACTTCACATTTTTATAGAAGTCATTTATTTATAGAACTCCTGGCTAAAATAGACCGGAATTGTTGCATACAGAAGCATTTTTCATTCAGTTAAACAATTTTGAATGCTTATTAGTGTAATGTCATCATAACACTCTCAATTGACTTTTATTTTATATTCTAAACAAGCTCTAAAATAGGGAAGAATATATATATGTATACACCCACACACACACACACACACTGATCAGGCATAACATTATGACCTAATATTGTGTTGATCTGTGTACGTCACAATTGTGAAGAAAACACTGTGACCACCGTTCTAATATTGTGTTGGTCCTTTTGCTGACCCGTCGAGGCATGGACTCCACTAGACCCCTGAAGGTGTGCTGTGGTATCTGGCACCAAGATGTTAGCAGCAGATCCTTTAAGCCCTTAAGTTGCTAGGTGGGGCCTCCATGGATCGGACTTGTTTGTTCAGCACATCCCACAGATGCTCGATTGGATTGAGATCTGGGGAATTTGGAGGCCAAGTCAACACCTCAAACTCGTTGTTGTGCTCCTCAAACCATTCCTGAAGCATTTGTGCTTTGTGTCAGGAGCATTATCCTGCTGGAAGAGCCACAGCCACCAGGGAATACCGTTTCCATGAAAGGCTGTACATGGTCTCAACAATGCTTAGGTAGGTGGTATGTGTCAAAGGAACATCTACATAGATGGCAGGACCCAAGGTTTCCCAGCAGAACATTGCCCAAAGCATCACACTGCCTCCGCCGGCTTGCCTTCTTCCCATAGTGCATCCTGGTGCCGTGTGTTCCCCAGGGAAGCCACGCACACGCACCCGGCCATCCACGTGATTCCTCAGACCAGGCCACTTTCTTCCATTGCTCCGTGGTCCAGTTCTGATGCTCACGTGCCACTGTTGGTGCTTTCGGCGGTGGACAGGGGTCAGCATGGGCACCCTGACTGGTCAGCGGCTATGCCGCCCCATACGCAACAAACTGAGATGCTCTGTGTATTCTGAAACCTTTCTATCAGAACCAGCATTAACTTCTTGAGCAGTTTGAGCTCCAGTAGCTCGTCTGTTTGATCGGACCACACGGGCCAGCCTTCGCTCCCCACGTGCATCAATGAGCCTTGGTGATAGCCTGTGATAGCCTGCTTTGCTTTTGAGTTCAGAAAACCTTTTCATTCCAGTAGCTTCTGCATATTCAAAAGATATTTTTTACACATCTCTAAGAAAGTTCCTTCTCAGGTGACTCGATGTTTGATGAAGGTCTTGACAACGACTGAAACGTCACACGTTTTTAATCAATAAAGTTGGATTTCTTTAACAGAGAGTATTGCACCTTTTTTCCAATTTACATGAATTTTTGATTTTTGGTTGCACCTCCTCTTTTGTTGGTAGAGCATTTCTTTTTAACATTTTTTGCTTTGTGACATTTTCTGTAAAACAAAACAGTTTCTCACATTAAGCAATGTATTATCTTTTATTTAATAGGCTGTCCCACTTTAGCTGAATGCTACTGTCCCATTTTATCCAACACATTAAGGTAAATTGGGACAGTAACAAAACTTAAGACTTGCACACCATTGCATACGATTTCATTATCATATGAACAGACATAATAATAATTTATATATAGTCAAGTTCCTCCACACCAAACTCGCTCATCCGTGTCTTTATGGACCGACGCTTTGTGCACTAGAGCGCAGTCATGTTGGGACAGGAAGGGGTTGTCCCCAAACTGTTCCCACAAAGTTGGGAGCATGAAATTGTCCAAAATGTCTTGGTATGCTGAAGCATTAAGAGTTCCTTTCACTGGAACTAAGGGGCCAAGCCCAACCCCTGAAAAACAACCCCACACCATAATCCCCCCTCCACCAAACTTTACACTTGGCACAATGCAGTCAGGCAAGTCCCGTTCTCCTGGCAACCGCCAAACCCAGACTCGTCCATGGGATTGTCAGACAGAGAAGCGTGATTGGTCACTCCAGAGAACACGTCTCCACTGCTCTAGAGTCCAGTGGCGGCGTGCTTTACACCACTGCATCCCACGCTTTGCATTGCACTTGGTGATGTAAGGCTTGGATGAGCTGCTCGGCCATGGAAACCCATTCCATGAAGCTCTCTACGCACTGTTCTTGAGCTCATCTGAAGGCCACAGAAGTTTGGAGGTCTGGAGCTATTGACTCTACAGAAAGTTGATGACTTCTGCGCACTGTGACCCTCAGCATGCGCTGACCCCGCTCTGTGATTTTACGTGGCCTACCACTTCGTGGCTGAGTTGCTGTTGTTCCCAATTGCTTCCACTTTGTTATAATCCCACTAACAGTTGAGCGTGGAATACTTAGTCGTGAGGAAATTTCAGGAATGGACTTATTGCACACGTGGCAACCTATCACGGTCCCACGCTTGAGTTCACTGAGCTCCTGAGAGCGACCCATTCTTTCACACGTGTGTGTAGAAGCGTCTGCATGCCTAGTGCTTGATTTATACACCTGTGGCCATGAAGGGATTGAACACCTGAATTTAGTGATTGGAGGGGCGTCCCAATACTTTGGGGAATATAGTGTATATACTCTTTATAAAAATGTAAATGGATAAATGGTCAGTTTCTGCAATTCTTCAGAAGATATTTGATCTCCACAAATACGCAAACTATGGAGGCTTGTTTCTACCACAGAATAAAAAGACTTTATTTCTCACAAATGCGAGTTAATTACTGTAAAGTACTTTAATCTCAGAATTGTGAGATAAAAAGTCGAATTTACCTTATTATTTTTCTTATTCAAGCTTCCATATATATATATATATAGCGTGAATCCTCTGTGATATAAAGTGAAGTGACATTAGAGCTCACAAACTATGGCATTTATTTCAAAGGCTTTTCTGCTTACATTTGTACAATAAATTACACACGGTCCATCTTCAGATGAGCTTAATAAATATGATAGAACTTTCCGTTACTCACTCTCTCTCTCTCTCTCTCTGAACATTTCTGTAAAGATCCATAAAACTTTACACTTCATGTACAGATGAAAGTACCACATTATTAAAAAAACTAAAAGCCTAGTACAAGCACAGTTTAACGGAAATACACAGACAAGAAGAGAACGGAAAAAGTGAGAAACAGAATCAAAACAAACTCCTACCGAAGTGAAAGAACGAAACGCAAAAGAAACGAGTAAGAAAATGGACATGCTTTTACCTTCCAAATGCACACAGAGACGCTACGGTTAAAACGGTAAAACTGTACAGAAACGTTGATGGTATTAACAGTGCAAGATATTAAATAGCTCGACTCGAAACACACTTCTCAATATACAAATGTATAACAAAGGCATACAGTTACACACAAGTGCCAAACGCTACAGTCCTTCAGGTTATCAAACAACAGGGAGTCTATACAAAGGAAAGATGTCTTTAGCATCACACACACACACACACACACACACACACACACCGCGTCTCGTTACAAATGCACGCTTTCACCATCGTCACCCTCAGATGAAGGATGCAGGATGAATGTTTCCAGAAGTAAAGAGAGCGACGCACCACCTTTACACAGAGTCCGTGATGATCAGGCTACAAACGAAGGAAAGTGATGATAACTCATTGCAAACCGTGCCGTTATTTTCCCGTGCAGCCACTGTTCAAGAGTCCTCATGCATTATATGATGTGCTTCAGGAACCGGAATTAGTGTCATGGTGACATTTCAGAGGTGTTGTTGCATGAAAAAGAAACATCTGGCTTTGTGTTGCACGGGAAAATAGCATCAAATGCGTTCGGAACAACATGAACGGACGAAAACAAGTGTTTTTCCCACAGTGCTTTATAACGCGACATCCTACATGTATGGCATCGCAAAAGACGGCGGGGGGGAAAAGAAAGAAAAAGGAAGACGCAAACACACAAAGGCTACGCACAGAACAGACGGGCATCTGTCATTGCACACGATTCCAGATGAATCTGCCATTGCACTTCTGAATACTGCCACATTAACCATTAAAACCCCACCCACAGGGTCCGGGTAGATTTCAGTAGTAAAATACACTTAGAATCCTGGCTGCCAGAAAAAGTCTTCAATTCTCAAATTGTCAACAATCATAATACATTTCACCTCCAGAGATGCTGAACGCGAATCCTCCATCGAGCGCGCGGCTCCATAGCCCTTAGCCCCGCTTCCTGTCGACGGGACCAACACACTGAGCGGATGCGGAGGGATCGAGCGGGTGACGGGGAGGATGAAGACCAATATATCTTTCATAAGGCGTTCTGAGATCATTAAAAACACACAGGACAGATATTAAGGGTTTAACATTCATAAGGCGTCATCTGAACCGACACTGGGGATGAAACTCGAAACCAGTCGCATTTCACCCTAAAACTCAATTAAAACATATATACACACACACACACACACACACACTAACTTACTGATTAGTACCAGTAAGACTTTTTTCAACTGTGAAATTAATATATAATTATTAATAATTCTCATTACTGTAATACAGTATTTAATTATATATTTAATAAAAACCCTACTAAAAATAAGTTTCATGATGCAAGATTTCTTCTCATTGTGAAATATTTCATAATTGTATATAAAGCATTTCACAATGATAAAAACATTTTTTTAAAGAACCATTAATGGATTTATATATAATTATTTATTAAATAAACAATTCATGGTGATTCTCATTACGGCAGTACATTTGAAAAATGATCTAAAAATTATATCTAATTAAAAACGTCTAAAAATAGCTTTCAACATATTTTAAAAACTCACAATGAAAAATGTCTTGCATCATTATTTATCAAATACAGTATATCATTCTCATTGCATACTGTGATACAGTATTTTTATTAAATGTTTAACGATAATTATATTTAAAACATTTCACAATTAAAAAAATTGCTTTTTTCATTGTGAAATTATTAATTCATAATTATTTATTAAATATATCATTCTCATTATTCTCAATGATGATTCTTATTACTGTAATACAGTTTTTAATTACGTATTTAATACACATGAATAAAATCACAATGAAAAAATCTTGCATAATAAAACCACTATTTTTAGGATCGAGATGTTTTTTCATTGAAATTAATATATAAATTATTTATTAAATATATAATTTCACTCTCAATTGTGATTCTCATTACTGTAATACAGTTTTTTATTACATATTTTAGGCATATATATATATATATATATATATATATATATATATATATATATATATATATATAAAAAAGAAATATCACAAATGAAAAAATCTTGCATAATAAAACCACAATTTTTAGGATCATTAAGACGTTTTGTTACTGTGAAATTATAATTATTTATTTAAAAATTCAATAGTGATTACATTTATTTATATATATATATATATATATATATATATATATATATATATATATATATATATATATATATATATATATATATATATATATAAATAAAATTACATAAAAAACAATTCCCAGCATTAAAAAAATGCAGTAATTTACTTTTATGGCTTTTATTTTCTTTGAGCAATATATATATATATATATATATATAATTTTAGTTTCCTTTGATTTTAGGGTGAAATATGACATGGACTGACTTGATGCTCTTGCCATGTTATGATTAACAATAATTGAGACATTCTCTTTCCCGTGAGTCTGAACCTCACAGCCGAACCCTTCTGGAGGCGTTATGAAACACACATCTCCCCCTCCGCTTACAGGTTACCCAGCATTCCTCACGAGTGCCCCGAACGTTAAGGCACTGCAGCGTCGACGGGCCGTCACCAGCGAAACGGCTGTCAGTGACTCTCCATGCCGGCCATCTCAAACGGCTCCGAATGGTTTTCTATGGGTGGAACTGAACGTGTTTTACAGTGACGATCACTGTAGTGGAATTCATATTCAGGATAAAATAGTCATGGACATCGTGGGGTTGGTTTGTAAAACAAATAAACAGAAATAGTCTTTGTCCTATCGTCAAACCCGACACAACTTTCAGAAAAAAGTGCACTTGAGTGCAATTAGCTTGCCAAGGAAACAGTTGTCGATATAAAATAGTGCTTGTTGCTGTATCTGGTGGCTATTGTTTCGTCATACTTGTGCCCCGTTGTTGTGTTTGTCAGTGTCTTTCCGTCCAATAGTGCAGGGGCGAGCGGCCGGAGCCGGACTGAGGCGGGCCGGGTGCTGGTTAAGTGCTCTGTGCTGCTCGGCGCCGTCCCATTCCTGTCACCTGCACTCCACCGACAGCCCGGAGGTTTGTGAAGCGCCCGAGACCGTGGGCTCGGCCAGCGTTAACATGACAGCCGCCGTCAGCGAGCTCGAGGACGGCGAGGATGAGGAGGACGACGAGGCCGCCGCTGCGCCTGCTGGGACGGGACAGAATCATGGGTTAGTTGTGTTGGGAGAAACACATTACAGACGGCTTCATTAAAGTCAAGTCACCTGCAAACTCTGGACTGGCAATGAAGGGGATTCCAAGAAATGTATATATAAATATAAAATAAGACAAACCTTACGTTTTAGTCTCATAAATGATCACGTATGTTATGTATAATTGGTGTGAACTGGTCTGGAAGGCGATGAGTTTGCAGGAACGTAGTGTATTTCTATTTATTTATCTACTTAATATAATAGATTAAACAAACAAGTGCGTTATTTTCCATATAAAGTAATAATGCTACTTTTTGTAAGTAGTAATAATGCAACATTGTGATGCGTTACCAGTGTTTCCCAGCACCAGTGTTGTTATTGTTAACTATTAAATAGTTTTTGGTGTCTGAAAAAAAAAGTTAATTAGATAAACTTAAAAACTAACTGAAATAAGTAATAAATACATAATAATAATAATAATAAATATGTTGAAGTACTAAAACTGTATTTTTGATTTGCTCTTGTTTTGTAATTCAATGACAACATTACTAAAACTATTAAAAATATTTTCAGCAATTGAATTAAAGTTCTCTCCCTATGAAATAAAAAGAAAATTATATGAACAATAATTTAAAACTAAATATTTAAATATAATTTAAAACTAAATAAAAAAAAGAATAAGGCACAAAACAAAATGACTAAACTTATTTAAAATAAAATTATTATTTAAATAATTATTTTAATAAAATTATTATTATATATATAAAAAAGCTAAGCAAAAATATGAATAAATATTATAAAAGTTTCTAATAATAGAAGAATAATAATAAAGCTCAGCACTCACTCTCTCTCTCCTTCTTCTTCATGCGCTTCCGTCTCCTGTCGATGGAGGCCACCTCAGATTTGAGCGAGAGGTAGTGATTCCTGATGTCCTGCAGTTTTTCCTGAAGGAAAGCGATCCGCTCTAGACTGCTCATCTTTTCCAGGTCCGCTGGACGAACAGGAGCAAAAGGGAGCCGACGTCAGACATTCAGTTGCTATCAAACTAGACTAGCACAAATGCTGGCACTTACACATCTGGAAAGTCCACTTGGTCCTGCCGTGCTGGTCTCGGCTGTGGGAATGCTCGGGCTCGCCGTGCTTCTGGTACCTGTGGCCTGAGGGGGGCGTCCGGCTGGACTTCAGCTCGCCGCTGCTCTTGGCAGGGCTCTCGCTGATACACTGGTCCTCGCTGTCGCTGCTGTGGGCTGCACACACACACACACACACACACACACACACACACTGAGCATCACTGGATTCGCCAGCATTCATCATGTCATGCTTGCATTTATAAAGACACTGAATTAAAAATGCATGAATAAACAACAAGTCCTCCGCTTTAGTCTGTGAAAGCAGAGCACGTAAGGTTTCCCAAACTGGGATTAGTGCTATTAATTAGTCATTAAAACTAACAATAAATAATTGATTAATACTTTAACTAATAGTTAATTTGACATTTTTATGCTTTAATAAATGTAATCATTTAAAAGTAAAAACAGAAACGTTAAAAAAGTTTAAATGTTTAATTTGTTGTTAAATTATTGAAGTTCAAACTTCAACCAGACCTTCTACCAGTGCAAAGTACAAAACACAGAAAAAGATTATATAATAATAATAATAATAATAGTTGAAAAAAGCTAATAATTATTTTTAATTTATTAAAATAATTAAAGTAATAATAATATTAATAGCAATAACAACAATAATTGTGCTAATAACCAATAAACATTTTTAATGAATTTTATTTTTTATGATTTCATTCAAATAAATTGAACTAAAAACAAGATCAAACGTAAACATTTTTGGAATATCATTTTCAATGTATAAATATTTTAGGTCAATCTCAAAGGTCCTTTTATCAATGCAGAGAAATATATTACTATTGTGTAAAAACATTCTTAATAATAATTGTGGTAATAAAAATTAACATTTGTATGATTTCAAAATAATAAAGATCAAAATAATAAAGAAGCTTTTAGCATTTTATTTGTTGTTAAATTATCGAAATATTAACTTCAAGGTGGTATTTCGAGTAAACAGTAAATGTAGGTCAATCTCAAAGATCTGTCTTCAGGTTTCAGCCGACCTGACTTTCTATCATAATCAGCTGACATCATCATCGTTACAGATAGAAATCTTCATAAAAACAATTACAACAATCGAACCAAAACTAATGTGCTTAGAATTAATTTTCAGGTTCAGGGGGTTCAGGGACGGTGTGAATGCAAAGAAAACTAGACTGTTTTGGTCCACTTTAGTCATTCGACTGACTATAAGCAACTAACCCGAACCTGAACCTGACAGTCTATTAATACTCTAATGACTGCTACACTCTCAGAAAAAAGGTACATTGCTGTCACTGGGGCAGTACCTAAGGCACAAAACCAAAAGGTACTAATACACTCTCTTAAAGCACTGATGTGAACCTTTAAGGTACTAATAACGCACTCTTAAAGCACTGATATGAACCATTAAGGTACTAAATGCTCTCTTAAAGCACTGATATGAACCTTTAAAGGTACTAAACCTTTAAGGTACTAAACCATTAAGGTACTAATACGCTCTCTTAAAGCACTGATATGAACCTTTAAGGTACTAAACCTTTAAGCACTGTACTAGGTACTAAACCTTTAAAGGTACTCTCTTAAAGCACTGATATGAACCTTTAAGGTACTAATACGCACTCTTAAAGCACTGACGTGAACCTTTAAGGTACTAAACCATTAAGGTACTAATACGCTCTCTTAAAGCACTGATATGAACCTTTAAGGTACTAAACCTTTAAGGTACTAATACGCTCTCTTAAAGCACTGATATGAACCTTTAAGGTACTAAACCTTTAAAAGGTACTAATAACGCTCTCTTAAAGCACTGATATGTACCTTTAAGGTACTAATACGCTCTCTTAAAGCACTGATGTGAACCTTTAAGGTACTAAACCTTTAAGGTACTAATACGCTCTCTTAAAGCACTGAACGTACTGAACCTTTAAGGTACTAATACGCTCTCTAAAACCTTAAGGTAAACCTTTTAAGGTACTAATACGCTCTCTTAAAGCACTGATATGTACCTTTAAGGTACTAATACGCTCTCTTAAAGCACTGATATGAACCTTTAAGGTACTAAACCTTTAAGGTACTAATACGCTCTCTTAAAGCACTGATATGAACACTCTTAAAAGGTACCTTTAATACTGCGCACTCTTAAAGCACTGATATGAACCTTTAAGGTACTGATACACGCACTCTTAAAGCACTGACGTGAACCTTTAAGGTACTAATACGCCTCTTAAAGCAGCGTGAACCTTTAGGTACTATACGCTCTCTTAAAGCACTGATATGAACCTTTAAGGTACTAAACCTTTAAGGTACTAATATGCACTCTTAAAGCACTGATGTGAACCTTTAAGGTACTAAACCTTTAAGCGTAACCTTTAATAACGCACTCTTAAAGCACTGATGTGAACCTTTAAGGTACTGATACGCACTCTTAAAGCACTGAACCTTTAAGGTGTACCTTTAAGGTGAACCTTTAAGGTACTAACGCTCTCTTAAAGCACTGATATGAACCTTTAAGGTTAAACCTTTTAAGGTACTAATACGCTCTCTTAAAGCACTGATGTGAACCTTTAAGGTACTAAACCTTTAAGGTACTAAGCTCTTAAAGCACTGACGTGAAAAGCACTAAGGTACTATACGCTCTCTTAAAGCACTGACGTAAACCTTTAAGGTACTAATACGCTCTCTTAAAGCACTGATATGAACCTTTAAGGTACTAAACCTTTAAGGTACTAATATGCACTCTTAAAGCACTGATGTGAACCTTTAAGGTACTGCACTGATATGTACCTTTAAGGTACTGATACGCACTCTTAAAGCACTGATATGAACCTTTAAGGTACTGATACGCACTCTTTAAGGTACTGATAAAGCACTCTTAAAGCACTGCGTGAACCTTTAAGGTACTAATACGCTCTCTTAAAGCACTGATATGAACCTTTAAGGTACTAAACCTTTAAGGTACTAATACGCTCTCTTAAAGCACTGATGTGAACCTTTAAGGTACTAAACCTTTAAGGTACTAATACGCTCTCTTAAAGCACTGATGAACCTTTAAGGTACTGATACCTCTTAAAGCACTGATATGTATACGCACTCTTAAAGCACTGATATGAACCTTTAAGGTACTGATACGCACTCTTTAAGGTACTGATACGCACTCTTAAAGCACTGACGTGAACCTTTAAGGTACTAATACGCTCTCTTAAAGCACTGACGTGAACCTTTAAGGTACTAATACGCTCTCTTAAAGCACTGATATGAACCTTTAAGGTACTAAACCTTTAAGGTACTAATATGCACTCTTAAAGCACTGATGTGAACCTTTAAGGTACTGATACGCACTCTTAAAGCACTGACGTGAACCTTTAAGGTACTAATACGCACTCTTAAAGCACTGATGTGAACCTTTAAGGTACTAATACGCTCTCTTAAAGCACTGACGTGAACCTTTAAGGTACTAATACGCTCTCTTAAAGCACTGACGTGAACCTTTAAGGTACTAATACGCTCTCTTAAAGCACTGATATGAACCTTTAAGGTACTAAACCTTTAAGGTACTAATACGCTCTCTTAAAGCACTGATGTGAACCTTTAAGGTACTAAACCTTTAAGGTACTAATACGCTCTCTTAAAGCACTGATATGAACCTTTAAGGTACTAAACCTTTAAGGTACTAATACGCTCTCTTAAAGCACTGATATGAACCTTTAAGGTACTAAACCTTTAAGGTACTAATACGCTCTCTTAAAGCACTGATGTGAACCTTTAAGGTACTGATACGCACTCTTAAAGCACTGATATGTACCTTTAAGGTACTGATACGCACTCTTAAAGCACTGATATGAACCTTTAAGGTACTGATACGCACTCTTTAAGGTACTGATACGCACTCTTAAAGCACTGACGTGAACCTTTAAGGTACTAATACGCTCTCTTAAAGCACTGACGTGAACCTTTAAGGTACTAATACGCTCTCTTAAAGCACTGACGTGAACCTTTAAGGTACTAATACTCTTAAAGCACTGACGTGAACCTTTAAGGTACTAAACCTTTAAGGTACTAATACGCTCTCTTAAAGCACTGATATGAACCTTTAAGGTACTGATACGCACTCTTAAAGCACTGACGTGAACCTTTAAGGTACTGATACGAACCTTTAAGGTGACTGGCACTGATATGAACCTTTAAGGTACTGATACGCACTCTTAAAGCACTGACGTGAACCTTTAAGGTACTGATACTTTAAGGTACTTAAAGCACTGACGTGAACCTTTAAGGTACTGATACGCACTCTTAAAGCACTGACGTGAACCTTTAAGGAACTGATACGCACTCTTAAAGCACTGACGTGAACCTTTAAGGAACTGATACGCACTCTTAAAGCACTGACGTGAACCTTTAAGGTACTGATATACGCTCTCTTAAAGCACTGACGTGAACCTTTAAGGTACTGATACGCACTCTTAAAGCACTGACGTGTACCTTTAAGGTACTGATACGCACTCTTAAAGCACTGATGTGAACCTTTAAGGAACTGATACGCACTCTTAAAGCACTGATGTGAACCTTTAAGGTACTGATACGCACTCTTAAAGCACTGACGTGAACCTTTAAGGTACTAATACGCACTCTTAAAGCACTGATATGCACCTTTAAGGTACTGATACGCTCTCTTAAAGCACTGACATGAACCTTTAAGGTACCAATACGCTCTCTTAAAGTACTGATATGTACCATTTAGGGGTGAGTAAGGTACAAAGATGTACCCTTTCACTTTTGTACCTTAGGGTACCGCCCCAGTGACAGCACTGTACCTTTTTTTTCTGAGTGTAGTTGACATGTAGTTGCAAAGTTACTTATAGTTAGCAGATAATAAAAACTGAAATTAAGTGTTTGAGTTTGGTTGTTTTAAAGAGGACTGAAGTGTGAAAGAAATGCGAGCAGCATCTGTTTTTATTAGCAGAAGAGTGTTAGCAAACCGTAACTTCAAGTGAGTTACAGAAGCCTACAGCTTTACATCACAGGCAATTACCAGCTGATGCCACCCTGTCACACTCAGGAATAAAGGACTCGACACAGACCGTAGAAAGCCTGCTAAAGCTCTAGAATGACTAGAAACCACATGAGCTCTTTGAGCAGATGTTGACCTCTGTTACCTGGTTTGCGGTTCTTCTTGGGATGTAAGCTCAGGTTTTTATGACTCCGCTTGTGTTTCTTTGACGCTCCGCCGCCTTGAGACTCTTTGTGCCGCTTCTGACTGGACGAGGCTGTGAGACGGGCGAGAAACATTTCACTGAATGATGTTGTACTTGTGTTTAATGTGCACTAACAACAAGTCGAGATTCAAATCATATTCACAGCATATTAACAAATAAAGGGCCCTGCACACAGAACAGGGATTGTGTTTAAAAGACGAGTCGCAGGGCGGTGGAATAAAACATTTTAATAAAAGTTACGCTTCTTTTTCTTTATACAGTGTTCATGTGAGAAAAAAACGCATTCTGTGTGAACATCTGCTAACCTAGTGATATTCCTCACTGTCTAATGACAACACATTCACAAAGCATCACATTTTAGAAATATATTTTTAGTCATATTGAAGGTATTGGTAACACTTTTCAATAAGGTTTCATTGGTAATAAAGCATTAACTAACATCATCTAACAATGCGTAATATAGTGCTAGTGTATTTATGGTCACACTTTAATTTAGGGTCCAATTCTTAATATTAACAGACTTTTGCCTCATTAAGTTCCTAATTACTGCTTATAATAGTTAGTAAGGCAGTTGTTAAGTTTAGGTATTGGACAGGGTTAAAGGATGTAGAATATGATCATGCAGAATAAGGCATTAACATGTGCTTTTAAACAGCCAATATCCTAGTAATATGCATGATAATAAGCAACTAGTTCATAGTTAGAATTGGACCCTTAACTAAAGTGATACTGTAGTTATTAATCTGTTAACGTTAGATAATGAACAAAACAAATGTTCATGGCTAGTTCATGTTAGCTCAGGTCCACTGAATAATATTAACAGACACGTATTGAAACATTAGACAAATACATGCTTTAGAAGTATTTTTCATTGTTAATCAACTATAGTTAATGTTGGAACAAATGGAACCTTGTTGGTATTTTAGAACTAATGTAATAGGACTTTTTAATAATTAAGATAAAATAAAACATCAATTACAGTTTGAAAGTTTGGGGTCGGTATGGTTTTGTTAATGTTTTGGAAAAATGTTCTCATGTTCAACATGGCTGCATTTATTTTATATATTAATTTTAATATTATTGCATTTTAAATCAGCTGTTCTCTGTGTGAATATATAGTGAAGTGTGATTTATTCCTGTGATCAAAGCTGAATTTATCATCATTACTCCAGTCTTCAGTGTCACATGATCCTTCACTAATCACTCTCAGATGATAATACGGCTAATACAGCTGATCTTATTGCATATGCATTTGTAGGAGTTTTCCTTACAGACGCTGTATTTATGGGAGGAGAGTATTTAAATGAATCATGCACAGTGATTTACTAAGGTTGATTTACTATATATTACACACTGCACCTTTAAACCTGATGCTAACTGGTAGATTGTGTTGGTCATATTGGAAATGATCCGGCTGTGTCTGTGTTCAATAATTTGCGTGTCATCAGTAGATCATGCGCTGAACTTTCCACTCCCATCTGCGTTTTTTTGGAATTGTGTTCTCATGTAAATCTGGCTCTATGTACCTTTGGCTTTCTGCTCACTCTCCTGCTGGCTGCTGTTGCTGAGCGTCAGGCTGCAGTTGCTGTTACTGTTGCAGGACAGGTTGCCGTCGAAGGCCTTGGAAGGGGAACCTGCCCCCTCTTCCTGATGCATCTCCGGGATCTCTCCACCTAAGCTCTCCACCTCCACCGTGCTGCTGTCGGACTCGCTGCGCCCCCCTGCCCGCTCCTCAATCAGAGGTCCTTCGGGTAAAGAGACTGTTTGAGGACTTGCGGGCGGCGAGGGAGCTCGGATCTCGGGCAGAACCTCTGCTGGCCCTTCAGCCACGACGGGAGACTCGGGAGTAGTCGGAGGCGTGTTGAGGACTGAGTTGGTGCCGCTGCTGGGATGCTCCTGCAGCTTCTCCTCGGCGATCTCCTCCTCCTCGTCCCGTGCCGGTTCGGTGCACGGCTCGTCCGGAGCGGTTACCGGAGGCGGAGGAGAGTTGGCCGCCTCCGTGTCCGAGTCCGAAAACAGCTCTTTCAAAGTCTTCTTGGGCCATTGAACTTGGATGCTGGACCAAACATCCTTCTGGCCTTTGGTGCGACAGCTGGGCGACCGTTCCTCAATCCCTGCGGACATTTTGGCTCTTTTCTCTGGGATTTCCCAGAATCCTGAACATCCGCTTTTATTCTTCTCCTTGACGCCGTTGTATTTCTTCGAAGGCGAGCCCTTGGTTTTCTGATGGCCTTTTGGTAATTCCTTGGGTTGAAGTTCAGTTGCTTCGTCTTCAGAACTGCTTTCACCTCGATCTTCCACCAGGCCTCGTTCTTCCAACTTTTTCGGCGAGCTACTAGGTAGCCAATCACCGCCTCTACTGCTTCTAGTTTTGCCTTTCGCTGGGCTTTTCAAGTTGCGTTCGCCTAGAGCTTCTGCTTTTTTTCTTCTGCCGCCGGACCCTTCCACGTCCACCTCAAACTGGCCCTTCCTCTTGCCCGATTCTGGGCTATCCTGGACGGTGGGTTCCTCATCTACAACTGTTGGAGCTTTGAAGCCTTCAGGCGGGCTATTCCAGTGCTGTGGTGTAAGCGAGCGCTCTGGAGGACCTCCTTTCCGAAGACTCGCTCGTCCTCCTGGATGATCCTCTTCGTCATGATCAGCGTCACCATCTTCTTCTCGTTCACTGTCATCTGTGGAGCTTTCTGAGCCTATGGGAAACAGAGGGACGGACATCAAACATGAACTCTTTTGCAATGCCAAATTAGACCATAACAACAGGGTTCCCACGCCTTTTGATCAATTAATTTTCATGCATAGTTATGGTTTTCCATCTTCGTGGGAACCCTGTTAGAAACAAGTACACTTAATCAGGGCTCCAGACTAACATTTGAGAGCAGTGCATAAGTTCTACAGATGGTGGCGCTGGAGGAAAATGTATCAAAGTTAATTTAATCATAAAATTACTATTGTTTTGCATTGTTTTATTAATAAGTGCAGTTACTAATAATATTACATGTTTGTTTGTTGGAAATTCAACAGTGAAGTACTGAGCTTGGATTGATATGCAGATAAAATGTACTTTTATTAACAACAGTATTGTGCAAAAATATAATTTTTATAGGGAAAATATAAATATTCTACTCTTATTAAATGCACTTGTTCTTCTATAGTCTCACACTGAACTGACCGACAGCTTCAGTGATTATAAAAGCAGCTCTTTACTTATTTTGTGTAATTCAGTCACAATTTGAAGAAAAGTTTTTGTTTTTCATGAGACTTTGGGGAGTGGAAATGGCTAAAAATTACGAACCCTGAGATGAATAAGGTAAAAATAAAACATTCAACTATTTCTTCCACAATCCCATGGTGCGTTACTACAGTAAATCATGGTGCGTTACCACAGTAAATCATGGTGCGTTACTACAGTAAATCATGGTGCGTTACTACAGTAAATCATGCGTTACTACAGTAAATCATGGTGCGTTACTACAGTAAATCATGGTGCGTTACTACAGTAAATCATGGTGCGTTACCACAGTAAATCATGGTGTGTTACTACAGTAAATCATGGTGTTACTACAGTAAATCATGGTGCGTTACTACAGTAAATTATGGTGCGTTACCACAGTAAATCATGGTGTTACTACAGTAAATCATGGTGCGTTACTACAGTAAATTATGGTGCGTTACCACAGTAAATCATGGTGTTACTACAGTAAATCATGGTGCGTTACTACAGTAAATCATGGTGTTACTACAGTAAATCATGGTGCGTTACTACAGTAAATTATGGTGCGTTACCACAGTAAATCATGGTGTTACTACAGTAAATCATGGTCTGTTACTACAGTAAATCATGGTGCGTTACTACAGTAAATCATGGTGCGTTACTACAGTAAATCATGGTGTTACTACAGTAAATCATGGTGCGTTACTACAGTAAATTATGGTGCGTTACCACACAGTAAATCATGGTGTTACTACAGTAAATCATGGTCTGTTACTACAGTAAATCATGGTGCGTTACTACAGTAAATCATGGTGCGTTACCACAGTAAATCATGGTGCGTTACTACAGTAAATCATGGTTACCACAGTAAATCATGGTGTGTTACTACAGTAAATTATGGTTACCACAGTAAATCATGGTGTGTTACCACAGTAAATCATGGTGTGTTACCACAGTAAATCATGGTGCGTTACTACAGTAAATCATGGTGTTACTACAGTAAATCATGGTTACCACAGTAAATCATGGTGTGTTACTACAGTAAATCATGGTGTGTTACCACAGTAAATCATGGTGTGTTACCACAGTAAATCATGGTGTTACTACAGTAAATCATGGTGTTACTACAGTAAATCATGGTGCGTTACTACAGTAAATCATGGTGTTACTACAGTAAATCATGGTGTGTTACTACAGTAAATCATGGTGCGTTACTACAGTAAATCATGGTGTGTTACTACAGTAAATCATGGTGCGTTACCACAGTAAATCATGGTGCGTTACTACAGTAAATCATGGTGTGTTACTACAGTAAATCATGGTGTGTTACTACAGTAAATCATGGTGCGTTACTACAGTAAATCATGGTGCGTTACTACAGTAAATCATGGTGTGTTACTACAGTAAATCATGGTGCGTTACTACAGTAAATCATGGTGCGTTACTACAGTAAATCATGGAGTTACTACAGTAAATCATGGTGCGTTACTACAGTAAATCATGGTGCGTTACTACAGTAAATCATGGTGTTACTACAGTAAATCATACAGTGCGTTACTACAGTAAATCATGGTGTGTTACTACAGTAAATCATGGTGTGTTACTACAGTAAATCATGGTGCGTTACTACAGTAAATCATGGTGTGTTACTACAGTAAATCATGGTGCGTTACTACAGTAAATCATGGAGTTACTACAGTAAATCATGGTGTGTTACTACAGTAAATCATGGTGCGTTACCACAGTAAATCATGGTGCGTTACTACAGTAAATCATGGTGCGTTACTACAGTAAATCATGGTGTGTTACTACAGTAAATCATGGTGTTACTACAGTAAATCATGGTGCGTTACTACAGTAAATCATGGTGCGTTACTACAGTAAATCATGGTGTGTTACTACAGTAAATCATGGTGCGTTACTACAGTAAATCATGGAGTTACTACAGTAAATCATGGTGCGTTACTACAGTAAATCATGGTGCGTTACTACAGTAAATCATGGTGTTACTACAGTAAATCATGGTGTGTTACTACAGTAAATCATACAGTGCGTTACTACAGTAAATCATGATGCGTTACTACAGTAAATCATGGTGTTACTACAGTAAATCATGGTGCGTTACTACAGTAAATCATGGTGTGTTACTACAGTAAATCATGGTGCGTTACTACAGTAAATCATGGTGTTACTACAGTAAATCATGGTGTGTTACTACAGTAAATCATGGTGTGTTACTACAGTAAATCATGATGCGTTACTACAGTAAATCATGGTGTTACTACAGTAAATCATGGTGCGTTACTACAGTAAATCATGGTGTTACTACAGTAAATCATGGTGCGTTACTACAGTAAATCATGGTGTTACTACAGTAAATCATGGTGTGTTACCACAGTAAATCATGGTGTGTTACTACAGTAAATCATGATGCGTTACTACAGTAAATCATGATGCGTTACTACAGTAAATCATGGTGTTACTACAGTAAATCATGGTGCGTTACTACAGTAAATCATGGTGTGTTACTACAGTAAATCATGATGCGTTACTACAGTAAATCATGGTGTTACTACAGTAAATCATGGTGCGTTACTACAGTAAATCATGGTGCGTTACTACAGTAAATCATGGTGTTACTACAGTAAATCATGGTGCGTTACCACAGTAAATTATGGTGCGTTACCACAGTAAATCATGGTGTGTTACTACAGTAAATCATGGTGTGTTACTACAGTAAATCATGTGGAGTCGCTACAGTAAATCATGGTGTGTTACTACAGTGAATCATGGTGTCACTACAGTAAATCATGTGGTGTTACCACAGTAAATCATGGTGTGTTACTACAGTAAATCATGGTGTGTTACTACAGTAAATCATGGTGCGTTACTACAGTAAATCATGGTGCGTTACTACAGTAAATCATGGTGTTACTACAGTAAATCATGGTGCGTTACTACAGTAAATCATGGTGTTACTACAGTAAATCATGGTGCGTTACTACAGTAAATCATGGTGCGTTATCACAGTAAATCATGGTGAATGTTGTTGATTCGTGGACTTAAATCCCTGAATGTCTCAATGTTTCTCCTAGTTTCCTCATCAGCGCTGTTTGATATGATATCTGTAGCGATGTTATTAATTCTGTGGTGAACTCAAAACAGTGACAGTAACGGTGTCACGTGATCGAGATCGGCCCGTGTGTGAGCTCGTGCTGTGCTGTCTATTATTGCTCCGAGCAGAGAAACGGTCCACACAGCACAGCTCAAACGAGTAGTGTGGTTCTGTCCCGCTTTTGTTTCGTTTGCCATTTGATGTTTCTCATATGTAACAGAAATGGCAGCTCTTATCAGTTGAGCACCAGTGCCACCTCTAACAATTTAGTTGCAGTGTGGAGCTCTGTTAAAGGTGAAGTGTGCATTTTCTCAGACACTGGTGGCACAAAATGCTAATGCAAGTAAAATTAGTTTTTCCAAAGATGTTTCCCAAACGCCTCACATTACTATTCCTTCTGCCACTGTCTGTACACACACAGATGTCAGGCCCCTAAATCAAACAGATCAAAGTCTCACAAAGTTACAGTCTGTGACTTCCACCCATCAGGATCATGGTTTACTTACAGTGACTCTAAACCAGGGTTCCTCAGATCTTGCGCTGGAGGGTCGATGCCCTGCAGAGTTTAGCTCCAACCCTGATCAAACAATCAATGTCTTCAGGATCACTAGAAAATCACAGGTAGGTGAGTTTGATCAGGGTTTGAGCTAAGCTCTGCAGGACAGGATATGTGGAGCCCTGCTCTAAATAAAGCTTTTTAGTATTGACAAATTGCACACGTTACCTTTAAAAATATGACACATTCTAAGACTCGTAACTGAGCACAGTGAATATAAAGGTACCTGGGAGGCCGTTGAGAATGGATGTGATCTCGATGGGCTTGACGGGCGTCTGCTGGTTTCGTTCATCACCTGACTCGTCCATCTTTGAGAAGACATCACTGCCAGAGTTTGGTTTGGAAAACCGATTGATGCGATTTCTGGATGAAGGAAGATCCTCTCTGTCCGTCAGTCTCTCTATTCGCTCTCTTTCTCGCTCTGCTTTATTCTGTCATTAAACAAAGTCGGCAAATCAACAGTGTAGCTCCTCTAAATATGAATATACATGAAGAATACACTGCCGTTCAAAAGTAAAACAGTTTTTGAGAAAGAAATTAATTCTTTTAATCATCAAGGGCACATTAAACTGATCAAAAGTGACAGTAAAGGCATTTATAATGTTAAAAAGATTCTATTTCAAATAAATGCTGTTCTTTTGAGCTTTCTATCCATCAAAGAATCCTGAGAAATAAAATGTATCACAGTTTCCACAGAAATATGAACTGTTTTCATCATTGATAATAATCATAAATGTGTGTTGATCATCAGATCCTCATCTGAGAGTGATTAGTGAAGGATCATGTGACACTGAAGACTGGAATAATGATGATAAACTCAGCTTTGATCACTGGAATAAATTACACTTTACAATATATTCACACAGAGAACAGCTGATTACAATTGTAATAATATTTCAGAATTTTTACTGTAGTTTTGATCAAATAAATTCAGCTTTGGTGAGCAGAAGAGACTTATTAAAAACAAAACAAAAGAATAAAAAAAAAAAGAATAAAAAAAAATCAGTGACCCCAAACATTTGAACGGTAGTGTGAACAAAAATCAGACTATACCTTTATTTTTTTGCGGTGCTTTATTTTGGGAACGTTCTTATTGGCTGGTCTGACAATCTTATCAGCTTTGATCCACTCGTCATACCTGTTAGGAGACAAAGATTGGTCAACATTTACTAATTAATACATCTCCAAAACTAATAAAACTCTGCGTATTGTTGCAATTATGTCCAAATAATGAGAAATTACACTGTACAAGTCACAACTGCACAATATAAAGTCACTATTAAGAGAATAAGAGATTTCATTCATTCCAATTGAAACAAAAAGTGTCCATGTAAACGTAGCTACTGCAAAACAGAGACAATATACTGACTAGCATAAACCATCAAAGCTGCCGCAGGATGTTCAGAAGGACCTGCTCTATTTTTGTCAGCAACACAGAAGTCTCAGCGCTTGTATAAATCAGAAATATCCACACAACACAAACAAACTTGACCCAAATCTGGGAAGTAAAACTTGAGCATGTCATGATAACAACTGATAATTGACTTCTGTCCTAGTCTTAAGGGTAAAGCATACCGACAACAAATCTGCAATGGCAAAACACCCAGAAATCATTCGTTTTTAATGAGAGCTGGAAGGAAAAACAAATCCAGAACTGAGCAAAGATGGCAACACGCAGACTGTGGCGGCTGAAGAACTGCCATTGAGATAAATGGGAATGCTAGCGGATCGCTCTCCACCTCCTCATACGGGTCACTGCAGTCAATGGCAGTGCATGTACGTTCACGCTCTATTCATTTCTGATCAACCTCTCAGGCACAGAAAAGAAGCCAAAAGGTCTGTAATGCATCAAATATTAAAATAAATGCCAAATACATTTCTAAATCAATGCACACTTGACTTCTGCCTCAAAGATGGTAATAAGAGGCTGTTTTAGTCCATCACTAAGCTGAACCATTTCCACAGACCGATAAGTCTCAGACTAGGACTGCTCAATTATGATAAAAAAATGTTATGGCAAAAATTCAATCAATATTGAAATCATGATCATTGGTGGGCGATATGACCAAGTCTTATTTGACGGTATTCAGATAACTAATAGCCTACATCAAAAATTGAATAAACAAACGCAAAATAACACTCTTACTGGTCACATTGAATACAGATTAATCCTTATTAAAGCTACTTAAGTTATTCAGTCAAGATCAGTGAGGGATTTTTCTTTGTCATGTGTCGTTTGATTATCATTAATGACAGACAGCAGCAGGTTTACTAGGCTGCTGTCACTTTAAGAGCGAATGCACGGATCCATACTGATACACATGTGCTTGCTTTCTCAACGGTGTACGTTTACTTAAAGCTGCTGTCATAATCAGCCAGTGTTCAAAACTATCTCCTTACCGTAGCCTGATTCACAACGGTAAGCTTGTAATAATGTGTTATAATTTGAGTGGTGCTGGTGGTACCACTTCCGCCATTCGTCTTTGCGTCGTTATGTCACATGACGTCTGAATACATAAAGGAGTCCGTGCTAGTAGGCCGTTTGTGGCCTCTTCTTACAGCAGCTGGAATAATTAAACATGTCATTTTGATGGTGGCTTATAATCCAGAAAGTTCAAAACGACAATCATCGTTGACAACCCACACATAGATTCTTCCGCGCTGAGGAGAAGTGCCACATAAAGAAGATAACTCCACAAATTACTGCAATTTCAGGGTTCATACAGACATGGTGACAAACAGGCAAAATTTACAGACTGCAGCTTTAAGACATAATCCCCCGGTTACACAGAAAAGGCTTAAACTAGTCCCAGACTAAAATGCATGTTTTAACTGAAAGAAACTTTCACTGACATATCTTAAAATATGTTTGTTTCGTCTCAAGATGCACGTCAGTAATGAATGTGTTTTATAAGGCATGTTTATAAAAGCTATTTAAATGTCTTAATTGAACAAAGGCCTAATCCTGGCTTAATCTAAACCCTGTCTGTGAAACTGGGCCATTAAGTGTTTACGTGAATACTCTCCAAAAAGGCATTTTGACATTTTTGTGTGTACGCGTTTTGGCACGCATCCAAAGCCCATTTGCTTTTCTACGTTCGGCTCAGACTCTGAGTGCGCACACAGAAAGCCACATGGGGAACAGCGTCTCTTTTGCAGCTTAATAACACTGTTTAATATCAAACATGTCCTGCAGTTTAGCAACATCAACTGATTTTGATGTTAAGTTTGGCTTAGGGAGGAACGAAAGCGCAGCGCTGTGAAGGAAAGCGCTGTAAAGGATTATTGGATTACACAATAATCGTTTTTATAATCATTGAAAGACAAAATCGAAATCAAACCAATGAATAATCGCACAGCCCTGTCTCAGACACACATGAGATCACACACAGTCCGCCTGATGCATGTTGCACACAAAACTAGAAAGCACTTTTCAATCCGGCAAGCTGTGTTCACAAAGTACCAGCTTCATATTACAAGCACTACCATAGTTTCCCAGATTAGTGCATCAAATCTTTGATTTTTAAACAGGCATCCATGAACAGAACGGCCATCAATTACACCAGTGAAATATCAGTACCTTTCCATGGGCAGAAATTTGGATCACACATTTCCTACTAATTTGCATCCACTGCATTATTTAAACACATTTCCAAATGTTAAAACCAAAAAAGCTGTGGTTGGTCACTTGACTGATAATGTATTTTTTGTAGGCCAACCAGCAAGTTCGCATCTCCCTCGTTCCCTCGATAAGATTTTTCCACTGGCCTTTGGATTATAAGCACGGTGACCAACAAAGGTTTATGATTCTTACACAGTTTGTTCATCATGATAAATACAATCACCAGAAACAAACAAACTACACCACAGCCGCACAACTTCAACGGCACCACCATTAAGCTCCGACAACTTGCATAAACACAAATTAATGAGTCTTTCTGTTCGACGTGATGATGTTTAATGTCCCTGACAACATCACAAGGGGGTATTACTGACATATTTTATGTCGTAGAATAAAACGTGAAAACATCTAGAGCTCGTGTTCGACCACAGACCTTATTTCAGGCATTTAACCCATTCAAAAACCCATTGACTGACTTCCTGAAGATGGAACCAGAAGTTCTAAAATGCTCGTTTCCAGGTTTTGGCCTATAAAAACACCATATGCACCAGACTCTCTAACTCCAGGTTGGGGCTACCAAATTGTTGGTAAATGCAAACAAATAAGGCATGAGTTCCCAGGGTCCTGCCTTACCTGACGTTCCAGCCACAGTAGTGCACCAGGTAGAGCACCTCTCCCCCCTCCAGGTCTGACTCTTTCACAGTGGCTTCGTACGTCTTCTGATTGCGGCCTCGCCCATACCTCACCTGCACCTTCATCCCAGGAGGGTAACACTCAAACTCCTCCCCTTCCTCCCACTCCTGACTGCTGACATCCCTGCAAGAAAGACAATTCAGTACTTCCTGTTTCCTGGCCCTAGGCTTCCCCACAACCGCCCTCCCCAAAAAACCCACCCTGAAAGCTCACTGTCTCAGCCTAATACTTCTGAACTCTACTTATCCTCCTCTTTCCCTGTCAGATCAGTCTAACAATCCTCCTGAATGTCGGAGGAAGACATTATGGGGTCATCAGCCGGCTGTCTGAACCTCAACCTGGAATATATTAAGAAGCTGGTCTAAAACTGCCTGATTGGTTTAAAAGGAGTATTTCTGAATCTTCTGTCATCATTTACTCACCCTCACGCTGTTGCTCATGAAACCTGTGTTTCTTCCGTTTGAAGAATCTCAAGCTGTTCTTTCCATATAATGAAAGCATTGGCTGTCAAGCTCCAAAAAAAAGGACTGAAATAAATAAATGTCCTCTATCTGAAGCCATACTGTTTTGTATACTAAGTTGTTATCTACTCAAACTCTTCAAATTCTCTGTAGTCCAACTTGGATGAAAACTTGGCATACCAAATACGTCTATAAAATCTGGATGAAGACAACTATCCGCCTGCATTGCCATCTCAAAGGCAGCTGGTCTGCTGGAAATACACAACTGTGAGCGTCATGTGACAAATCACTCCAGAGCTGGAGGAAAATGACATCACTGACCGGACGGAAGACCATCTCTAACCCTTCAGAATATTACAGGTCGATTCAAGTTCTGTCAACAAATCATAATATCATTTTTAATATATATGAAACATGTTTTTATATGTTAGCCTATACAATCTCACATACAACATTTATTTATTTAGATTGGGTTAAAAATAGGATTAAAAAATATTATTCAAAATTATTTAAATGTTTAACTAGTAAAAACTATTTATTATTTAAATGTTTTATTCATTTATTTTAATTATTTGTTCATTCTAAATTCTATCAAAAGTAATAATAGAATTTATAATATATATAAATAAATAAATTACTAGTGAAACTTCAACAATTTTTATATATATATATATATATATAATATAAGTTAAATATATGACAAATTATGATATTTATATATATATAAAATGATTTTATATATATATCGTTACGTCATTATTTTTAAATATTTAGTTATTTTATCATGTAAAATATATGAACAATATACAGTATATTAAAAATAAATAAAACATTGAATCTACGATCATTTTCACATGCATATATATATATATATATATATATATATATAAATCCGTAAAAATAAGAAATATTTTAGTGAAACATCTACAATAATAAAATATATATTTATTTAGATTTATTATACAGTTTTATATGCATATTATATATACATAATACAAATATGTAAAAATATGATACTAAAAATTATAATAAAAAATAATATACATGTTTCACTAGAATAAAACGATTAATTATTTTACGATAAAAATTTATTAAATACCAGTGAACCTACAATAATTTTTTTATTTATTATATTTATAAATATGTAAAAAATAATACAATAAAATAAGTGATTTATATGTTGCTTGCAAAAGTTATTTTCCCAGAATACATAACCATGTTTAAATGGCAGTGAATGGAGGAAGATGTGGTTACAGCATCTACCAGTGAGGATTAACCACCAATGCGAAATCAACAAAAGCCTGAACTACACAGCTACTTTTATGCTAATATTATTGTTGTTTTATATCTTTTTTTTGGAGCTTGACAGTCTGTGGTCATTATATAAACACGTTACATGAACATTCAGCTAAACATCTCTAGTGTTTCACAGAAGAAATAAGGTCATACAGGTTTAGACCAACATGAGGGCGAGTAAGATATTTCAAATGTGACTTTGAACTTGAGTTCAAGAAGTGTGTGTGTGTGTGTGTGTGTGTGTGTGTGTGTGTGTGTGTGTGTGTGTGTGTGACAGGGAAAGTGCAGCAAGAGGGCACAGCGAAGCTCAGCAAAGGGGCAAATCACAATCACGTTAGAGAGCAGAGAGGAAGCCACGTTAGACAGTTAGCACACTGAACTCTACCGCTCGCCGCGTACTGCTGAAGTCACTTCATACAGCTCAACCGAGAAACAACCCTGGTTAGTTAGCAGTAGACGTCTCTCAACTAGTGATGCGACAACTGAGCTGGTGCTAGGCAGGACCCTGGTTCCACAGTTATGTGATTCAATACAGAACATGAAGGGGAAAGCATCATTGGAAAACCACCACTGCAGGATGACAAAAAAGCATCTGTGAAAACCAGCTGAATAATCGGATCACAGCTACGTGAGGGAGATTAGTTAGGCAAGTTTGATCTCAAAAGGCAAAAATTACATGTGCATCCAAATGCTTCAAATTAGAGTCAGTACAACTTTTAGCTGATTTAGAGTAGAGGAGGGAATCGTTTGAAACGTAACAATTCTGATTCCTTTGTCAGTTCCGTTCTGTTCAGATTTTTGAGTTGGTTCATTTAATCCTCGTTCAGACTGGCAGTCCAAAATCCAATTGGAATCTGATCTAATGTTTGACTGTTCACCGTGTATCGCAACTGTTCAGATCCGATTTCTGTGTCCATGCAGCTCTTTCGTTTTCCGGAATAATGGAATATTCTATGGGAACGACGTTGCGTTGGTGGGCATAAGCCAAAAACAGCAACAACAACCGCAACACAGAGAGGTTTGCAATACTAATGTTGTCTTATTTACAACATGACATTGTGCAACTGCTGCGCGCAGGACTACAGTGTCATCTGAGGCAGCGGCAGAACCGTATGAGGCTGGCAGGGGTGTAACGGTACACAAATTAATATATAGGCTAATATAATGAATATATTGGCTAATATAGTGCATATATAGGGTAATATAATGAATATATAGGCTAATATAACGAATATATAGGCTAATATAGTGCATATATAGGGTAATATAGTGCATATATAGGGTAATATAATGAATATATAGGCTAATATAGTGCATATATAGGCTAATATAGTGCATATATAGGGTAATATAATGAATATATAGGCTAATATAGTGCATATATAGGGTAATATAATGAATATATAGGCTAATATAATGAATATATAGGCTAATATAGTGCATATATAGGGTAATAGAATGAATATATAGGCTAATATAGTGCATATATAGGGTAATATAGTGCATATATAGGGTAATAGAATGAATATATAGGCTAATATAGTGCATATATAGGGTAATATAATGAATATATAGGCTAATATAACGAATATATAGGCTAATATAGTGCATATATAGGGTAATATAATGAATATATAGGCTAATATAACGAATATATAGGCTAATATAGTGCATATATAGGGTAATATAGTGCATATATAGGGTAATATAATGAATATATAGGCTAATATAGTGCATATATAGGCTAATATAGTGCATATATAGGGTAATATAATGAATATATAGGCTAATATAGTGCATATATAGGGTAATATAATGAATATATAGGGTAATATAGTGCATATATAGGGTAATATAGTGCATATATAGGGTAATATAATGAATATATAGGCTAATATAGTGCATATATAGGGTAATATAATGAATATATAGGCTAATATAGTGCATATATAGGGTAATATAGTGCATATATAGGGTAATATAATGAATATATAGGCTAATATAGTGCATATATAGGGTAATATAATGAATATATAGGCTAATATAGTGCATATATAGGGTAATATAGTGCATATATAGGGTAATATAATGAATATATAGGCTAATATAGTGCATATATAGGGTAATATAATGAATATATAGGCTAATATAATGAATATATAGGCTAATATAGTGCATATATAAGGTAATATAGTGCATATATAGGCTAATATAATGAATATATAGGCTAATATAATGAATATATAGGCTAATATAGTGCATATATAGGCTAATATAGTGCATATATAGGGTAATATAATGAATATATAGGCTAATATAATGAATATATAGGCTAATATAGTGCATATATAGGGTAATATAATGAATATATAGGCTAATATAGTGCATATATAGGCTAATATAGTGCATATATATTCATTATGAATATATAGGCTAATATAGTGCATATATAGGGTAATATAGTGCATATATAGGGTAATATAATGAATATATAGGCTAATATAGTGCATATATAGGGTAATATAATTAATATATAGGCTAATATAGTGCATATATAGGGTAATATAGTGCATATATAGGGAATATAATGAATATATAGGCTAATATAGTGCATATATAGGGTAATATAATGAATATATAGGCTAATATAACGAATATATAGGCTAATATAGTGCATATATAAGGTAATATAGTGCATATATAGGGTAATATAATGAATATATAGGCTAATATAATGAATATATAGGCTAATATAGTGCATATATAGGCTAATATAGTGCATATATAGGGTAATATAATGAATATATAGGCTAATATAATGAATATATAGGCTAATATAGTGCATATATAGGGTAATATAATGAATATATAGGCTAATATAGTGCATATATAGGCTAATATAATGAATATATAGGCTAATATAATGAATATATAGGCTAATATAGTGCATATATAGGCTAATATAGTGCATATATAGGGTAATATAATGAACATATAGGCTAATATAGTGCATATATAGGCTAATATAGTGCATATATAGGGTAATATAATGAACATATAGGCTAATATAGTGCATATATAGGCTAATATAGTGCATATATAGGGTAATATAATGAATATATAGGCTAATATAGTGCATATTTAGGCTAATATAGTAATATAGTGCATATATAGGCTAATATAGTGCATATATAGGATAATATAATGAATATATAGGCTAATATAATGAATATATAGGCTAATATTATGCATATATAGGCTAATATAGTGCATATATAGGCTAATATAGTGCATATATAGGCTAATATAGTGCATATATAGGCTAATATAGTGCATATATAGGCTAATATAATGAATATATAGGCTAATATAGTGCATATTTAGGCTAATATAATGAATATATAGGCTAATATAGTGCATATATAGGCTAATATAATGAATATATAGGCTAATATAGTGCATATTTAGGCTAATATAGTAATATAGTGCATATTTAGGCTAATATAGTGCATATATTTAGTGGAAGAGTTGACATACGTCTATAACAACGTCTGATGTTTGCACTTTAAGTGGCGTGAGAAAGTCACATAAACCACGTTAAATCCGATTAAACTCTTTTTTTTGGCCGTTCAGACTTGCTAAATCGAAACGGATTTCAATCGGATAATAACAAAAATCAGATTTGGACTGACAATCTGAACGAGGCTTTAGCGTTCAACACCTGTAAGTCAATTCCATAGCTCAATGAGATCAAGAACCAATTATTATAAAGTCATGAAAATAAAGCTTTTTTTTTTGCAGAACAGATCTGAACAGCTTCTCGATTCCCAACCCTAACCAGGCACAAGGCTCAACATGATCTGAGCATCAGGGTCTGTTCTCATCCACACATCTCACAACAACACAGCAGAACACTAAAGGCATGATATGAGAGAGCAGGAAGCGCCGGGAAACACTTGGGCAGCAGTGGTAGAGCTTTACTAGTCAGTCCGTCGCTCGACTGAGCTTCAAAGTCACACCTGAATCGTTCGAAACAAAAACTTAGCACCCAAAAATCACAGATTCGAAGAGATCATTTTCCCACAAAAACAGTGCCGGAATAATTCAGAACTGATGTCTGCTGACTCACAATCAGCTACAGGTTTGATTCAGCAAGGATGCATTCAATTGTTCAAAAGTGCCTGTAAAAATACACTATAATGTTTCAAATAAATGCTATTCTTTTAAACTTTATATTCATTAAAGAATCCTGAACAAAATTCATCCACAAAAACATGAAGCAGCATAACTGTAATAATCAGAAATGTTTCTTGAGCAGCAAATCAGCATATTAGAATTAGGATGCATATTATATATCGGCCACTATATCGGTATCGGCCGATATATGTTCTTTTTTAACCATTAGACGACAATCACTGATTGCCTATATATAATACATAGCCTAATCAGCGCTACAGTGCACGCATAAAGCTCGCCACAGCGCACCGGCAAACGCAACGATTATGAGTGTGCCGTGAAAAAAACAGCCTAAAAACATTTACTAATTTACTGATCATGTTTTGTGTGTTTTCGGCTGCAGAGATTAAGTCGACGATGCTGACTCTCATCTCCGTGCTATGTGCACGTTTCAGGATTAAGTCATCTGACAATATTTATTTTCCACTCTAATTGGTTCATTTAAAAGTAGACATTTCAGCTCTCTATAGATATATTTCTCATGTCTGTGAGGCAAGTGTACGTTGAGTTTCGGTTCATTTGTGACACTCAAGTTCACTGAGACCGAGACGGCAGAAAGCGCATCCAGAATGTTTTCATTATTTTACAAAAGTACGTTTTGTTGTTATTGTGAGCTTACAGAAATACAGTTTGCATTACTCCTGTATGACCCAAAATGCAAAGTTAAATGCAAGTGATCGCGGCGGCGCCTGTATGTCGTGCAGTAAAGCGCGCTCTCCACACAAACACAGACAAGCGTCTAATAATAGCGCACATTTATCTAGGCCAACATTAGTACGAGCGGACTTGTAAAGTTGCTACACTTGCATGTTTCAAGTGATAAGCCATAGCTGAGTCCGATGAATGATGGGCGAATGTTTAGTAGGGCAGGGTATCGATTCAGATGTCCCAATTCGATTCGATTTCGATTCACAAGCTCTCAAATCGATTCGATTCTCGATTTGATTTTCGATTCTCAATTCAACTCAATAAATATAGATTTAACACAAATACTATAGGTATTCATACAAAAAAACAGTGAACATAAGTTTACAAGTGGGTAATTAAAAAGAAATGAAATCTCCATATTAAACTCTTTTTATTTCAGGTACACTCGGGTACATTAAAACAGAACACATCTCTATATTTCAAATGCACACAATTGACAAGCATTTGGCCGCCCGTCATGTGTGCGGTTACTTTTCAATCACGAGAAGCGCGTTCATATCTGGACACAAGTAGTTGCCGTAGTAACGAACAACAATACCTTAACGTGCTGACTTATGTGGACTAACTTTAATTTGAGGAAATCTGTTTATAATGTAAGCTATTAGGTTTGAATTATTGGTCCTGCGCTGTCTATGGACTTGACTACTGATTTGAATATGTCTATAATGGCTAACGTACGCGCTTCAGTGAACGCTCAAGTTTGATCATAATGCAAGGCAAGCATTCGTGTGTATGTGATCTATTTTTTGCGTTTGTGTGCTCGGCTGTGGGGGTGTTGCAACGTCTGGGTGATGTCTCATCAAATGTTTCCGCAGATTTGTAGTATTACACAGCATTTCACCTCAGCATTACAAAAGGCGACAACGCCATTTAAGCACTGAATGAATTCATGAATGAATGACAGGCCTTTGTAACATCGAACAAGGCAAATAAGAGGGTGACATCTAGTGGAGAAGAATAGTAATTAGATTTACGTTAATCTTATGTTCAATGTTAGAGGAAATAAATATGGAAAAATAAATATTGAAAGGCGATTCAAGGACTTTGAGAATCGATTTTGAATCGACCACATTTTAAAAACCGGTTAATCGATAAAAAAAAAAAAATATAAAAAAATGTGCCCAGCCCTAATGTTTGGATTTCCTGCCGTTAACAATCTGGCCGTCACAGCCTGTGTGATTTCACCACTTCCCGTGGAGGTTTTTTTCTGCGACTAATTTACTAATTCAATTTTGGTTGACTAACAGTTAGTGGACTATTAGGGGGCAGCCCTAAATATTATCAGTATTCCCCGATAAGAACATTTGGCTGATATATTAAAGCTGATAAATAATGGATTATTTCCTTGAGCTGAGATGCTTCAGATGTTCACCATGATGGGTTTGAATTGCTTGAAATGATTGGAATCACTTCAAAAAAGCAAAATACAGTAAATGCAACACATGCAGCGCAAGTCTGTCATATCGGCTACATAAAATTATAATGAGAACATCATAATTGTGTGTTTGGGACTTTTGTTTTTGTAATTAGGCTCTCAAAAATTATATAAAAATTTGCATTTAGATTTATCTGCTAATATATTGGGTATCGGGTTTCAAATATAAAGAATTATCATTATTGGTATTGGCCAAAATGTTCATATTGGTGTATCCCTAATTAGCATGATTAGTGAAGGATCATGTGACACTGAAGACTGGAGTAATGATGATAAATTCAGCTTTGATCACAGGAATAAATCACACTTTACTATATATTCACATAGAAAACAGCTGTTATACATTATAATAATATTTCACAATATTTAATGGCAAATATTTTAATGCACAAACTTTTGAACGGCAGCGTATGATGACACAATTGACTATGTAATCTACCCACAAACACACAATACATTGTGGTATTTATGTTTATTTACTTATTTTAAAGATGTCAAATCGAAAAAAACAAATAACTTTAGCTTTATTCCATCACCAGCTCAAGAGTTGCTGAGATATCTCACAAATAAATTTTACAGCAATTCACGCACGATATTGATCATTTAAATATTTGTATTTCTAACAGACGGGGGGAACAAAAAGTGCAGCAAAAATAAGAACGGAGGCTTTTTTTGCTGGAGACATGTGGGATGGTTCAAGATAAGATGGATAAAGGGTGAGAGAGAGAGAGAGAGAGAAAGCAAGCTAAAAGAGCACACGCTTCCGCCAACATGCAGTTTCAGTAAGCGTGCGACTGACATGAGACGCAACCAGAGAGGAGCTACAGCAGCATCCACCATCAAAACCAGTCAGATGTTTCACAATACACCATTATTAAGAGTTTTCATGATCTGACTTTTTGATAATTTCCCCCAAATTCTCTCCGGCTTCGCCTGTCATGCATCCATCTCTGAGCACATCTGGGTTTCTCTCTCTCTCCCATGATAATCTCCTTCAGAGATCCACAGAGCCATGCACTGAAGCTCAGAGAGGAAGTGACACCTACCCTGACAGATCTTTGCTGTCGGGCTCTTCACACGGCTCCTCCTTCATGGTCTCAGTGACGTCACTCTCCGCTGCCGGTCCGCACTCTTTGGCCTCTTCGTTCGTATCATTCTCCTCTTCATCAGCGGGGTTATCCTCCTCCTCCTCGTTTACGCTGCTGATATCCGCTTTATCTTCACATGGGGCTGTGGTCTCTGTCTTCTCCTCCTGTGGAGAAATAACACGTCACCCTCAGAGATATACTCTTGAAATGAATATGACATGACCCTAATTAAACTATGATTTAACTACATTTGTAAACACATCATTGTTTTTGATTCAGCAGCTTGTGTTCGAGGGAAAAAAACATGACTTATAAATATACATGAGGTCAGACATTCCTGCTGAGAGACGAAACACAAGGTAAAGCTGTTTGTCTGAAGTCTTTCAAATTCAATACTAGTTTACTGCTTAATGCACAGTATGTACTGTACACTGCCTACCAGCAGCTTGTGAAAAAGTATTATTACACTATAAAGTTTCTAAAACATGGTGACGATATGTTTTAGATAATTGACAAATTAACATATTTATTTTAAAAGAAATCTTACTGATCTCAAAATTTTGAGTCTAAACAGCTTAGTTAAGGTGTTAAAATCATAGCTAGTTTGACTATCATAGTGGGTAGTATGAGTAGTGTGAGTAGTAAAAATAATATGAGTAGTAGGTATATTATCAATAATGTGAGTAGTATGAATAGTATGAGTAGTGTAGTATGAGTAGTATTAGTATGAGTAGTGTGAATAGTGTTAGTATGAGTAGTGTTAGTGTGTGAATAGTATGAGTAGTGTGAGTAGTATGAGTAGTATTAGTATGAGTAGCATGAGTATTAGTATGACTAGTATTACTATGACTAGTATTAGTATGAGTAGTATTACTGATTAGTGATTAGTGTGAATAGTATGTAGTAGTATGAATAGTATGAGTAGTGTTAGTGTGAATAGTATAGTAGTGTGAAGTGTTAGTATGAGTAATATTAGTATGTAGTATTATGAGTAGTATGAATAGTGTGAGTAGTATGAATAGTGTGAGTAGTATGTAGTAGTGCGAGTAGTGAGTAATATGAATAGTGAGTAGTATTTAGTAGAAAAAAGAGTAGTGAGTAATATGAATAGCGTGAGTAGTATGTAGCAGTCTGAGTAGTGAGTAATATGAATAGTGTTAGTAGTATGTAGCAGTGCGAGTAGTGAGTAATATGAATAGTGTGAGTAATATGTAGCAGTGTGAGTAGTGAGTAATATGAATAGTGTGAGTAATATGTAGCAGTGCGAGTAGTGAGTAATATGAATAGTGGTAGTATGTAGTAGTGCGAGTAGTGAGTTATATGAATAGTGTGAGTAATATGTAGCAGTGAGTGAGTAGTGAGTAATATGAATAGTCTGAGTAGTATGTAGTAGTGTGAGTAATGAGTAATATGAATAGTGTGAGTAATATGTAGTAGTGTGAGTAATGAGTAATATGAATAGTGTGAGTAGTATGCAGTAGTGTGAGTAGTGAGTAATATAAATAGTGTGAGTAGTATGCAGTAGTGTGAGTAGTGAGTAATATGAATAGTGTGAGTAGTATGTAGTAGTGCGAGTAGTGAATAATTTGAATAGTGTTAGTATGTAGCAGTGCGAGTGGTGAGTAATATGAATAGTGTTAGTATGTAGCAGTGCGAGTAGTGAGTAATTTTGAATAGTGTTAGTATGTAGTAGTGCGAGTAGTGAGTAATATGAATAGTGTGAGTAGTATGTAGTAGTGCGAGTAGTGAGTAATATGAATAGTGTTAGTATGTAGTAGTGCAGTAGTGAGTAATATGAACAGTGGTAGTATGTGTAGCGAGTAGTGAGTAATATGAACAGTGGTAGTATGTAGCAGTGCGAGTAGTGAGTAATATGAACAGTGTGAGTAGTATGTAGCAGTGCGAGTAGTGAGTAATATGAATAGTGTGAGTAGTATGCAGTAGTGTGAGTAGTGAGTAATATGAATAGTGTGAGTAGTATGTAGCAGTGCGAGTAGTGAGTAATATGAATAGTGTGAGTAGTATGTAGCAGTGCGAGTAGTGAGTAATATGAATAGGCTGAGTAGTATGTAGTAGTAGTAGTATGCCACAGCAGACAGACCCTGAGATGATGTTTAGTACCTTGAGCACATGCTGTGTGTTGGAGGTCTCTGGTTCTTTGAGGGCTTTCTGTTCTTCTTCTGAGCTGGATGTGCTTAAAGAGACGCCGTTTCCGCTGCTGGCTGTTTCCTCAGGGTTCACCTCACTCTTCTCACCCGTCTTATATGGCAAATCCATGCGGAATGTGATTCCCGTGGAGGCGCAGTAGTCCTCAAAGCCATACAGGTATCTGTAGGAGTTCAGCAACACCACATGTGATCACTACATGTTTTACAGAATGCTATCAAAAATACAGTGACACAGACATATTGTGAAATATTAGTATGAATTAAAAAATAAAAAAAGTATGTGAATATATAGTAAAATACCAGAGCAATCTGGTTTTAAAAAAATAAATAAATAAAAAAAATTGGCAAAATGATCATGAAACTTTGAACAGCTGATGACACTATGGGTTATGAGAGAGAGAACTGTTCAGCATACAGTTCTGTCATCAACTTGGAAGAATAAGAGAGCTAACAGACAGTGATGTCTTGAAATGCCGCTGCCAAACAACTCATGTTTGCCGTCACTGTCACTGAGATGCACGTACTTTCTGTAGGCACATTTGACGTTGTAACCGGCTGCGGAGTTGAGCACAGGGATGCCCAGATCCTGATACACCTGCTTCCACACAGATCCGCTCTCGATCTGAAACACAGGGAGGGAACACGTCCTACTCAGCGTGTGAAAGCGAATGCAGACGGAACAGCAGATCGTGGCAGTCTTTCGCTCCATGGGGAGGGATCACAAATAAAACTCACATTTTCAAATCCTCCGAGCTTGTGCACCAGACGGTAGAGTTTAAAAAGATTCAGATTCCTGTAGCCCAGCACGGGTCGTTTATTGATAGGAGTTCCTGAAAAACCACAAGACGCTAGTTAGTGCGATTTTCAAAGTAAATACAAACATTTGCATTGATGCATTTGCAAGACGTTTTATTCAAAGATACAAAAAAAGATCCTGCAGTGCTGTTAGAGCTAGCCGTTTACACAACACTGTTTTCAACTAAAAACCTAAAACTTTTTATGCGCTTTGGCCGTTCATTTACACAACAACAGCCTGAAAACACAAACTTTTGACAACGATTCCGTTATTGTGTCCGTGTAAACTACAAAAACGCTAATTTGTGAAAACGAAGATGTTGTGTGCTTACAAAGTGGCTTCGGCATCTACTGGCCTGGCATGAATAACACAGTGTTTTTAATCGTTTTCATGGAGCCGTGTGAACGGGATGGTTTTGACAATATTGTCGTCCACACAAAGGAAAAACTATTCATAATCATTTCTGTCAATTCAAATAAAAGCTAAAATAAAATACTAAGCTAACTAAAATACATACAGTAAGTTTAGAGTTGAAGTAATACAATTACTAAAACTAAAATTAATTAAAGCTATACAGAAATATATATATATATATATATATATATATATATATATAAAATAATAACAAAAGCACTACTTTAAGCAACTAATTAATCTCACATTTTTTCTGTAATTAATCGCGATTAAAAACATTGGATTTTTAGTCCAAATGAATGTAGAAACAACTTAAAACAGTATATTTTAAATATTTGTAGTAATGGCATCTTGTTATGAATGAAGGCCAGTGTCGCTGATACAGCAACATAAAGTTACTAAAATATATTACAATTTAAGGAAAACTGAAAATATAAAAATAAAAGCAAAACATTAATGAATACTACACTAGTGTATACACAAACACTGCTCACCTCTATCCTCCATGAATTTGTAAAGCTGCTGTAGGAAGTTGTCCTTCTCTTCTGGGAACGGCTCCACTTCCTCCTGCAAACAGGAAACACAAAACACACAGAGAGATGGGTGTCATTCACAGGCTTTTGAAAATAGTCGTTTTGTAGCTACACTACAAGCTACCAACTAGAAAAGATTCAAACACCCAAGCAATCTCACTCCTAAATGACAACGATTCTCCTGTGTCTATTAAACCTTTGGCAAAATCACAGTGAAACATTTAAATCTGTGTTTGCTGCCGCTGAGCCAGAGAGAGCAGATGTCATGTATGAAACGGCCAATCTTTTCAACCACGTCACAGTATCATTATTACTGTTACAAATATTCAAATGATCATAAAAGTTTTGGGATAAAAGTTTATAGATGGGATATAAACACTGATGTCTACAGTAGCGATCAACAGAGTAAATCACCGTTTGAAAGTAACTTTATGCTTTAAATAATGATTATATCCATTACATCGTTACACCAGTAGGTGGCGACAAGTGACTGCTGAAATGTATTTGTCATTGAATCATTCACTCAAGAGATTTGTTCAAAAACGCTGATTCATCCAGTAATGAAAGTCTTTATGAGTGAGTCATTCAATCATTCAATAATTCAGATTAATTAAACATTTTAAATAGACTGCGGCAACTTAGTAAATTGTTATTTTGGAGAATTGTGATCTCTGTTTGGCACAAAAAAAATTGTGATTTCTCAATTTATCCAGAATTGCGCAGCTCTAACTGAAACTATTTAGAGGGACAATATATTTATGCTCACCAAACATGCATTTATTTGATAAATTACAGTAAAACAGTAATATATAATCAGACATGATTTTTATTTAATAAAAAAAAAACAAAAAAAAAAACATCTAAACATAACTTGATAACAGCGATAAATAACAGGGTTTGACTAATTTTGATGCACAACAAAAACATCAAATGGTGAACAGGGGATCAATCCTCTTTGAAAAGGACCAATTAAATGAACCGATTTACTAAAGTGAATCAGAATGCGTTCATTAGAATGAGAGCGAGAGCGAGTTCAGTTTAGCAAGCATCGATGATTTTTGCTTAAGTTTGGTCGCTGCTTGTTAGAAAAGGTAGCTTGTCGTTACTGGGAAAGCCACACTATCATGAAGATGTGGTTAAAGTTAGTGTCGTCAAGACTGTCAAACCAACTCTGGTTGTGATGTGGTTTTCCTCTATAATCTGGATTACACACACAGACACGTCACGGCTCTGACACGGCTTTAACACAGGTCGTAGTTTTCAGACTCCATTAACAGCTAAAGCTGTCGTCATCACACACACACACAAGCTGTTCATCTCTCACTCCTTTATGAAGAAACATGCTGCTTAAGCTCCAAAGGTGATATTTAGCGGTTAATAAATGAAGGTAAACACACCGCTGATGACAGTAGCTCGTGCTGTAAGAGTGAAAGCGCCACTATATCAGCACAAACATTAGATTTCCTGACTCGATCTGATTGAGATTCTGATTCTGTGTGAATCTTTCAGTCCTCAACACACGCTTTATGATCATGAATGCTGTTGTCACCTCTTCCTCCTCGCCGCTGGCCTCTTCCTCTTGCTCCTCCTCCTCTTCCTCGTCATCATCCTCACTGCTTGAGCTTTCATCCTTCACCTCCGTCCTCCACGTGTTGGGCACAGTGCCGTTATGCTGAAACTCCCACGCTGCATCTAACGCTGTCAAACACACAAACAGAGACAATGAGATTACAGTGCTCAATGGGAAATGTCTTGTTACACTTTTAAAAAACTTGTAGAGTGCAACAGTTGTCATGATCCACTCGTTCAGCTCCCGGTTCCGGTATTTTTCCCTCAGGGAAAGAGTTTTTTAAAAGTCATAAGCCATGAACCAAACCAACCAGCTTTCATTTGAAGCAAAAAAGGGGGACAAAGGGGTATTTGAAAATGGGACAAAAAGATAAAGGCTGTGTACTGGTACTTAGGTATGAATAATATTTTCAATTAGATTTGATTTTTAGATTTTCTGTTTTCATTTCAGTTAAAATTGTACTCATTTTTGTTGTGTTTTTGTCATTTTTATTAGTTTTTATGTTTATATAGTTTTAGTTGATTTAGTTTCAGTTATTTTAGTACTTCAAGTTAAACCAAATCATAAACTAAACATTTTAGTGAAAACCAGTCATTTTAGCTAAAGTTTTAAAATCTGTATTGCTTTTGTCATTTTTATTAGTTTTTTTGCCTATATAGTTTTAGTTATTTAAGTACTTCAAGTTAAAGTAAATGAAAATTAGCAACTAGTTGAAATAAAATAAAGTTTATGTTTTTATATTTTATTTTTAATGAAAATTAGTTAACACAAACTAATAATTACTGTTAATTTCAATACTTACTAATACATTATTAAAGGAACACGCCGACTTTTTGGGACTTTAGCTTATTCCCCGTATCCCCCAGAGTTAGATAAATCCATACATACCATTCTCATCTCCGTGCGTCTGACGCACCCACCGCTAGCCTAGCTTAGCACAAAGACTGGAGGTAAACGGCTCCAGCTAGCCTACTGCTCAATAAGTGACAAAATAACCCCAACATTTATCTATTTACATGTTGTGATGTGTATAGTTACATCGTGTACTAAGACCGACGGAAAATGAAAAGTTGAGATTGTCTAGGCCGATATGGCTAGGGACTATACTCTCATTCCTGCGTAATAATCCAGGAGCTGGGTGCAGCGCGCAATGATATCAAACAACAATCCCGACGCGCTCCCTGTGCAAGCAGGTTGTCATGTTGACGGAAGTTAGCCTAGTTTCAGGCGCTGCGTAATATCATCGCGCCGCTGCATTGCGCCTGTAGGCTAGCTGGAGCCGTTTACCTCCAGTCTTTGTGCTAAGATAATAAATACTGTAAACAAATGTATTGTTCATTGTTTGTAAGTAATGAGACCTAGTGTTTTCAGTGATCTTGATGGTTTTATTTCTGTTTAATGATAATAACCCTGCCCTAAATGTCCTGTGATCTGTAGGTGGCGCTCTTGCTCTCACCCGGTTTGAGTCCTGCGTCCGCTTTGGGAGATTTCTCTTCATCCAGCACTCGAATGTCTTTCCGTAAAACTGTGTAACTGCAAGATAAAATAAAACACTGTTAGCAGGGCTTCATTACATATGAGAGAAAACATATAAATAATATGTCAATTACTAATCATAATTCAACACACTGCTGTATGAAACATTAAAAAAGCATTATGGATGTCATTCATTATCCATTACATTTTTTATTAATTGCATTACATGCCCTGCAAAAACATGAATGTTATTCCCGACATCCACCAATCACACTGGACTTTCATAAGGGTTCATTAAAAAAAATGCACGATAAAACCTTTATCCTGGGAAAACTGTGATTATGTAAATCACACAACAAGCCATTTTTGAGTACCAGAATACTGTAGACATGAGGTTTGTCCGTGCCGTTTGTGTATGAACAATTAGCACTCAAAAATTGCTAGTCAATTTTACAAATAATTACAAAGAAGCAGCAAGCAACGTAAATTAAACATGACATTTTGAAGTAGAAAGACTCTAATAATATTCTAATAATCTTTGTTTTATTTTATAGTGTATGAACATGAGCCAGGCATGTCCTGATAAAAGTGTCGCTGCTCAAATGCTGCAGGATGGTGATTTTTAGTGGATGAATGAAGTCAGTTCTCCTTACGGTCACACAGTGTCCGAATACCTTCTGAAGCTGCTTATAATGAGGGAATTTAGAGGTCATTAACAGTTAGAAGACATGTCTTTGTTCATCAGTATTCATAAATCCAGTGATGTCATTACTGTCCCGAAGCAGACACTAGAGGGAGCAGTGAAGATGTGCAACACGAGAGCAGACAGAAGTCAAGCTCCAATCTTGAATCAGAATATCTTCCCCTTCCTCTTGCAGCATCTCTTCTCTGATGACGAGGGCGGGGCAACCTGTCACTCACACGAGATCCACCAATAGCAAACCACCACCATCCAATCAAATCATCACAGACAAAAATCAAGCCCCGTCCTACATTTGATCTTGTTTGAGAAGCGTTTCACTCGGATATACGGCACAATAGGGGAGAAAAGACTACAGCAACTTGTTTCATGCCGACTTTAAAGCATGTAACAAAAAATTTAAGGAGGGACTTGAGTCATAGAGACCAGAATATCACGGAGACTAAAGGGTGCAGGACTCTTTTGATTTGAGATAGTAACTAGCGGTGTGCAATATATATCGTCTACGATAATATCCTGATATTTAACAACGTGCAATCTGACATTATCAAGTATGTCCCTCACTTTACAAAAACACATCTAGAGAGCGCACGCATACACTATGTGATGTAGTATAGTAGGTTACACTTGTGCATTTATAGTGTATGCTTTCACTGCATGATTTAGTCTATTAAAATGCATTTACAATGCCCTCAAAATTCAACATAAGGGGCAAAAAATACCTCTGTATGTCCAAATATCAGCATGTGATTTTGATTTTATACAACAGTTCAATAAACAAGAAGTTAATATTTAGTGCCTTACATTTTAGACAAGGAGTGTTTTGCGTCTCTGAGCAACACACAGAGTGTTTTGTTGCTGAATGAATGAATTGATTGAATGAATGATTCAATGACTCACTCATTAAGGCAATCAAATGCTTTGTTCCTGAATGAATTAGCCGACTGAATGAATCGGTTGAATAAATGACTCACTCATTAAGGCAGTCAAATGCTTTGCTCCTGAATGAATCAGTTGAATGAATGATTCAATGATTCACTCATTAAGGCAGTCAAATGCTTTGTTCCTGAATGAATTAGCCGACTGAATGAATCGGTTGAATAAATGACTCACTCATTAAGGCAGTCAAATGCTTTGCTCCTGAATGAATCAGTTGAATGAATGATTCAATGACTCACTCATTAAGGCATTCAAATGCTTTGTTCCTGAATGAATTAGCCGACTGAATGAATCGGTTGAATAAATGACTCACTCATTAAGGCAATCAAATGCTTTGTTCCTGAATGAATTAGCCGACTGAATGAATCGGTTGAATAAATGACTCACTCATTAAGGCAATCAAATGCTTTGTTCCTGAATGAATTAGCCGACTGAATGAATCGGTTGAATAAATGACTCACTCATTAAGGCAATCAAATGCTTTGTTCCTGAATGAATTAGCCAACTGAATGAATCGGTTGAATAAATGACTCACTCATTAAGGCAGTCAAATGCTTTGCTCCTGAATGAATCGGTTGAATGAATGATTCAAAGACTCACTCATTAAGGCAGTCAAAGGCCCTGTCCCAAGTGGCACCCTAAGCACTCAAGGTCTTGCTCTGAGTCCGCACTTTTGTGATGTAACAACGCTTTTGAGTCCGCTGCGGAGCTCGCATCAGTGCGGGCTCAGCAAAAGTGCACATCGAGGGCGCATATAGACAGTAAAGGGGTCGCTTACGAGTTCTGAGACCTAAACTTACTAAATGGGACACCCTACGGTCTCATGAATTTAACGGGCATGTGCACGTGGCAGCCATTGTAAGTCCACAAGACCGAAAGTGCATATGAAGTGTGCCATTTGGGACAGGGCCAAATGCTTTGTTTCTGAATGAATCAGCTGATTGAATGAATCGTTTCAATTAATGATTCACTCATTAAGGCAGTCAATAGAGTTGAATCAGTCGCTCGAATGAATCGAATGAATGAATGACTCAATGACTTAATCATTAAGACATTTAATGACTGTATGTGGGGGGGGTTCACTGTAAAATGTCCAGAATAAAAAAAATTAGGCTTTTTTTTTAAATTAATGTTCTTTTAAAAAACGACGGCCAATAATTAGAATCCCCCAAAAATAAAAATGATTCTCCTTCCATGAATGTGTTAACTGGCACGCGACATGTAACAACCTACAAAAGAGCAGGAGAGACGGAAGAGAAAGCAGGTAGCAGCGTCCTTGTCACAGAATATTGAACATGTTAAAAAAGACTGCCAAACCGAGTACGGTTGTTATATTTACTACTTGACCTAAAAGTTGATAGTGAATGCTAGCTACGTGTTAGCTAACAGCAGTGTTCATTTCGAAATTTTCTTTAACATTTTTTCACAGATGAAAATGAGACGATTACTAAATCAAAAATGAATGAATATATATATATATATATATATATATAAACGAATAAAAACGAGAAGAATTGGGAAGAGATCCAGTCAGAATGATGTTCTGCGCTGTAGATGTGTAGCGTGCTGATCTACCCGGCTGAACACAAGTTGGCACACACTTGTTGCATGTTACCCTAATAGTAACCACCCGAAAAACCAATCCAAACACTTCAGCAACATCCCGGCAATTTAGAGCTTGATGTCTGTCTATTGAAGCACAACATTAGAAACAGAGTTTTGTCTATTTAGGGAATCATCAGGAAGCTCCAGTCTGTATAATCGTGGCACTCACAGGTTTCATTTCCCTGAGGTCTAACACAAATATCTCCATAACCAGACATTTCTCAGCACAGCGCTTGAATAAGACCAATTCTGCAGTATAAATTGGTTTTGGAAGGTTAATCCGAGACAGGCATTTAACTACAATATTCTCCGTCTAGCCCACAGAAATATCACCGGCTCCTCCATTACATGATGCCCAGCGGTGGCGTCTTCCCTCATTTTCAGCGTTTCTGCCACATTTAAAGGATGTTTTATAAACAGAAACAACAGCACACGTGACGTGACGACTTCTGCACCTCGAGAGCTAAAAGTAGAAGCACGGACTGAAATAACTTCATTTGAAAGCTACTCACAATTTTCCATCTTTGAAGGAGCGGACAAAAACGTTGTCTTTTTTCAGTGTCACATCTTCATGACAGTCTGGAGAGATGACCTTTAAAAAAATGAAGAGAAACAAAAGACAGATGATGAAGTCAATGAGAGTTTGGCACAGAAAACGTTGTTTTAGTCTTTAAAGGTGCACCAACCTGGAAAAACGGCTTACACCTAAGGAAACTAATACTAGGCAAACAGGCTTATTTTTAACTTCAAGATATTTCATGCAATAAAAGTCCATTAATGATTATATGTAAACACATTACCTTTCCAGTTGTTTGTAATAATTAAGATTTCTTTTACATTTATTTGATCAAAACTACAGTAAAATAGTGAGATACTCCTCCAGTGTAGATCAGCTGTTCTCTGTGTGAATATATTGTAAAGTGTGATTTATTCCTGTGATCAAAGCTGAGTTTATCATCATTACTCCAGTCTCCAGTGTCACATGATCCTTCACTAATCACTCTCAGATGAGGATTTGATGCTCATTTATGATTATTATCAGTGTTGTAAACTGTTGAGCAGCTTCATATTTTATTTTTGTGATACCATTCAAAATATATTTAAAAAGATCTTTTAAATTGTGATAATATTTGCAAAATTATGGTTTTACTGTATTTTTGATCACATGAATGCAGCCTTGGTGAGTAGAAGAGACAATATTAATAGAACAATATTAATTATTCCAAACTTTTGACCTGCATTTTAAAGAGATTTAAAGAGACTCTGAGATTGGTAGAAGCTTAATATATTATTTTTCTTAATGCACAGGTCTAAAATATTCATATGTAATTTTTGCCTGGCTTTTTCAGGCATTGAAAAAAATCCCTGATGTTTCCAGGTTTTCCATGTTGTGAATCAAACATAAAATGACTTGAACACCCATTAATACAGACAAAAACACATTTTAAGAAAGCCCAATTGACATTAGCATTTTGAAAAGATCGATCCTGCCTGTATTTCAAAGACGTCACCTCTGACCTGAGGTTACTGTACAACAGAGATCAGATGAGCAGCAGGAGCCTGTCATGGCTTCAAGAAACACCACGGACACTCACTGGCTTTGTTTTCCTCTCCCAAGCTGTCGTTCTGCCGAGAGCCGTGAGGAGGGGACAGAGAGCGGCGATACAATACGGCAAGAACAACATCTCTGGAGGAACACGGAGCTAGCAGGAATCTTTAAAGGGACAGTGCCTGGTTTACAGTGACCCTGTGAATCATCAGCTGCATGTAAACGAGGACAAATGTGTAAGAAACAAGAGAACGCCTGCCTACATCAATGATGCAGCTCAATATGTGCAACTTCAGAAAGGAACAAGTGCATTAATACTGGAGGAAACCTCTCTCCTGCACTGCTCATCCTGTTTACAGCTGAAGCGTGACTTCCTGAAAAGGGAAACCGTTTCATTGAAAAGCTATTCATTGTTATATAGCTCAACACGGTTAGTCGTATTGTTTGAATCTCATTTTACCGCGAGTAACATTTTTGTAGAAACAACTCTATTTTGTCACATAGCAAAATCAGAAAGAGCTTTATTTGTAGTATCAGCATTTCCTCCACCACACAATATATTTTAAAATTAACTGCATGTCATTTAGCAACACAAGTCATCCAGCTTTTTTATTAATGATATTCTTATATTCATATATATATATATATATATATATATATATATATATATATATATATATATATATATATATATATATATATTTAGCTTATTGCGATCTAGTGTCTCATCCAGCCACCAAGCGAACGCACACCTTTCACACACACTCATATGTATTTTAGTATGATTATTTTAAGCAAGTAAAACCACTGCGTTACCCAACAATTTTAATTCGTCAGATAAACTGACCTGTATGAGTAGTAATTTAGCACTTGCGGCTGTTTCATTAGGATGAAATAAAATAATGTGAATTTAAAGGGGTCATGGACTGACAAATAAAATTTTCCTTGAGCTTTTGACATACAAGAGGTCATCATACAATAAGAATATCCTGTAAGTTTCAGAACTGAAAACAATAAAGCTTTTATTGAAACCAAGCCCAGCGTATGGCTCATTAGATGAGAGACCACCTCTGTAGAAGAAAATAAACACCTACTTCATCATCGCAACTTTGGCCCCACCCACTGGAGTGTTAGTGAGATGACGAGGACAGAAGAGCGATACAGGACCAAAAATAACATTCCCTCTCAAAGGATCCTAATGCTAGGAATGTGCTTATTTTATGTATTCTCAACAATGTGAATGTCTCAGCTGAGCATTATTTATTTGCATTCGCTACATTTCACTGTGGATTCTTTGGTAAATTATTTCAGCGCAGGCTTTGCAAACAGACTTTTATGATATAGACTCGACAGTAATGCCACGACATGTGCGCAAGCGTGTTAATTCTAACGCCTGATCTGAGACCAGTGATTTCTGATATGATTCATATACAGTCAGATGTTCTTTGTCTGTGTGTCATTAAATCAAACCAGTGACTAAACGCTCAACTTCACATTGTTTCTCTTAGTAGGGTGAAAATAATCTGTTATTTAAACTGATTAAACTATATATAGAAAGGGATCAAAAGAACGCTCCCTTTACAATCGCTGGAACTGTCAAACAGTGTGAGTTTATCAGTGACTGGATTCATTATAATCAACAAATCACTTATTTACATTGTGTTTGCACTGTTAGTGAAGATGAAAGCATTCGAAACTGAGTTGCAATGACGAGATCACTGCATTCATGCGCTCAACGTGTCTGTGATCGGCTACAATTCTCATCACTGCAACCTTTCATGCCACGAATATGATGCTATAATCAACACTTTTCACGATTAGTTAACCTTGAGAGCTGTAATAGTAAAAACGTGCTAAAAAGGTTTCGAGAGAGTTACACATGTAATACTAGCTATTTCATATGCAAAGATGTCAGCCAATCACAGTAGCGGGTGTATACACTGAAGTCTCACAGCAGCCAATCACAGCAACACCCCCTGCTGTTTGAATGCTCTGTTTGAAGGGGCGTGTCTGCTGTGAGACTTCAGAGGCTAAAATCTGGGTAGGAAAAACGCCTTTTATTTCTAAATTATGATCATTTCTGGTGTAAAAATAGTACTAACATTATAAGTGCACCACAGGAAACAATATAAAACAACAAAACAATACAGTTCATGACCCTTTTAAGTCCAGGGACAAAGGAGGCAGACATTAAACGTAACTCTAATCGTAAAATAAACATAAACAACAAAACGATAGCGGTCGACTGCAGCATATAAGCATAATAAAAACAGCAGCTCCTACTTCATACCGCAGTAACGTTAATAAAACTTTAATACATCAACTCATCCATGAACATGATTTCTGCCCAAATCCATTTCCATCTGTTTGAAGGTGAAGATGACAACTCCCATGATTCCACACTTTTTGTTATTGTTTTGAATAAGTGACACCTAGTGGCGAAACTTACATACTGTACCTTTAAACACAGAATTTTATATATATTCCATTTGGTTCCATTTAAATTGAATTAAAACGACACAGTGTTTAAACATTCCAACTAATGAAGCTTGTTTTTTATGCATAATTTATTAGCATTTTTTTTACTTGCATGTAGAATTTTACTGCAGATATTGGCTTAATTTTTATGCAGTCGGGACTCACCAGAGCAGGATACCATGTGGTTTTCTTTTTGTCGCTAGCGACGACCCCATCCACACACACCACTTTGCCATAAAGCTCTTCGTTTTGTTGCTGATCGCCCTCCTCTTCCTCACTAGACGATGAAGATGACTCTTCTTCTTGACTGTGGAATGAGATTACGTGTTAATGTGAAATAAATACTGAAAGGTATTCGAGTAAACAACAATATAAAATTCAGAGTCACAATTCTAGTGAATACAACCTATGCCAAAATGTATTTATTTCATACTAAGTATAGCACAAATCATATTTACTGACATTTCACTTGAGACTTACTGATATAGATATTATAATTAAACTTAATTTGGTTTACTTAATTGCACAATGCACATTTTTAATACTAAGCCTAAAATGCATTTTAATAATCACTGTTAGTAAGCATAGTATGATCTCTGTCAAATATCTATCTGTCTTTAAATGCAAGATATTTAAAGTGTACTTGCAATAATTCCATATTAGCACAATCAAAAATACTAAAGTATATCTTTATATCTTTCAGCACTATATCCGGTTAACTAAAGTGCATTAAGTACAAAATTAGTTGTTCCAATTTACCAGACTTTAAGTATATCAACTTAGTACACCTAACGTACAATTGCAGGGTATTTCTATTAAGTAGATAAATATGTAAATGTATTTGTAATATACTTAGCATAAAATAAATGTTGGTATATTTATTTTTCATCAGGGATATCATAGAGTCCGTTCTTTCAAAGCAGCCATAATAAAACTTCATGAATGTGGGTGAACGTCATTCAATTTTGATGCCCCCCCAGAAACTTTGTTTTGTTGTGATTTTACTTAAATAAGGTAAAATAACCTTAGTTATGCGCAGATTTCACCTCAGCATGTCATGATTTTAAGATGCATTGCTAACAAAGAGTCAGATAGAGCTAAACATGATTGAACCGATCCACCTTTTAAAGACACACATCACCTGTATCTCAGCGGCACACATGCACAATAGAAGATGCTTTTCTCGCTTGTTCTGATGAAGATAATAGGTAATTAGGCTCCGTGAGCTGACAAGCTTCTCACTTGCCAATATTCGATATGCAGCGTGACTCAACGGCCGCTCTCAATTAAGACCCGACACTCCAGCTCACCGCCAAGGAGAGCCAATCTTGTTAGTGTTAAATGAGCCAATCAACAGCCTGCATCAGGAATAAACATGACCTGATAAGCCACAGGGACTCCAACTCACACAAACAACAAAACAAGAGCCGCGGCGGCTGGAGGAGCGGGAACCAGATACAGAACCACCAGGAAAACACGCTACCGTATGCAGAGAAACTACTCATTTACTGTTAAATAAACTATTAATTAAACCAAAACTATTAAAAATCATTTTCTGTGACTGAAAATGAAATAAAGTTGTTTTGTTTGTTTTTACATAAAAAAACTTAAACAAAAACTTAGATAAGAAGTGAAATAAATAAGTTTAAGTTGAATTACTAAATCTAAAACTGTAAATAGATGAAATCATAAATATAAATAAATAAATAAAAACAAAATTAACTAAAATTGAAAAATATATCATATATATATTAAAAAACATTACTTTCTTGATATTTTTACTGTAAAAAGATTTAAAAAATTATTGCATCATCAGTTTATGTTGAATTACTAAAATTACTAAAAGTAAATTAAAGCACTATAGTTTTTTATATAATGACAAAAGCACATTGCAAAGTTACTAAAACTAAAAAGACCTTCTAAATAAAAAGACCATGCTTATCTTGATATTTCTAATGGAAAAAAAATCATTTAAAATAAATATATTCATCATGCATCGTGTTTCCGCGACTATCTGATGTGCAGAACTAATCCACTAGTTGACTAGTCGATGCAACCCCTAACATTACAATCAACTCTGATCCCTCAAAACGACTGTGGTTTGTTTAAGTTCACGCATGGCCAGCCGTGACTGACGGAGATAACTGTGAGGTCACGCCTCTCACAGAGACACACAAGAGTCCTATTTGTCACAGCGCCGACGGGACGCTCCCGTTTCGAGACACTGGAGGAAAAACACTGGCTTTTCTCCGATTTTGTGTCTGGGGATTGAGAATTCCAGGGCAGCGCTCGTCCCATTTGTGCGACTGCTAAAAGAAGAGGTGTATTTTACAACAGCAAACACTGTGTAATCCCAGAGGAGCCTCCGCGTCCCTGGAGCATCAGGACCCACATGTGCTTCATCCTTCAGGTGAGGATTAGACTTCAGTTTGGAGTCAGACTTGTGGACCCTCCCGCCAGCACATTTCAGAAGTGAAATGGGTTGCAAATGGTGTTTCATGTTAATGACTTTAAAGTGCCCCATTATGCTATTTTAAAGGTTCCTAATTTGTTTTGGCGTCTCCTACAACAGGTTTACATGCATCAAAGGTCAAAAAACACAACTTTTCTCATCATATACATTGCAGCATCAGCTCTTCTCTCACAGTCTCTGAACTGGCTCGATAAAAAATCCGGTCTCTCTAAACCCCTCCTTTCCGAGAGCTACTCTGCTCTGATTGGTCAGATGGTCTGTTGTGATTGGTTGACCGGTTATAGTGCGTGTCAGAAACCAAATGTCCACTACCACATCAGAATTTCAGCTCGGATCTTCCTCAGCACTTGATGCACGGTGTCGATGTGAACAGTAACAATGGCGTGGTTTTTACTGTATCAATCTCGACCTGTGGAAGTGGATTCACAGCGCTGAAAACAGCGTCTTCTCGACATGAACAACACAAACCAAATTCTTTCACTCTCAGCTACAGCTACAGTGTTCGAGGGCGGGGCAAATCAGACCACAGGTGGGCATTATGCAAATTAGTTACAAACCTACAGAGGTTTGTAACAGGACATGAGACTGGAATTACTGACAACTCGTTTCAGCAGTTCAGAATAAATTCTCTCTTTTAGGAGACAATCACTTTATTTGTCATGCACTTTGAGCTTTGAAACTTTGCAGAGCTTTTACATTCACAAACTGCTCTATTGCACACTACATGAAAAATAATAGCCGAAAAATCATAATAGTGGCACTTTAAAGGGCTCCTATAATGCCCCTTTTTACAAGATGTAAAATAAGTCTTTAATGCCCCCTGAGTGTGTATGTGAAGTTTTAGCTCAAAATACCCCACAGATCATTTTTATAGCATGTTAAAATAGTCTACTTTTTGAGGGTGTGTTCCTTTAAATGCAAATGAGATGCTGCTCCCCGCCCCCTTTCTAGAAGAGGGAGGAGCTTCAAGAGCTCATGTTAGCAGCTCCGATTACCTCACGCGCACACACATCTGAAAATGTCAGAAACTGTTCAGGCTTTTATGATCAAACCGGAGACAGACAATGATGGAGAGACTCAAGAAGAAGAGACAACATGTAGAATGAGACAGGACGTTTCTGAAGGGTTAGCTGATGAGTTTATGAGTTAACTATCTTCAGTCATCGATTAGCATATTCTGTCATGATGATCTATAAACCGTTGGTGTGGGAACTGTTGTGAGATGAGCCAGAAAACATCTGCTGATGAAGCAAAAACAGTTTAGTTTAATTACGGTTATAACTTATGTTGTCATCTTGCTTTATGACATGCTATTGCATTTGTGTTCATACTGTATCAATAAATGCTAAAGACGGACGACAGCTTGAGCGACTACAACAACTCTTCCTCTTCTCAACATGTTCCCGGAGGCGGGGTTATGTAGATTTTAGGGTTAGTGATGTCATTTGTTGTAGTCCCTACTGGCCGTTTGTTGTAGTCCTTATGAAGTGATTTCTGTAGAAGTAAATATCTCCCTTTGCTTTGAACTTTGAGCATCGTAACTTTGCAGATGTTGTTTATGCTCAGACAGCGACACTACACACTCACTAAAGTTAAACAAGTCAAATCATAATCAAACACCTCTTTAAGAACTTTTCTGAATGGTCAACTGCATCACTTTTTAGCTAAAAAGATAAGAAACTTAGCTAAAAAAAACATGCAACTGACCATTCAATAAAGTTCTTAAAGTCAACATAAAATACCAGTTGCAACCCATTTCGCTTCGTAAATATATGATGGACGGAAGGTCTACTAGTCTGACACCAAACAGATTCATTTAAAGTCTAATTAAAATGTGTCTATAAAGGCAGTGGAGCGAGTTATTTTTTCTTTTAGAACAGCATGCACCGATGAATGGTGTACAAGAAGACAAGAAACATGCCTTAAAGAAAGTGGCTAGAGCTGATTTCGATTTCATAATGACTACAAAACAATTAAAATGGACTTAAAAGACAATTCACATTCAGTAATATTATTGAATGCACCAATCAGAAACTTGAGCTGAATATTGTCTTTGCTAGAGCTGCTCTTGAAGTTATTTCATAATTGATGAACTTTGCAACATATTGAACTTTTCAACCGTTATTGAACTGCAAGGATTGGTGTGTCACATATGTTTTTCCTGCACTCAGCTCCTTAGCAGTTTAGGATTGTTTTTATTGTGCCATTACAAACATTACACTAAATTTTGACACTATTGTCTTGTGTAGAGCTGCTTATAGCTGAAGGTATTTCTTAAAGGTGCAGTGTGTATTATTTAATAGGACATTGACAGAAATACAATATTATATACATAACTATGTTTTCAGTGGTGTATAAAGAACCTTAGAATGAGCCGTTTCTATCTACACACACCGCGGGTCCCCTTACAGTGACGTCGCCGCCATGTTTCTACAGTAGCCCTAAAGGGACAAACTTCTCTACAGAGCGCTAGCTACTCTCTGCTGTCTCAGATGACGACATCTTTGTCCTGTGTCGGCCACCGTAGCTTCTCTATGTGCTTCGAAAGGGAGGGGTGAGCGTTGGATTGCAATTCACAACCTCATCACTAGATGCTGCTAAAATTCACACACTGCACCTTTAAATGATGAATGTTGCAACACTGCTATTTTACCTGTTTATTACCGTGAAGCCGTTTTAAAATGATCTGAATTGCATAAAGCGCTATAGAAATAAAGGCGACTCGACTAAAAACGCAGTGAATGCATGCAAACGCCTCCAAGTAAACACACTCACATGGGATTGGACCGTCGGCCTCCGCGGTTTCCTTTTTTTCCGATGACAGGAGTGCCAAAGTGTTCAGGGTTGGTAAGAGGAAGCCTGTCGAGTGTCTGGAAGAGAATCAGAGAGCCAGTTAGTGCTAAGAAAGCCACACTGAGCGTTATCAGCCCAGAAACAAACACATCTACACAAGCACACTGAGGCGGGTGCTTCATCTTGGCTCACAATTCATGATTTTGCATTACTGCGGCCGTACCAAACCTTAAGAGTTAGGGCTGCACGATTAATCAAAATAAAACAGACGTCGCAATATAGCTTAGCGCAATTATCCAGTCACCATTTGTGCAGCCCTACAAACAAACAACATTTTAAAATCACTTTCGCAGGGAGCTGCTATAAACATGTCTAGTGTTTAACTAACTTTAACTACACAGGAAGATTCTCTTCAAGCTATTGCTCTGCCATGACTAAACTGACTGCAGAAAATGACATTCAGGAAGACAAAGACACATAAACTCTTACTTGTGTGCCTAGAAGTGTTTGCATACACACATACTTGAGCAGAACATGTGTCATGCCTTAAACCGCCAGTCGAGCACACTGTTGAGCAAACACTGAGACGTGACACAGTTTCTGATAATCACCCGGGAATGAAACGCCTCAGACTCCACACAGTTCTGGGTCATTTCTACTATGCAGAAGCGTTTCATCTACCCGTTATATATGTGTCTTAATACATTAGATTAGAAGTTAAACTCATGATTTTTATATAAAGAAATCATATTAGTAAACACAGGAAATATTGTTTTAATATATAATCAGTCAGGATCTGAAAGTCTCAATGCCTGTAGAAATACCCCTTACATTTCAACAAATGTAAATTAATGTGTAAAATGACATGTGATGGCAGTGATGTAAAGGACTTTACTAGTCTTATAAACCAATGCAAAGGGAGAGAGAGGACTTGCCTCACTCTCAGCGAAGTGGCGCGCTCCTTTCAGGCAGAGAGACGAGCGCCTCAGGGTCTTCTCATCACCGTCATCAAACACTGCACAGAGAGAGAGAAAGACAAGTTATCACACACACTCTGGAATTTTTTTAAAGGGGACCTATAGTCTTGCTGTTGTTTTTGTGCTCTAGTAGAGCAGGTTTTCCTGCTTGAATGTTGATTATTCCCCATATTCTCCATTGCTGCAGCTCCTCTCTTCCCAGTCTGTCACTCTGTTCAGTTCCTGTCTCTATGAAGCCCCTCCTTCTGAAAAGCACACTGTGCTCTGATTGGTCGGCTGGAGCGGTGTGTTGTGATTGGTCAAGTGCTTCCAGCGTATTTTGGGAAATGTCCCACCCCTTACTATAACCGGCAGTTTCAACACACTGCTAAGTAACTCAACCAGGCCCCGCCCCTTTATTCTGCGTATTTAAATGAGGAATATTGTGACGTGTTCGTTCCCAAAAAGCAACAACACACACTAAAGAAAGTCATATCATAATAGGTCAGTTTCTGTGCTGTCTTTGTATAAATGGCTAGAGGATTGTGTGAATACAACTCTCTACACACACCTTGGCAATATAATCGCCATTGGCTAGTACATTTTTTAGTTTTATTTGTATTAGTGCTGCCAAATTGATTTATCGCGATTAACCGCATCCAAACGCAGTTTGTGTTTACTAATAATATACGTGTGTAGAGTGTATAATTATTATGTGTATATAAATACACACATATATTTAATAAATGTTTTTATATATAAAATATTTATATTTATATATAACATAAATGATAAACATATACATACAGTATATACATGCAAATATTTCTTAAATATATCCATTAATGAGTGTATTTATATATACAGTACTGTGCAACAGTCTTAGGCACATTGGTATTTTTACACAAAAAATGTTTTTGACAGTTGCCAGCAGCCGGTGTGATCTGATCTCCCCATCATGGAGTCTGTCTGTGATCACATGAAGAAACAGAACAAACTGAGACGGACTAAATCCAGAAGAACTGAGGCAGCGTCTCCCAGACACTTGAGGAAAGCTTCCTGCAGAACTACAGGACTGAGAAGAGATTAGGCACCTGTCAGAATGCTTTAAAGTGAGAATGCTGTCAAAAATAATAACATAAATAGCTTTTATTCATGAATGAATTTCTATGAACTAAATCAAATCGATGTTTGGGGTGAGCACCCTTTGCCTTTAAAACGGCTTGTGTCACCTCATCTATTCCTACACCTGTTCCTGTAGTTCTGCAGGAAGCTTTCCTCAAGTGTCTGGGAGACGCTGCCTCAGTTCTTCTGGATTTAGTCTGTCTCAGTTTGTTCTGTTTCTTCATGTGATCACAGACAGACTCCATGATGATGAGATCAGATCTCCATGTGGAGCAGAGAGACTATTGTCAGACTCTTTATGCATACAAACATCTCACTGGATTATTAAAATTAACGGCAATTAATTTATAAATGTAAACTGATATTTCCTACTGACACTACAGCAAAAGATATAAATAACTGGTTTAAGCACAGTTTTGTGTGTAAAAATACTAGCGAGCCTAAGACTTTTGCACAGTACTGTACATAATAATTATACACACTACACACACATACAGCCCTAATATATACACACACACACACGCACACACACACACACGCACACACACGCACACACACACACACACACACGCACACGCACACGCACGCGCACACACACGCGCACACACACGCACATGCACACACGCACACACACACGCACACACACGCACGCACACACACACACACACACGCACGCACGCACACGCACGCACACGCACGCGCACACACACGCACACACACGCACACACACGCACACACACGCACACACACGCACGTATGAATCCATATCTGATATTTTAATTGAACTTAAGACATTGTTGGTCATTCAGTGTTTCTGTAAAAAATATATACTAGTAATAGATCATATTAATTATTAATAAGATAATACTATTACTATTACTACTACTAATTCTACTATTAATAACAATATACAATGCACTGATGAGCTGCTGGGTTCATGAATATTAATCATGTTGTCTGCGTTTGCTCAAACTGATTTGCTGAAATCAAAACAGTGAAGGTAATAGATGAGCACCAACCAATGAGATTGCTGTTTGCGCATTAGTCCCGCCCACTACCGCATATAGTCTGCTTCTTCTTAAAAGCTGAATAATTCCAAATGAACTCAAACAAAATATAAAAAAAGAATATGGTTTACATGTAGCGCGTCAGTTCTGTGTAAGACTCTCTCTCTTTGTATGTGTGTGTGTGTGAGAGAGAGAGAGACAGCGCTCCCTCAAAGCGCCGGCGAGTTGTGCGCCTTCACGCTAGAGTTTAAGGTATGTCAAATACAGGTGCGCATCCGTTGAGCTGAACTGAAATAGACAGATGGCTTGACGCCGTAGAGCGAACTGTGTTCAGCGAGTGAAAATATATCTTTGCTAAACTTATTCTTAGCCTCTAACACACACACATTGGCGAGTAAAATAAACCTAAGCATTTATTAGCCATTGGCTAATGATAGATAGTGTTTAGTGAAGATTTACTCGCATTGTAGAGGGTTGGAATAGGACCCCAAGAAATCCATTGTATTTTTTCCTAAATTCTGTTTTAATTTTTCTGGATTCCGTTTTTTTTTTTAGTTTTAAGACTTTATTTTAATGGTTGAATTAAATTAGTAATCAAAAGCATGTCTAATTATTTTAATTCATTAAAAAACTAATAATAATTTAAAAAAAAAATCCCAGAAATTTTGTTTAGTTTATTTACATTTTTCTGACAATCAAATGAAGGCATAAAACATACTGTACAGCTGCAACATATTTCTGTCACAATTTCTTCAAGTTCAAACGGGACTTTTATTTTGACGGGTTGCCATGAAGAGCTTTGAGTTTCTGTGGGTTTATGATGATATGTGGGTTTATGGTGAAATGCTGATGAAGTGACTCTGGAGATGAAGTTCATGCGTTCATGTCCTCATACAGTGAGACGGCAGAGGCTGTGTGTGTGTGTGTGTGTGTGTGTGTGTGTGTGTGTGTGTGAAACCATTCATTCACACAGAGACACGCAGAACAGGCAGGATTCTTATTTAAACAGTCTATTTGCAGATTAATATTCACAGACACTAGTCTATATCACGATTTGATGTAAGTGTACTGACCAGCATTTGATTTACTCAAAGATTTTACAAATTCTGTGAAATTCCACGTTATGCAGTAAATTCCGTTTTATGACTGGATTCCGTCCGTGTTTTCCGCACTGCAGAAATCATAGAGCCCTAGGTGAAGCGAGTCCATGTCATGTGCTTATGAACACCAAATGAGAATAAAACCGATCACCAGTTGGCTAGAAACTTAATTGGGAGCTGCGACATACAATATGGATAAAATTAAATGGAAAGAACGACAGTGTCAAATTATAGACACACAAACCATCTGCTGGAGAAAACATCTGCTGTGACTCACTATATTCACATTAAGCCATCAAAATGAGGAATAAAAACACAACATTTCATGTTTTTGTGAGAGATGGAGACTGACTCCGCTCATATTATCCTAACATACAATGTAACACAATCACAACCTAAAGCAAACCATAAAACGAGGACTTTTCCCTCTTTGTCTCCGGTACAGAGCCAACAGTTTGAACGGCTGTGCAGAATGTAATCACTTACCCACGGTGTACAGGCTGGCGTCAGTGAGTTTGTTGATGATGGCCTCCTGGTAGATCCCGTCTTGGTTCCTGGCTTCGACCACAGCGCCCACCTGACACCAGAGAAACACAAACACTGCTTCACAGGCTTTCACTGTGTTGCACCACTCGCTGGGATTACATTCGCCCGTCCACCGGGTGTTAAAACACAGAAGCTGGAGATAAGCAACCGGAATACATTAATTTTTTTCCACATTACTCATGGAGAAGCGGCTGTGAGGGTTTATCATGTTCTGTGATTACCATGGTAAAGTGATGGTATCAGATACTTCTGAATGATTCAAACTAGATGAGTTGATGTTGGCTTGACAAATCCCGTATGAAGATTTGAACGTTTCATAAGCTTTAAATTTAGTGAAGCGGAAAGAGATGCTTCTAGTATTAATTAGCATGTTTCTAGCATGTTTTAAGAAAGCGGCAACCTCCCGCGGTCTCCCTTGAAACCAACACGGAAGTGACTTAAACTGCAATTCATCGACTGGCCACTAGGGACAGGCTCCAGGTCAATCCCATAGGCAATCAATTGCCCCGTTTCCACCAAAATTACCCAGAACATTTTCCCAGGAACTGCTGTCTGCGTTTCCATCGCGGTCTAAAGTGCCGTGAAGATTAGTCCGGTGACGCTAGGACTGCGCACGTCGACTTTCCAGAGCCCACTGGATTTCGTCTTCCGCAAATAAACTTAATAAAGCCTCGTCGTTGGCGGCCCATCAGTCGCATTTTTTAAACTCTGTTGTTGATTCGAATAGCAAACGACTCTTACTACACGTCAGTCGAGTTTGTGCAAAACCTTTACAGTGCTTGTTATGATAATTCATACTCAGAAAGTAGAACTGAAATGACATTCATTACAAGATGACGAGTTAAAACATTTCAAATGCACCTGCAAACTATTTTTCTAGTCATGTATTTCATCATTGAGGATTTCTTAAAAATACTGTGTAAAAATCTCGTCTCGTTCTCGTGAACCCAATCTCGTGTCTCGTCTTGTGAGATAAGTGTCTCGTCACACCCCTAGTATATATATATATATTTATTTTTTGTGCATTTTATTGCTATTTTACTTCAAGTGCAATGACTGCGACCTGCGAGTAAGCCGTGAGAGTTTAATCTAGTCTGCTCTCGTCCTCATGTTTGAGCTGCTTGCATTTGTCATTTATTCTCTCTGAAAAAGAATCAGCAAGTGCTCAAAGCAAACACTTCTGCCAGACATAAGCGAGATGCTTTCTGATGAGCTGATGGCAGCCGGCGGAGAATAATTACTGTCATATTCATAATCACAGCTACAGATGCAATGGATGCTTTGCCAGGAGAGTTTAAACAAATGATTGAGCTAAAAAAAAAAAAAAAAAGAAAAGGAAAGGGAAAACAAACAAAGATTTCAATGCAATATAAATATGAAATAGAGGATTATATGGATGACTGGCATCAAACATGAACTCCACACAACAGATTTAACAGCGTGTCCAAACCAGCGTGTCATTGTGATGCATTCTGGGAACCTGATCACAATTTAATTTCACTGTATGTAAAGAGCAGATTCTTTAACCCTAAAAAGCCTACTGTATCATATTTTATATGCATATTTATAAGTCCTATGATCACAGTCTTCTCCAGTCCTTCTGTCATCTGATAGTTTAGACGGATTCATCAAGTAAAAGTCTTTCAGTATAACTGTACAAACATCCTTTACATCTCATTGACTTACATTACAAACATCAGAATCTTACTCTTTGTCAATGTAAATATCAGCATAATTGCATATTTTTGCTCAGTTTGGGCCTCTGAATAAAACGGAGCAGTTTTCTTCCTCCAAAATCTCTATATCAAACTATAAGAGCCATAGAAGCCTGAAGTATCTAGGGCTCTATGAATTTGGGAAAAATTTAACTGAAATTTCATTTATTTTACAAAAACTTTATTTTATTTTTTTCCCCTCAAAATCCATTTTATTTATTTATTTAGTTTTATAGTAGTTTTCTAGATTGCATTTTATGGTTTAATTACATTTTAATAATCAAAAAGCATGTCTAATTAATTGAATTCATAAAAACAGAAATGTATTTTCAGTTTCAATTCAATTTTTAATTTCTTCAAAGTTTCATTTTTGTGAAATTTTGTGTATTTAAATTTTCTGGCAATCAAATGAAGACATAAAACATTAATTTATCTCTTAATCATATGAAATCAAACACTTTTATTTAAAAAAGTTAATACTATATTATTATTATTATTATTACTACTACTACATTGAGATGCATCTAAATTCTACTGTATAGTAATATATTTCTGTCACAATTTCTTCAAGTTCAAACGGGACTTTTATTTTGATGGGTTGCCATGAAGAGCTTTGAGTTTCTGTGTGTTTATGCTGATGAAGTGACTCTGGAGATGAAGTTCATGCGTTCATGTCCTCATACAGTGAGACGGCAGAGGCTGGTGTGAGTGTGTGTGAGTGTGTGTGAGTGTGTGTGTGTGAGTGTGTGTGAGTGTGTGTGAGTGTGTGTGAGTGTGTGTGAGTGTGTGTGTGTGTGTGTGTGTGTGTGTGTGTGTGTGTGTGTGTGTGTGTGTGTGTGTGTGTGTGTGTGTGTGTGTGTGTGTGTGTGTGTGTGTCTGTCTGTCTGTGTGTGTGTGTGTGTGTGTGTGTCTGTCTGTGTGTGTGTGTGTGTGTGTGTGTGTGTGTGTGTGTGTCTGTCTGTCTGTCTGTGTGTGTGTGTGTGTGTGTGTGTGTGTGTGTGTGTGTGTGTCTGTCTGTCTGTGTGTGTGTGTGTGTGTGTGTGTGTGTGTGTGTGTGTGTGTGTGTGTGTGTGTGTGTGTGTGTGTGTGTGTGTGTGTGTGTGTGTGTGTGTGTGTGTGTGTGTGTGTGTGTGTGTGTGTGTGTGTGTGTGTGTGTGTGTGTGTGTGCGTGTGTGTGTGTGTGTGTGTGTGTGTGTGTGTGTGTGTGTGTGTGTGTGTGTGTGTGTGTGTGTGTGTGTGTGTGTGTGTGTGTGTGTGTGTGTGTGTGTGTGTGTGTCTGTCTGTGTGTGTGTGTGTGTGTGTGTGTGTGTGTGTGTGTGTGTGTGTGTGTGTGTGTGTGTGTGTGTGTGTGTGTGTGTGTGCGTCTGTGTGTGTGTGTGTGTGTGTGGTAAATTAAACCATTCATTCACATAGAGACACGCAGAACATGCAGGATTCATATTTAAATCTTTAATCTTTATGTATTTTTGCGGTTTAATATTCACAGACACTAGTCTATACGATCACGATTTGATTTAAATGTGCTGACCTGCTTTTGATTTATTCATTAAAAAATTGACAAATTCCGTGTAATTCCATCCGTTTTTATGACTGGATTCCGCAATTACATCCACGTTTTCTGCATCACAGAAATAATCAAATATGATACTCAACAAAAACACATGCAAACTTTTTCTTTATATTTTTTTTATATTTTGTCTAAATATTCAATAAACTGTTCCATTAAAAAATAATTTTTCTGACTATCATTTAATGTCAAAATATTTCATTTGTTTTGTGTTCATTGGGATTATGAACGTCAAAGAGGCTTGTATATATGCTGTAAATGGCTTTGATTTTGCTGCATCACGCAGGACTTACTCTTGCAGCGTGGACAGACACATTCTCCCAAAGCCCAGGATGTGATGCAACACGGCCTGTATTTGTGCTGAAGGAGGCAGATGGGCTCTTACCTTCAGAAGTCCTCTGATGTGCTCGTCGTGCACCTCCGCAGTGGACGCGTCCGGTTTGAAGGTGACCTGGAAAGAGCCACACACACACAGTCAGTGAGGAGAGGAAACACGGAAGGGCTTTCCCTAAAGGCCAAGAAGCATCGATCGCTCGTATCAGGAAGCCAGATCCTCACTAGAGACCCGAATGTCCCTGTGTTGATATCAATCCAAACGCACTGAGTAACCCAATCACTGTGTGGCACAGAACAGAAGCTCTTTATACGGAAAGTGGGGTGGATAAAACATCCAGTGCGAGAGGACGGGGGGAAAAGATGAGGAACAAGATGTCACAAATACCCACAACACTGCGAGATGCCACACAGAATTAAGATTAAGCTGAAATCTGAATGACAGGAAGAAGAATTTTCTGAATCTTAAACAGTCCAACACAAGTTTTGAGCCTAACATAAATAATGCATTTCATAGTGACGCCAAGTTCACAGGTTCAATTCCCAGGAACTGAACATGAATTTAAAGTAATTCATTGTGGATAAAAACATCTGCAGAATTACATAAATATAAATAATTCAAAACAATTAAAGCTATATGCAAAACATTGTTTCAAATCAGCTTCACAGAACATGAGTTTTTCAATGTTACAATTAGAAAGCAATAATTATACTTTATTTATTTATTTGATTATATTTTCAATTTCTCTAAACTAAGAAGTAAATTACGTCCAAAACTATTTAACAGTCATCATAAAAAAAATTGAGCGAATCCGATGACATGAATAGAAATACTGGCAAAATGTAAATATTAGGGGTGTAACGATACACTCGTGTCACGATTCGATATAAATCTCGATACTGAACTCACGATACGATATGTATCCCCATATTTTAAGCCAAAGTAAAGATTTTTTTTTTTTTACTTTTTTACTATTATTAAAATAATATTATTATTATTAGTGTATGTGGCGAGCAGCGAGGCCTCACGGAGGAGTGACGGGAGCATGAAAGGAGGAGCGACGACAGTGTAAGACGAGAGAGGACCAGGCCTGGTCCTCCTTTCATGCTCCCGTCACTCCTCCGTGAGACGAGCCCGGTGTGGCGCACAGCTGACGCTCATCATCATTCGCCACCGGCCCGCTCTCACGGTCCCTCGCCTCGCTGCTCGCCACAGTATTATTATCAGGTAGGGTTGGGTACGAAAGCGTACCTATATAACCGGTATGTACCGGTCCGAATCAGAACACAGATTTCCGTGCCGCCCACTTAAGTTCAAACGTGCTTTCGCGCTTTGGCTGGCGCCGAGCCAGAGCCAGACGCGCTCAGCACTCGTCACACATCACAACTATTCAGCG
>CM031955.1:37469177-37474177 GCA_018749465.1 Paracanthobrama guichenoti
GTTATTTTACTCGTCTAGTAAAATCATCTTGATTTAAGAATTTTGAGATATGTGAACTAGAAACAAGTCAAAAATAAAAAGCATTTTTTGCAGTGCATTTCACAACAATTGAAGTCCAATAGCGAAGTCTTGGTGGTTTGAGCAGATTTACAGTTTTCAACACTGATAATAATCATAACTGTGTGTTGAGCATCAGATCCTCATATGAGAGTGATCAGTGAAGGATCATGTGACACTGAAGACTGGAGTAATGATGATAAATTCAGCTTTGATCACAGGAATAAATCACACTTCACTATATATTCACATAGACAACAGCTGATCTACACTATAATAATATTTCACAATATTTAATGGCATTTTTGATCAAATAAATGCAGCCTTGGTGAGCAGAAGAGACATAAATTCAAAACATAAATATAATATATTACAGACCCTAAACCTTTGAACGGTAGTGTACATCATCATAAACCAGCTCAGATATGAAAATCTTGATTCATTCACTGCTTTAGTCGTTCTCAAACTGACTAAACACTAGGATTCTGGATGAACTGAAATGAGTGAATGATTGAGTGAACGACTGAGTGAATGATTCAATGACTCACTCATAAAGACTTCACTTGTTTCATTACTGGATGAATCTTTTTTTGTGAACAAATCTCTTGAATTAACGATTCAATAACTCACTCAAAGACTTCACTTGTTTCATTACTAGATGAATCAGCGTTTTTGAACAAATCTCTTGAGTGAATGATTCAATGACTCATAAAGACTTCACTTGTTTCATTACTAGATGAATCAGCGTTTTTGAACAAATCTCTTGAGTGAATGATTCAATGACTCATAAAGACTTCACTTGTTTCATTACTAGATGAATCAGCGTTTTTGAACAAATCTCTTGAGTGAATGATTCAATGGCATAAATACAATACTTGTTTTACATTTGTCGCCACCTACTGGTGCAACAATGTAAATGATACAATCGTTATCTAAAGCATAAAGTTACTTTCAAACGGTGATTTACTCTATTTTGATCGCTAGCGTAGACATCAGTGTTTATATCCCAACTATAAACTTTTATCCCAGTACTTATGCGATCATTTGAATGATTGTAACAGAAATAATGATACTGTTATTTCTTTGTGCCGTTTAGATGCTTTGTCATAAGGCACTGATGCAGAGTAACATTACCTCTCCATGTCATTTCAAAGAATAGCACAACGGCGAGCGTGTCGAGTATAAACACCTTCCCAAACGGACGAGGCGCGCGCAGTCAGCGGAGGATAGCACTGCGGAGCCAGACGAAAGGCTTAAGGTGGTTAAACAAGTCTGTGGTATTACCAGGCTTGGTGGGGACGACGGTCTTGCATAATTTGCAGACGACATTGATCTGACTATGGTCAGACTTATAAAATCCAAAAAACTGCTATATTGACGAGCCAACGAGTTTTCCTGTTTCCTGTTTGCACTCATTTTCGGCTTGATCTCCAAACTTGATACTGTTACATGACTGGCTGTTAGCGTGTCCCTCCCTATGTTTCTAGGTTACCAGAGAGTGAGTGCCTTTGTTCCTGCAACCTCTGGTTTCTTCTGACGGAAAAAAACAAAAAAAACGCATTTTTTATTGACATCGATCACGTGTCTATCGAGATACATATCGTTATCGTTTTATCGCCCAGCCCTAGGATGAGCTACATCAGTTAAACAAAATACAGATCTCTTATGGTGCATTCATATTTTTAATGACCGTACAATCACACTCAAATTTGCCTAACAGTCTTTTCTAATCAATGCATTCAAAATATGTCTTGAAATGATCATCTTGTGTTTCAGTGGCTCACCTTTGCCTTGACGAGTCTCTTGGCGGTCTTGATCTTGGCCTCGCAGAACGCCCCTCTGTATTTGGCACTCACGTCAGTGCCAACGGTCAGGTAAGGGGGCTCCTCCAGTGTCTGAACACACACACAAACACACAAACACACATCAGTTTCACTGTCGATTAATCATAACGCTTTTGGTAACAGAGGAAGAGGTCAAGTCCCTTCACTCTGAGAAGAAAAGGTTCTTGTCAGACGCTTAATGTACAGAACATTTTCCATTCCCATCATGACATCATTTTATGGATTTAGTATTAATGAAATAATTTGGTTCATTAATTTTAAATTGCAATAAAATTGTATGAATTTTATGAAAACTTTACCAATAGAAAATGTGGCTAAAAGTCAAAGTATGCAATCATTCTGGCAGAAAGTGTTCTTTGAAATTGAGTCAAGAATAGACCCGTTTCAAGCATGGAACTGGAGAAATGACTGACGTGTGTTCAGGCCACTAAAGCCCAGTTAAATCACCCTCGAACAAGAGCTGACAACAAAAAGAATAAAGAAACATAAACAACAGAATAATGATTAACTAAGTAAATTGGTAATAATGCTGGTTGTTCTATCTAAAGATCTATTAAAGGTGCACTATGTAAATTTTTTTCAGTAAAATATCCAAAAGCCACTAGGCCAGTGTTATATATTTTGTTCAGTTGAGTTCTTACAATATCCCAAATGTTACCAACTATTTGTAAATCGTGAGAAAGTTTCTATTTTACCCAATGGCCGTGTGAGGGCCTGGCCTGTCGATGACATCATATCCGCGTTCGGTTTGCGGTGTTATTCCTCAGAAGCGCTTTACTCTCACTACAGTGTGAACGAGTGTCACAGCAGCCGCGAGCGAACGCTCAGAGTAACGTCATCACATCATTCTCAACACACTCAGATGTGTCTAATATGATCAACAGAGCTGCGTTCCCTCATACTCATGATAAAGCGGAAATGGCGCCGGCGACTGTGGCATAATAAAAGTCCTACTGCTCGCGAGGCGTGTGTTGCGTTCATCTTATTAACAATCGCTCCAGCAGCCTCGCTCAGCTCCACAACACTCGGTCCTGCTCTGCTTCACACTACAGTAACGTTAATAATCACATCCATGAACATGATTTCTACCCGAGTCCTATCCCGAGTCTTTCCCACCGGCTGTGAGGGGAAGACCACATGTCCCTGCGCTCAAACGTGCCGTCATCAAACTACACTTTTGTTTTGAATAGGCGACCTCTAGCGGACGGAAAAGTTACATAGTGCACCTTTATGGTATTTGGATAAACATTCAGTAAGTGAAACAAAAAGTAAAATAACATTTTTGATTAAATTGGTAAACAGGATATTCAGACATACAGATGTAGTATCGAGACATTTTTATAGCAGATTTTTGACATCCATTTGAATCACCTTTCATTAATTGGATTTACCTGAGTAAATTAAATTGGATCTCACAGATAGTACCATATATTTTGCACTGAGAGAAATATTTGAAGACCTCTCATCACATGTCCATGAGAACGCACCATTAGCGCTAGTGATGCACCGACCCGATACTCAGTATCGGTATCGGCTCTGATCCGCCATTATGTGCCGGATCGGGTAACGGTTAGACAGGACCGATCCAAATCCGATACTGTGCGTATAATATTCTGTGTTCTTGTTAAGCCCCAGTGCCACACAAAAACATTATAAAGCATCATCAACGCTTCGTGCACTATATTAAGTGTTCTGAAGCCATCCCATAGTTTAATGTGAGGTACAGATGAATGTTTAACTCATTAAATGCTTTCCTCGGCTGCGGCTGTCAGTCATTGTCCGTTCAGCTTCACGTTCGGTTACGACTCAATGATGCTTCAATGTTCCTGCTATTATGCTTGAGCTGAAGACGACGCGCTATGGTTTCGCAGAAAATCACTTTCTGGCTTGAGTTTGTTGCTGTAAATCGTGTGACTTTCTCCCGGGTGTGTGTTAGATCACAACACTGGACCAGAGATTGTATTGTTCTTCACACACGGTAACTGAAATGTTAAGCTGTTAAAAGAAACGGCTCAGTAAAACATTGCATAGATAGATACACTACGCGTCGATATCTCTTCCCTTTGTGTTTTGAGCTTCTCAATGCGGACGGAGCGGGAGCGCTGTGGCTCGGTGTTGCTTCAAGCGCATCATCCTGCACACGGGATGTGCATACGAGCTTTGTGCCGCTCTGTATTGGAGGAGCCGTTCGTATTATAATACTTTTGCGCTATGAAAGATTATTAATAGCCTTTCTTGGTTCTGCCCTATCTATAAGATGTTGCTATGGTTTCTTTATTTTTTTCCCACTAAATGTTTAGATTTTTATAAAATTATTGTGCACTCATGATTTTTCTAGAGTAACTTTTGCTCCTGAATTATCCACTAATCTAGTTTATAGTATTATTTTTGTCATAGATTGTGATTATATATATATTTAGTTTGTCTTTATCTGTATTTAGTAGATCGTGTTTAACACACAAAAGAGTGATTATCAGTTCAACACTGAGGAACAGAAATTATACATAGAATTTTTAAACAAAACTGCACTGGTATCGTATCGGCTGACACTCAGAATTTTTCATATCGGATTGGATCGGTTCTGAAAAAATGGTATCGGTGCATCCCTAATTAGCGTTCCACTTCTGGCGGTGTCTCTCTCATAATCTGTGATTAAAGTATAGCGTCACCTTACACACACTCGGCCGGCACACCTCAGCTCACTTCATCTTTTATTGATCGTAAGATGACAGTGAGAGCAGGAATAGCATGTGTAGGTGGATTGGCTCTGTGTACCTGACCCTGACGACCCGTCTCTCTCTTGTTTGAAGAGTCAGTGCTTTACCAGCGCACAGGCCGAGAGATAACCCACCCACCCACCCACTCACATAACATCTTAACCAACACAGACACAAGGGTTCCCAAGGCTACTGACTGAGTCATTAGACATCCAGACACCCACAAGAACATGACGTGAAGACTTCACAGACATAAGGCATAAACGCTCTCTTCAGTCCAGGTTTCTTCATATCCCGAAGAATCAGAGATTAGGACTTTGGGAAGACAGCCAGTTGTTCCCTCACAAGCTGGACTTTTCTTGAGAGCCCAATTACATTTTTA
>CM031955.1:37476677-37489177 GCA_018749465.1 Paracanthobrama guichenoti
CAGCCAATCAGATTCAAGCATTCAACGGCCCTGTAGTATAAAATATTGTATTGAACAGATAAATAAATGGCCAGCTCTCGAACAGAGCATTATCTATTGTGAAGATCATTTCATTATGGTTGTTGTAGCGCTGTGCTGGAATTTATTTTCAAGGAAGTACCGCGTCTATTAATGGGTAAATCTACAGTAACATCTTCAGCTAGTCAGCTTGAGATCCTTTCCATCTAAACTGGTTACATCTCTGAAGCCCAGTAGTGAACGTAACAGATTTCCCTTACATTAGTTATTTGTAGTTATTCCTCTCTAAAATAATATGATAATGCAGTTTAAAAATAAACTTGTTTGTTTTATTGTCACAACAGAACAGAGGAACATAAAAATATATTAAATCTCTGATAGATAAAATGTATAAAAATACAAACTTAAGATATGAAACAAAGTCCTTTGGACGAAAACACCTTATGAGCTACCTTATAATTACAATGTCAGCTTGCTTATCCCTTCACATGCACTCTTTTAATTCTATCCATCAAACCATTTCCACTCATCATCTGCTGTAAATCCATCATGTGACTCGTTAATGCTGCGTCTGAACGAAGCCAGCAACGCACTTTCATTCGCTCCTCGCGTGCCTAACTTATGATTTACAATGCAGGGACAGGAACTACAAATATACTAGTTATAAATGCAGTGATAATTACTTTATTTAGGCAGAATAAGTTCATTAACGCGCATTAATGTTAGTGGTCTTCTACTGATGGCCATGGCATTAGCTAGCTTTGTGGTTAGCTAAAGTCTACGATAAGCCATCATTTAGAAATGGATCATACTGCAAAATATTGTAAAACATACTTTTTTTAAATAACTGGCAGGGGAGAGTCAAACTGTCACGCTGTTAAAGAAATGCATCTTAGTCACATTGAGTTAAACTGACAGTCTGTCAACTTTACTGTAACAACCTAACGCCATTACTAGCTCATTCCAATCACTCTTGGCTTACATGTAACAGCAAAACTGGCAGTCACAAATTTTGTCATTTGAGTTAAGAGAACTGATGGGGATGTTCTTGTAATTGTTATTCAAGCAATGTATGTCTCGTGACAGTTGCCACCTTACCATGCTCTTCACGGATGATCTCTGTTGTGAATGTGTGGCGCGCAGCATGACTCTGGCTGGATCCACTGGTGTTGCCAACCGGCACGTTGTAGAGTGCCCTCCGTGGTTGAGCGGTGTTTCGTCCGTTTTTATTATTTTTAAAAAAAATATGAATTTATCGTCTATCATAAATGCAGATACGGATAGTTTGGAAAATGCTTAATATCGGCCGATAATATCAGCCCGCCGATATATTGGTCGGGCTCTACAATGTTCTACTGCAAAATGCATGCAGTTTTATTTTATAACCACCAGAGGGCCAAATGTTACATAGTGTAACACTAAGAGCCCTATCATACACCTGGCCCAATGTGACGCCAGGCACGACGCACGTGTTTTCTGCTAGTTTCAGCCCGACGCAGTTCTCATTGTCACGTCCAGCTCCACGTGTTTAAATAGCAAATGCTCTGGCGCATCTGTTCACCCATGGGCGTCTGGTCTGAACACCAGGTGTGTTCAGGAGCATTGTTGGTGTGTTGCTATTGTGAGGAACTGACCGTTGACCAACATAAACCTGCTCTGAAGTCAGTAGCGCAGTATTTGTGTGTTATTTAAAGGGTGTGTTAGTAATATGAGCCTATGGGGGCGCACAACGCTCGTACACTCTGATTATTACACACACAGGGATGCGCAGCAGCACACACACGCCAAATATTAAAAATAAAAGGATTACAATGTAAAAGATTATTATTGTATACATAAAGATACAAATGGCATAATGGATAGTCATTGCATGTATCAGAATTACCTTTTTGCAGTAATGACAAATGAAATTGGCTATCGTGGCAATACACACATGTATTTAAACTCACTCGTCAGGTGTATTCTGCCATGTAAATAGTGAATCCGTCATAGTGCGAGCACAACTGGCTTTTAAAGGGAATGGGAGATGAGACTCTGATTGGTTTATTGCATGTACACACCTATGACTCATTAAGAGACTAGGGACAACTCTTTTGGACCATGAGCCTGGTGCAGCAAAAGTGGATTCGGACACGCCCAAAGAGCACCTGCGCCGTGAGCTTCAGAGCATGAGCTCAGATCGCTACAATAGGGGCCCTAAAGATGGATAAATACCAGAACAAATGTATTGCTCATCAATAGTAGTTAACGCATAACTAATAGAACCTCATTGTGAAGTGTTACCAATTAGTTGCTGAAAAACAGAGATGCATTGAGAATTGTTTTGCAATGGCATTGTGACTCCCTGAACAATGTTTTACTAACTGTGCTAAGACGCACTCAGTCCTTTTGTGCAACTGTTGCATTAGCCTTCAGCAGAGAAAGTGAACACTGGAAACAGAAAAAGCCATCATACCAGCTCTAAAGCGTCTGTAAATGAAACACAGCTGCTACATTTAAATCCCCAGCTTAAACAAACCACTGACTGCCAGATGACAAGTGCCTTAACCAACACACAACCACAAAAGAGCTGATGTTTCTGATGATCACATGATTAGGTACAGGAAAGTGTTTTGTGCTGTTTAACAGATGCAAGAACACTTAGTCAAACGCGGCTGCACTAAACGCACTGGCCATGGAAGAAAAGGAGCTAAACTACTAACGTTAGTCTTCAAATCTAGTCAACAAAACGGTTTCCTCAACATAAAACTGGGCAAAGAAAAGCGTAATGGAGAGGTCTGATTCAGGCTTATCACAGTCCACTAAAACAAGAGAAGCTTCATTGAAAACCGATAACAACAAACAGAACTGATTTAGTAATCGTTGGCACTATACAAAGAACTTAATCAATATGTAAATGAACCACATCAGCACACATTACAAGGGCCACGACGATAGCATTTCACCAAATTTTATTGTATAATTTCTGTAAAATTCAGTTTAAATCCCATTTAGGACTTCCACTGACTTTAAATAAAATTAAAATAAAATGATTTAATATAAATAAAACAACATCATAAAATTGAATAACTTCAATTATTACCATTTAATTTTTTTTTACAAAGACAGATCAAATAAATCACATTTGTTTCTGTAACGAGAAATCAAAATTCTTTTGATTCTTGGTGAAATGTGGCCTGGACATGTTTTAATGAGTTTTACCCTCTTAACCGTGAGTTAATGACCTACTGGCAGACTTTCTCAATCTTCTTTCTTCATTTTGCACATTCAAAATGGCATCAGACGAGAACAAGCCTTTGGCATTATGGCCCAACAGCAACGGCTGTGAAGGTAAGATTGGTCAGTAATGTTTTAAAAACTGAACAGCTGGTCAAATGGCCACTCTAAAGGCTTTAACATATTACTGACCTCGGGTGTGTGTCCATCTAGAAGAGTCCTGTCAGCTATAATCAATACTCGGGTCGTGTCCGTCCAGGGGCCGAGCATTCATAGGGAACAAACTTTTAGCACTTCTCCAAAAGCCAAAAGTGACTGATCAAAATAAGGACCAGAATGATGAACAGAGATGGGAACTGTACGTTTAATAGTTCTCTTTTTTTAACATTTGCATTAGCGATTCTTTCAGTACTTTTGTGGAGAATTTTTTACAAAGGGTGGTTTTACTTTGAACTGTTAACCCTTAAATGCATGATGTTTCGCCAGTCATTATTACACATTTGAGCTGTCGCTTCGATCAGATCCACCATCATCATGTGACAGTGACACTAGTGTTTGACTGCGTTCAGTATTTGCTCTGCAGTAAACCGCTGAGACATTTCAAGTTTTGCTGATGATTCATCCTATTCTTTTGTTTTCTGAAACGTCACTTCATCATTGTGTATCAGACATCGCCACCTTGTGGAATAAAGGTGAATTGCACAGAAAAAAATATATACTTGTACTGTTACACACCCTGGGTCATTAGTGACCCTATACAAGACCAGACATTCTTTCATAATTTTTTATTGCTATATTGTTTATAATGAATTGATTGAGGATTGCTAAGAATGTTGATGTCTAACTTTAAAAAAAAATGAATGAGGAGGAGGGTTGTCTACAACCCGTTTATCTACAAAATCTACAAAGTACCTTTTAATTGGTGTAATTTACATAAACTACATAAAAATACAAAAACAACAAATGGGGCCACCGACAGATTTCATTTATAAATTGTGCATTTACTCTTTTCCCGCCAGCATTTTTGATAATATTCACAAACATTGAAACTTTTGGCTGTACTATAATATAAACATAAAGAATACCGGCTGATATATCGATATTGGACTTATTTTTTACTCTCCATTATCGGTATCGGCCCCCAAAAACCCATATCGGTCGGGCTCTAGGTCAAAACACTGATGTTAGTGACAAACGCTTTAAATACAACATAACACATAAACAGTTTTTGGTTCATTTGGAGCGAAACGGAAAGAATAGCATGCGGTTCAATTAATGAGTCCGAATAATTCAATAACTGTTCTGAGTGATTCAAGGGTCGACACTGATGGTGATCGCTATACGTTTCATGTTATAGATTCAGTAGCGGTGTTGGAATGAATAGCATTTAAGTGTGGTGTTGTAAGATGAAAATCACCTAGTTGGAAACGGTTCTGATTAAAGAATAGCCCATTTTCTTCTGTAAACTGGAGTATTTTTAAATGAATTTTTAGTGAACACGCATAAAACAGCTGATATTAAAGTATACACGCAATTTCCTTATCATGTATGTCACAATTCACTTCTGTTAAGGTTCCCAGCTAGACTCTCTCAGTCTCCAGAAGGAACGGCGGAGCTGCCAAAGAGTGAAGTACCCAGCCTGCTCTGCTCCGCTGCCCCATCCTGTGGCTCTTAGCCTGACGGGGCATCAGCAGACACGGCACAGATGTTCATTAACATCACACAAACAGCCCTGACAATCTGCTCTTAGATGACTGCCATCAGTCCTCCTCACGCGGTCCAGAGGAACAACTGCAGCTCTACGGACGCCGTCACTCTCCAGCGAAGCCAGAGACACTGACAGAAAACAACCACAAAACACTCGGAGAACAGGAATCACTCCCACATTTAAAGGTGAAGCATGTCATTTCCAAACCGTGCACAGAATGTGAATTATCTATATGCATGAAATCTACTAAGTGCCAAAGTGTGCAACCAGAGCACACTGTGTGCAATAGTGCATCCCACAATGCAATGCATCTTTGCATAATGCATGAAGTTGGAAATAAAACAAAGATTATTAGTGCATATTTTACATGTTTTTCAGTCTTTCTGCTTCAAAACTCCAAGATAAACTCAATGCATTTCTTTGACATTTACTAGCGATTTCTGAGTAAAAATTCGTTTTATTTTTATTTTTTTTGCAGAAAGTCAGTCTATAAATGGTTTACTTACCGTACCAATTTAATACTATAAAATAGGAAAATCAGGAGCGTTTGATTTAGCAAGCACTTACTAGGGTTTCATCTGTTGTTCTTAATAAAAGGATGGGGAGAGATACTCAGCCTTAAAAAACCCATTTCAGCAAATTCGGACACAGATGGTGACCAACTGGAGATGAGCGGGATCTGAAGGTCAGGAGGCCTTGAGCAAACACACTTATTACTACGTTGGCTTCATATATTCAGAGCCCGTAAGGTGTTTTCAGCTCATGCATGATCAGAGCGACTCTCAGCTTCAAGAAGAGTTTATTTCAGCAGTTTAACTTTCAAAAATCCTCAGAATCCCCTTTAGTGAGAGTTCAAAATCTGCTTATAATCTGCTGAGTTCATGAGCGTTACATAGGCTTTCAGTTTACAGCCTATAATCACTTGAAAAGTTGAACATGAACATAAAGGGATAGTTCAGCCAAAAATGAACACCTCCACCCTCATGCCGTTCCAAACTTGTGTGACTTTAATTTATTTTACTTTCTTTAAACACTCGATAAGACTTTAAAACAGGATTTGGGCTTGGAATTACATGATCATTTTTGAATGAACTATTCCTTCAATATTTTAACAAGGGGCAACAAAGGTTTGGGAACCCCTAGTCTTGTGCACGTTTATGTGGAAAAGCAACGTAGTGAATGCACTGGATCTCTGAGAGATTGAAACTATATTACTGACCTGCCCGCACTGACACTATATGATAACTGAACTGAGCTGGATGACATCACTGTGTTCTCCAGAGCGGCTGTACTGCATTGTAAAAAGCACTTTATGAATAAAAGTCCCAGACTAACATTTTAGAGCAGTAACACCAGTGCCACTAAATTCTACAGATACTTCAGATACTACATACTTCAGAACGCTTACGCTACATCTGACGACACTGCACACCAGTTACGCTCGTCGGACGTAGCGTAAGCATTTTGAACTGCGAGAGGCACAACACTTTTTCTGTAAGTTGAATACGGAAGGCGATTCGCCGGAAGCTAAATAATTCACTTTATAAAGTTTTAAATATGGATATTTTTCTTACACAAACACATCGCTTCAGAAGGCCTTTATTAACCGCCCGCAGCCATGTGGAGCAGTTATATGATGGATAGATGCACGTTTATGATGGATTGATGCTCTTTTATGATGGATAGATGCACTTTTATGATGGCACTTTTATGATGAATGGATGCACTTTTATGATGGACAGATGCACTTATGATGGCACTTTTATGATGGATAGATGCACTTTTATGGACTTCAAAAATGACCCAACCGTTCACTGGCATTATAAAGCTCGGAAGAGCCAGGACATTTTTAATATAACTCTGATTGTATTCGTCTGGAAGAAGAATGTCATATACACCTAGGATAGCTTGAGGGGGAGTAAATCATGGGGTAATTCTCATTTTTGGGTGAACTAACCCTTTAATACCAGGTGTAAACGGGGCCAATTATTGCGCCAAACTGATAAACGGTCCGTGATTCGCAGCTCAAACACAGCTTTCGTTTAGTTTGCCACTTTTATCAGTTGGCCAGCGTGGTGGTGGCACCAGTGCAACCTCCAACAAAATTTAGTCACACCGGCAGGAAAAAAGGTCACAAAATGTAACCATTTGGTCGCAGTCTGGAGCCCTGAAATTCTTCATAAACAAATACATCAATCATTTTGTATAAGCCAGTTGGTAGACGCAAAAGATGGAATATCCCATTCCCCTCTCCTTCAAAGACGACTGCTGAAACCAAAATCAACCACCGGAATACATGCATTAGGTAATTTCCTACCACACCAACACGTCTGGCTGTGAAACATAAACCCTTCAGAAGAGGCTACTGCAATGGTGTGTCAACCAGAAGAATCTGGACCGCAGCACAGTAATCTAAAAACACAGACTGAGAAACAAAATGAGGAAGAACTTCTGTTAGGCAAAAAGTGAAGCGGCGTTTAGTTGTTTACAACTTGCCACATTAACAGAGAATTTATGTGCCCTCACGGCGATGCATTTATCAGCCATTTCAGAACTAATGTTCCAATCAGAATTTCATGTCAGAACTATTTGTTTTATAATATTAGCTTACTTTTTAATGGAGATGCATGAATACAGTAGCTTTTGAAGGATTGCATTCAGCGTGACGCGTCTGAAACGATGAGCGTCATGGTGAAGCTCTTTAGGTAAGATATGTGGCTTTATTCATGGCAATTAGTCAATACTGGCAGATCAAGTCAGCGGAGGAGGGAGTCGCAGGCACTTCATTCCAACATAAACACCTCATTAGTTCGCAGAGCCGCCTCGCCTGGGAACCGACGCTGCTGCATAATGTTTACATGACCATCCCTTGGCAATACGAGGCTGTGTTGGAATCTGTTCGGCTGTGGTTTCCCGAATCCCTCCCTTGAATTTTCACACTGCAAAATTGAGGCTTGATATTAAGACATGAGGAAAAGTTTGGGTTTGGCAAGATCTTCAAGACCAGAGCGCCCCAAATAAGTGATGGCTCTGTTCTGTTCTGCAGCAACAGGGTTGGATTGGTCTGGAACAAAACCTCAAAAACCCTTCTCCCATCCCAACTCGACTTATTTTCCTCAATGCCTTGGTGTTTTTGAGTGCTTTGGCAAGATATGACTGTAATTTCTTGCCTTAACCAATAAAAAAAAAAAAAAGAGTTACCGACCCATTTCCTTCAATTCAATTCTGATGAAACGGGAATACAAAAGAAAGAACGCCACTCGAAAGTACTGTGACGTGAAACAGCTTCTCTGAACGTTCAAATAAACTGACCTCTCAAAACCAAAATCAGATTAGGGCAGACTGATATATCCAGCGATTCTGGTCTCTAGACATGATTCAGCATCACTTCTTTAAATTACATCTATGGGCTTTATTCATCTCTTTGAGCATCTGTCATGCAAAACGTCTGATGGCTTAACTCTTTCCCGGCCAGAGTTGTTTTAAAACAGCGCAAGCATTTTTGATCATCTTCACAAAAGTTTCATGGCCCCCAGAATATTTTGTCATGAATATCTGAACATGCAATATATCAAAAGAAAGAACAAAACCTCTGCTTTAAAACAAAAAACATTTTATTCTATTCATGCATTCTTTTTTTACTTGAATATGGATAAAGCCATGTGCACCGCCGGGACGATTATCATGCGTGCTTAATCGCTGACGTTTAACGCCTCGTGATTAAACAAAGGGCTCCAATGTGAGTGTAACGAGCAAAAAGTCAGGCATAAAAGCGTCATTAAAGGAAAAAAACACAATGAGATGCAACGAGGCAAGATGAATGTAGAGCTGCTGGTGTCTTTTGTGCGATAATAGCCCTGATGTGCACGAGGCTTTTCATTAAAAAAAGCAACATTTACAAAAAAAAAAAAAAAAAAAAAAAAAAAAAAAAAAGGAGAAAATACGATGTCCAAAGAAGATCAAAACGCAGATGGAGTAGATCGAGTCCTTCTCCATCGCTTGTTTTTGGATCCGGAGATTCTGTGCTCTTTGAGAAGATGCGTACCAGCCTGGACAGTAAAACAGTGGAAATTCCGGGAAAAAAATGAAAATTCCGTCAATGGCGGGGAAAGAGTTAATAAAATAAAAACACATTTTCTCATACTACACAATATGCTGTATGATTTTAAGTCGAATTTACGCCCATAGCACAAACCGCGTACAAATAAAAACACTTAGGATTTGGTCTTTGTTCAAATCATTAACTATTAAAATAACAAAAGTAATTATACAAGACATAACAGGCAAAACCACTGTGGTCAATTCTGAGATTTTGGTCTATTTTGTATCAATAACGTCTTATTTCAGACTAGTGGAAAGAAAACATCCAAAAACACATTTTAAAGGGCTGGTTGATTATGATTTGACTTGTTTAACTTTAGTGAGTGTGTAGTGTCGCTGTCTGAGCATAAACAACATCTGCAAAGTTACGATGCTCAAAGTTCAAAGCAAAGGGAGATATTTACTTCTACAGAAATCACTTCATAAGGACTACAACAAACGGCCAGTAGGGACTACAACAAATGACATCACTAACCCTAAAATCTACATAACCCCGCCTCCGGGAACATGTTGAGAAGAGGAAGAGTTGTTGTAGTCGCTCAAGCTGTCGTCCGTCTTTAGCATTTATTGATACAGTATGAACACAAATGCAATAGCATGTCATAAAGCAAGATGACAACATAAGTTATAACCGTAATTAAACTAAACTATCCATGTTCTCTCTTCATCAGCAGATGTTCTCTGGCTCATCAGTTCCCACACCAGCGGTTTATAGATCATCATGACAGAATATGCTAATCGATGACTGAAGATAGTTAACTCATAAACTCATTAACTAACCCTTCAGAAACGTCCTGTCTCATTATATATGCAGGGTTTTTCCTGCATTTAAAAATTTTTGGCGGCTGCCAAAACAAAATTTTGTCCTGCCAAAGCCTTATTTGATCAGTTATTATGATTTATGAGTGATGTAGATGACTGCTGCACTTGTGATATGAGTGACAGAGAGAACGAGCAGAGGTGAAACCAGAACAAAGTTGTTAGCAGCTAGCTGATAATTATATTAAATTTTATACAATTATAAAATTAGGCTATTTGTTAATTTTTTAATGCTCTTTTTTCATATTGATATGATCATATAGCAAAACAATTATCTGTAAATAGTGTAAAAAATGAGGAACAAAAGAAACAAACATTAAGGTAAGAGATCATACATAATATGAGATATCAAAATAACATAAGCAAAAATTACAAATAGTTTCTTTGCATTTATGTTACATTTATTGTCAGCATTGCGCTCGCAGATAACATGGGTAGGGTACTTTTTTACTGTGTTTGTGGATGACCATGACTGTCGGCCACCACCGAAGAACATGTACATGCTGTCTCTTCTTCTTGAGTCTCTCCATCATTGTCCGACTCTGGTTTGAAGCCTGAACAGTTTCGGCGTTTTCAGATGTGTGTGCGTGTGAAGTAATCGGAGCTGCTAACATGAGCTCTTGAAGCTCCGCCCTCTTCTGGAAAGGGGGGTGGGAGCAGCAGCTCGTTTGCATTTAAAGGGACACACAAAAACAGCACGGTTTTGCTCACCCTTAAAAAGTGAGTTTTAACATGCTATAAAAATGATCTGTGGAGTATTTTGAGCTAAAACTTCACATACACACTCAGGGGGCATTAAAGACTTATTTTACATCTTGTAAAAAGGGGCATTATAGGAGCCCTTTAAGTGTTTATTTTATTACACATTATCTATGTAGATTTCAATTTCAATGCAGTTTAGAGTCAGAATCTGTTCATTTAATCATTTATATGACATTTTACTTCTAAAACATGGTGATTTTTTCTGTCTATTGTCAGTATTTTCTGATTAATAGAGTCACAGCGCTCCCAATACTTAAAAAGATACGCTAAATTAATGTGTCAACAAAATGAAACAAGAATTTTGAATCTGGCTCAATCCAATTTCTGTTCTGGCAATGTATGCAAATCAGTGCATATTTAATCAGTTAATGTCTCATTTGCATATTTAAACAGAACATTTCAGAAAACATGTCTTGTCTTAATGTACTGTGATATCCATTAGTTACATTTTTTACCTGATTCACTTGTGGTGATTTAAAGGTTTTCAATGTTTCAAAGCTGCAATTTCAACTGGCTTTGCTCTGAACAACAACATCAGCGCCGTCATACTTTCATGAGTCACGCCTTTGCTGAGCGAGCATCCATTACTCTACAATAGCTAACAAAGAACGGCACTCATGTATTTTCTGGAAAGTGCAGCCAGACTCGCCTCAAAGGCAGGAGTGCGCGATTCCCCGGCGGAGTGATTTGCATCGGGCTGTAGGAACTTTGGCCAGCAGGGTAATGATGACTTCAAAATCCTGCACTGCACTGCCAACATTATTACAAACTCCACTGAAGTGAAGGTTATATAACCTGCGCTGAAACACCAGGAAAGCTTTTGCAATATTGGCGACTTTATGCAAGGGGGAAAGCAGCTCCTCGCATTGGCTGTTTTACAGCGTTTCGATTCACCTACCTCTGCTGGGGTGGAAAATTCTTCCCTGCCGTCCACCGCCTGATTAAACACACGTGTTCGGTTGGCCAGAGTAGCTGAGAGCGCATTAAACTGCCCTTTCTTTTGACAATGTGAACGTCAACAATGAGAGAGTGAAGAGATACTACTAAAATAAAACACACCAACATCATAGTGCAGTGCACAATTAGACCAAAAATCATCAAGTGGCACATGTGAGAGAATAAAACAGGCACTGGCTGTTTATTGGGTTTTTTTAAGAGTTGCAAAAAGCTCAAAAATAACTCCATGTTTTTGCTTGTGTGGAAAATGGCACCAACAGCAAATCAATAAATGGCACCGATATATATAAATAAATTCAATATATAATGCACCGTATACTCAAAGCACTATAAACATAATACATAAAATGATTAGTAAGTAGTTAAACTTGTTAACAGTAGCTAAATGACTGATTATCCACAGGCCACCGTAACTGTGGTGAAAAATAAACTAATAGCATAGCAATAATTACAGCAAAAACATAGAAAAATAAATAAAATTACAACCTCAAGTGGAAAAATGTCAGGAACAGCAAAACATCAAATGGCACCAGTATTAATAATAAAAATATCATTAATAATTATTATTATTTTATAATTATATATTTTTATATTATAATTATATATTTTATGTTTTATAGTTAAAATGTATTAACATTTTTATATATTATTTATAAATGTATTTTATTACATAATTTAATTTAAATTATTAACAATTAATTTAATAATATATTTAGAATTCAAAAATATTTTATTCTGACTGATTATCCAGTAAGCAGTTTAGAGGCCACCTTAACTGTGATAAAACATAAACTAATAGCATAGCAAAATTAAGTAATAACTAGTGCTGTGCAAATTATTAAAGCGTTCGTTTTTATATCCATATCCTAGCGTTACATACGATCACGCTCTTATTTATGTAAATGCTTTTAAACCATCT
>CM031955.1:37494177-37559177 GCA_018749465.1 Paracanthobrama guichenoti
ATTCATTTCTGTGAGTGAGGAGGGATGTCACCATACCAATACCATAAACATTTTACGGTTCTCTGTACCAATTTCGGTACCACAGCAAAATGTTTTTATTTTAATTTTAATTTAACTATTTAAAAAAAAAAAAAACTCAATTCAAAGAGTTTATTATTTATGATGATAATCATTATAAGTAAATAATACATATAAACATTTGAAGGCTACATGCTGTTTAAAAGTAAGCGTATATAAAAAGATCAAGTGAAAAATAAGCAACCCTCTAGGCACACCTAATATTAATAATTATTATTCTTAGTAGTAGTAGTATTATTACATATACACGTAGCTAAATCTACTGTAGGCTACAACAGTAGCAGAATATATTTCTGTCAACTTCTTCACGTTAAACCGAACTTTTATTTTGACGGGTTGCCGTGGAGACCTTTGAGTGTCTGTGTTCATGATATGACAGTTTTCTCAAATGAAACGGTAAATGCTCATGAAGTGATGGCAAGCGGCAACCTCCCCCAGTTTCTGTTGAAGCCAATACGGAAGTGACTTTTCAACTGCAATTCATCGACTGGCCACTAGAGACCGGCTCCAGAAGGGAGCAGAATCTCATTGAGCCCCATGTTAAAATGCCCAACTTTACAGCAGAATAAAACACGTTTACAGACAAATTGTGGTTTTGGTCTATACGGCTAATTTTTCCCTTCATGACAACAGTGAGAGGGGTGAATTTTATTATAACTCTGCATAATTATTATAGCTCTGCATAATTAAGAGAGTGGCCACTTTGAGTGACAGGTGGATTGCCGTTTGTCTGCTGTCTGTTAATCATCACGTCACCTCAGCTCCGTCCACGTCCTGCCTCTTTGCCCATTTTCTGTTATCCGGAAGTGATGACGCGACGCTGCCAAGATGGTGACAGCCAGCTCGACCCTACTTCACTCTTCAGAACTGCTCTTCAGAATCCTATGGGCGACGTCACGGACACTACGTCCATATTTTCTTACAGGCTATGAGTGACAGTTTATGTGTTCATGTCCTCATATAGTCACACGGCAGACGCTAAAAAGACAGCGAGTGACATCTGCGCCATTCATTCACACAGAGACGCAGAACATGCAGGATTTAAATAGTGTTATGCAGTTTAACATACACAGACACTAGTATATATATATATATATATATATATATATATATATATATATATATATATATATATATATATATATATATATATATATATATATATATATATATTTTTTTTTTTTTTTTTTTTTTTCGCTACAGTCTGGAGCCCTGCGCTTTCAGGAACAAAATGAAACATTGCTTGGTCACTGGTTGACCTAAACTGGTATTATCTAATTGTGTACTGTAATCTAACAGCTGATTGGTTGATTGTAATCCATTACATCCCTTTCTATCAAAGTGATTGACATTATCAAGATGAACTTATTGCGATATTTTAAGCCAAAATAAAAAAAAGAGATTATTTTATTATTACTATTTATTAGGGCTGCACGATTTATCGAAATCGAACCACAATCGCGATTTGGCTTATGTGCGATTATGAAAGTGCAAAGGCTGCAATTTTAATGAGATAAATATATGCCCAGCGTGTCAGTGAAGAGCGGCTCTGTGGTCAGGAGTAAACGCTGCGAGTTTGAGTCGCTTATAACCTGCATTTGAAAAAACAACACACGTCAAACATCTTCACAAACTAGTAATGCGACGCCTTCAAAAACCTGTTCAACAAAAGACAATGTTTAATAACATGTTTTAACTCACTTCATATCGTGAGCTGATGTGGCTTCTCGTCACAGAATGAGGCAGACGATGCATTATTCTATAGTATTCTATACAGTGATAAAGTCTACGTCGATCAGCACTGCATACTTTATTATTATGGAAAAACCCGAGAAGGCTTAAATAACTCAAATACACCATATCTTGATGCAGTTGTGTGTTTATTGTCTTCATGTTTAATCAAAGCATTTCTATCTTAATTTTATTCGGCCTACAGCGCTAGCTTCACATCAGGGATTTCCTGAAAAACGATTACTTCTCTGAGGCGTATGTGGCGTTTCTGCTCGAGGGCGCCCTCTGGCTTCCAGTATGAACGAAACTTTTGGGTAACAAATAAGAAAAATAATACTTCTCTCTATATAAATTTATGACAATCCATATGTTTTTTTTCCAATGTACAAGAGTTTAATGTTTTTTCCCCACAGTGGATGCATAAGAGGCTCATATTTATATATATATATATATATATATATATATATATTTTTTTACAATAAATCCTTAGACCTTTCTAATGATTTTTACTCATAGGCTGTCTGCATATTAACAGGTAACCCAGCAGTTTTCTGTAAAATATAAATATTATTATTATTAGTAGAGACAAATTATTATTACATAACTAGTAGCAGAATATATTTCTGTCAACTTCTTCACGCTAAACCCAACTTTTATTTTGACGGGTTGCTGTGAAGACCTTTGAGTGTCTGTGTTCATGACATGACAGTTTTCTCAAATGAAACGGTAAATGCTCATGAAGTGACGGTTTATGCGTGTGCGTCCTCATATAGTGACACACGGCAGAGACTACAAAGACAGCGAGCGTCACGCGTGTGTGTGTGTGTGTGTGTCATTCACACAGAGACGCAGAACATGCAGGAGTAATATTGAAATAGTGTTTTGCAGTTTAATATTTCACAGACACTAGTATATATTCGGCTACGTCTGGAGCCCTGCGCTTAGATTAACACAGAAGCGACTGAACGCAGCTGTGGGTACCGGATATACTCGGGAGTCGGTACTACAGAAATGCTGGTATCGTCACTTTTTTTTTTAAATTTCAGTACCACTTGTGACATCCCCATTAGGTAAATACTTCCAGTATTAGGCAATTATTTAAGGTGGTAGAACAGATTAGTCGTGTTACCTCTCTTGACTGGAGCTGTTGCCCCACACACGTCAGACGGCTTAAATCCAAACCAAGTCCAAATAATGGATGTTGCAGCGGTCTTTTTCACCCGCTCCTCTGCTTCGCTTTCAGCCGTGTTTACTCAAGATGACGAATACGATGATGCATTCATGATGCGTCATCAACACGCATTATCGCAATAGAATTAAAATCTCTATCGTAGGCCAATTTTGTATCGTCTATATCGCCCATTACTAATTAAAATAAAATGTTTATAATTGTGTTATTATCAGGACCCACAAATAGTTCCCCATTGCATTATTATACATTATATTCAACATTATACAGTATAGTCGTTTAATGTAGTAATGTCACTGAAACATTAGAATTATACACACAGTAAGCTGACTAACTCTATATCGCGGATCATATCGTTTACATCAACAATACATATCACATTTTTATAATGATATCTCGGTACAACAATGTATCGTTACACCCATACTATAATACTACAGTGAAACTACAATCCATCCAAAAAATACAAATACAAATAATTCACACTTGAAATGCAATTGTTATCTGGGGCAATGGGATGAATGTAAAAATGCTTTTCCAAGAAGGTTTTATTATCTAAAATAATCAAAGCGGTGAACTATATAAAACACTGCTATGAAAAAATCTGGATAAACTCCTTTACTGCTCCTTCTCAGGGCAGAATATTGAGGGGAAACATATATCCTTTGGTCACTGAAAACTGGTTTTGGCGTTGCTTGAAAGCACTTGATTTGAGACGGGTGTCAGACGTGAAAGCAAACCAGGGTTAGGAAGAGGTCGCTGCGCCCGCGGAGGGCATCGCTGCCAGTCTTCTGGGTCATACTTTATAAATAGAAACAGCCAAGAGATGTCTGTCTCTCCACCAACCCTAAATCACACTCCTCAAAGTGGGTCAATCTGACGGAGAGCCGCACATAAGAGACGAGCGGCGACACCGCACACAAAGACAAACCTCGCCAACGCATTTCAGACGTTCTCAACTGCATTTATGGCCAAAATTCAAAGCAAGAACCAAACAATAGTCTTATCTAACCATGACTAGGCTTATTCGCCAAGCACAAGGACATCGAGGGGAAGAATTAAGCTTCTCCGAGACAAAACAGTAGAAAATATCCCAGTCTGTGTTGTGCCGTTCAACACTTCAAACTGGTGAACTAGTCTGTGCTATTGTCTTACCATGCAAAAGATGTTTAGTCTTCACCTCGAGGAAAAATACCACTAAATAGGACATCAGCGCAATTATGATTTATTTTAGGAGGTTTGCAGGAACAATCGAGACATTTCTAGAATACCTTTGCTTTTAATTCATTATATATTTACTAGGGGTGGAATGGTTCACATTACTCACGGTTCAGTTTGTATCACGGTTTTAGGGTCACGGTTTCGGTACGGTAAGTGCTATGTTCAGGGTAAACATTAGTCAAATAAAAATAAACAAAATAAGAACAACTACAAGCAACAGCACAAACATACAATAGAGCAAAGATGCATATGACAAACAGTGCTTTTCAGGCACAGAAACTGAATAAAGTAATCAAATATAAAATAACACTGCATATTATAATCTTCACTGTATAAATGAATGAATCATTATTTAAGTTACATAAGTTATTCAGTCGAGAGCAGTGAGTGATTTCTGTGTCATCTGTTGTTTGATTAACATTAAAAACACAGACAGCAGGAAAAGGCTTCTGTCCCTTTAAGACACAATGCACAGATTCAGTACACACTGTTACACATCAACACACGTCTTTATGGACTGCTTACGTGTTACTTAAGACATAACCTACTATGTTTGCTAGGATACTCGCCAAAACACGCATGTTGATACACTTTTTGTGTGAATTTGTCCATTCAAGAGCAAGACATGAAAGCAAAGTCAATATTTGCGTGCTATCTGCCGACACGCCGTGTGCGCGCTTCAGATGAGTACACACACACGGGTGATCGGGTGATGATGGCATATATGACATCTGCATTTTCCGGATCAGATTTGTGCTCGGATTGATAAGGCAGGGCTCAACATTAACGCTTGTTCGGGACAAGTGGATTTTTTGAAGGGGCAAGTGAAAGAGAATTTTACTTGCCCGACCGGACAAGAGCCTGATAAAAATGTCAATAACAAAAAAATAACTAGGGAACCACCAAAATACAAGAATGATTCTGCATTCATTTAGTGTGAGTGGTGATCAATAGTGGATATTAATAATATATAATGAACTGACGGTAACAAGGAGAAATCACAGCAAATGAGCGCCGCTCATACAAACAAACATAATAACATACACGGTTTTACCGTTAAAAATTACAAATTGTGTAGTTTTTATATTTATAACAACATATGATACAGTTAAACAACATCACACGACCCAGAGTGCCGTTTTTAATGAATACCATCATGACTGAAAGTGTGACACTGATTTCATATGACAGCTCAAACAATGAATTAACATTAAGTCACTTACATTTCAGATGCAATATTGACTGTTTTTGTTCTATTTCAGCAGCGAAAATAGTTCCACAGCAGAACCATAACGCACCTCACAGCAACAGTGAGTCACTGAATGATTCAGCGTTTGAATGAATCGGTTAAATCAATGATTCAATGACCCATTCAACTGCCTCATTGTTGAATGATTCATCTGTTTGAATGAATCGTTTAAATGACTCACTCATTAAGACGGTCACCTGACGCCACCTACGGTTGGCGGTTTAGGCCCCGTCCACACGGAGACGCGTTTAGCTGTATACGTAAAAATTTTGTACCGTATTAGCGTTTCATCCACACGTATCCGGCATTTTGGGAGCATGAAACCGGTATTTTTTGAAACCGGGTCCCAGAGCGGATAAATCTGAAAACAACACCCTTGCGTTTTCGTGTGTACAGGCAAGCCGTATATTTTGTGAAATGCTGATGTCATCATACCACGCCCCGCACGGGAAAGACTAGAAAGGGATACAGCTACGGGCACTGGGCATGCGCACATCAGTACTGCGTCATGTAATTACTGTATTTGCATTATTGTAAGGGTAGGTTTAGGGTTGGGGAAGGTGTAGGTGTTAATAAAACACAATCTGGTAAGTAGCAAATGTATTTATTGTTATTTTATCGTGAGATTTTGCCTCACTTCCGAACGTTGCTGTACCCCTTCAGCGCCACAGCTCTTCTTCTCTGTTTTTAGTGTATTTCTGTGGCGGAATTACAGCGCCACACACTGGCCTGGCATGTGTACGACATCGTTTTGAGTCAGTTTCAGTGCTCTCGTGTGTACGCAGATATTTCTTGAAACAAGGAAAAAAAAAGATTGGATAGAAAGGAGGGGCATAGAGGAGCAACAATAATGTACGGTATTTGTAAAATTACTTTTTTGAACCTAAAACCGCGTAAACACATCACATTAAACCAAATACACAACAGAACCGTCATATGACCTCTTTAAAGTTCATATGCATGTAAAGGCAGACGTCCCAAAACTTTTGGCAATTTAGTGTATACATAAGAATAAAAAACATAAAATTACTAAAATGTAAAAATAGAATTGAAATGTAAACAAAAAGCCAAATCAAAATAGGAATACTATAATAATAAAAACTGGTTAGACTTTATTTTAAGGTGTCATTGTTACATTGTAATTATATATTTAAGTACAGAGTAATATTAATTAACTACATGTACTTACTATAGGGTTAGGGTAGGATTAAGGTTTTTAGTTGCATATAATTATGCATAATTTACTATGGTAAATACATGTAACATATGTAACAAGGACACTGTAAAATAAAGTGTTACCAATTACAATCCAATTATAAACCAAAATCTATTTGTTTTCAGGAACTTAATTCAGCCTAACCTCTTATTTCTCCTGCAAGTATTCTGCTTAACACATGCACACAAGGAACGGGTTTTCTAGTCCTGAGATGTGTTATGTACATTTGCATACCTGAGAGCCAAAGCTCGATTAATACACCATTTGCAGTCATCATTTCTCCACGCCGCTGGCTGAGGTCGCGGTATCGCTGAGGGAACTTCGACGTCAGCATTTCTTGCCACAAGGTGAAATGAAACGCTTCTTGGAGCGGGGAAGCCAACGCATCCAGACGGATGTTAACACACTCTACGGAGTACGCAAGTGAGATAAACACTGGTCCTGTCTGCCATTTCTTTTGTATTATCATATCAGAGGGAGGGAAGCGTCTGTTATGACCAGCTCAAAATTAGCACACACAGCGTTCAAATGACTGAGGATGTGATGTCGTGTGATATAATTACATGCCAAGATTGCTACAACATCCAGTAGTGCTCACTCAACGGGCCAGAGAGCTCATTGAGTTTTGGACAGTCTGCTGCCCACTAATTTCCTACTGCTATTAACTAGCCAGTGAAACGCCCAGTCTATCACTAAACATCTGATGCATACGGGATATAAAATATACTGATTAAACTGCCAGCTATGAAACTTTCAGAAGTCCAGGGATGCAACAGTCAGACTGAAAGTGAAGGCATTTACAAGATTCACATTTTATATCTGCAAATTAATCTTTGAATGAAGAAAATTCTGATTAGAGGCTAATTTGGACCAACTGCTAATTGTGCAAATTGTTTTTTTCAATCTAGTTTATTATGGTATGAACTATTTCATAAAAAAACCTAAATTAGGGCTGCCTCCTAATAGTCAACTAAATGTTAGTCAAAATTTTAATTAGTACAAATGTTACAAATGTTTCCATGGTTGTGATGTAGGCTAACATTTGCCCGCTAACCAATTATTTCTTTTGTAAACAAAGCTTTGTACTTCACTCATGTCATAATATTCACATAAAAAAATAATAATAATTCATATGAGCAAAAATGTGGTTAGTCACACTGACCAGAACAGCCCTACATGACAGTTATGTTTGGGATCATTTTAATTTAAATGGCGGTAATGTTAATATTGCAAACATTGCAATTGTGTTTTTAAAATGCAATACAACAACGAGCACCATGAGAGGTGGCTACCATTTAAGATAGACGCATTCGGCAGGATATGACAGTATACAATACAAAAAAAATGACAAAATGTGCTTTTCTGCGATATATTGCGATATGTAAATTTCACCAGTTGGCTTGAATAGCTCTATTTGGAAAGAATGAATCATTCTAGAATGATTGGAGTGATTTTTAGGGGAGTGAATTTGCACAGAAAATAAACTAATTACAAGCATAAATAAATACAACAGAACAAAGATACAAATGAAATAAATATTCAGTATTAACAGTACAATAACAGTATTCAGGTTAGGACTGTCGAAATGGCTGAAATTCGAAAAGTCTTTTTAAATATTAGCAGAATTCTAATTATATTCGAATTCTAAAGGCAATACTTAACGTTAGAGGGAAAAGGGTACTGTATTGTCTCCTATGCCCACAAGAGGGCGCAAGCGAGCACAACAAGCAAACGTAAACTAAATCAAGCATTGCATCTTTTATTGAAATTAAATGACATTCACTTTTTAAAGTGCATTAACTTTTCAAACAATTGTTATTAAATAAAATAGAATTTCATTAATGAGCATGTAAGGAAAATTAGGTAACAAGTGCATAAAACGGCAAATGCATCAGTAACCTGAGAGCACACGCTTCAGCAGACAACGTAATGTGAACACAACAGAGCATTCAGAAACGATCCATTTCCACTCACTAAACATCTACATATTGTTCGTCAAAAACACCAAACAGCCAGCTTGACCTGCAGCGAGTGCTGGCGTTTTCTGCTGCGGTATGGTCACGTCTTTGCCAGCTGCGCAATATGTGGATACACGTATATGCCGCATGATTTTTGCCACCAAGAGGATTTCCGTCAGCAGGTAGCACATCTTCTCTTTCAGTTATATCCATCTCATGCTCCAGAGCCCTGATTGCCTTCTTCTGCACTGCTCTGTGTCTGACTGTATACGCCGGCGAACAGGTTGCCCATTTTCTCTCCGACTCCGAGTCGTCACTCTTTTTTCCCGCCATTTTTCAAATTAACAACACAGCCGCACCACGCTGTACTGGATAAACAAACTGCGTCAGTTACGTCATCATCACGTCTCGCGCGCCTCTACCAAAAATTCTAATGCACGGTTTTTGCATTCGAATGTGCATTTTTTTTGTAAATTCAACGAATATTACATTTTTTATTTGACAGCCTTAATTCAGGTACAGAAATTGAATAATCAAATGTAACACTGCATAGTCTACACAGTATAAATTAAATATAATTTATCTTTGTTACAGCTACAAAAGGTGATTTTCTTTTTGTATATTAGGCTATTAATATAGGAATATTAGGCTGCTGTCACTTTAAGAGCGAATGCACGGATCCAATATAATGATACGCATTTTCTTTCTCAAGCCACAAGTGACTGTTTACGAGGATACTTGCCAAGACAGGTATTTTGACATAATTTTGCATGTATATGTCCATTCAAGCACAAATAGATGCGAAATAGAACAAAATTCAGTGTTTGCATGCTTTTTATTTTATTGTATATTTACTGTCTGTGCTGCTCTGTGTGCGCACACAGAAAAGTACCGAATTGAGTTCTCTTTCGCGTCTTCTTGTGCTCGAATGGTTTTAAAATCACTTGAATGCTTAAATTGACAGGACCTAAAAACCGAGAATCACGTACGTTTGGAACCGTGGTGCCTGGTCCGTACGGATCAACTACGATCCCTACTTCCTATGATGTGACTATCACGGATGCGCACATCACGATAATCAATGGTAAAACTAGATATCTTGCTGCCCTTTAATCTCAAATTAAAGTAAAACGATGCACCTACGGCGCACTTGCTTCATTTTATCAAATGATCATAATCACATGGTTTCATTAAAAATAATAAAGCACTAGTGATCCCTCTTTTATGTTGTGGCTTGAAACGAGCTGGCCGTGACACTTAACACAAGAGTGTGCATCTGTCTCTAGTGTGTGAGAAACTATGTAAGCATGACAATTAGATGGCCCGAATATAATAATACTAAACCTAAAAGAGCAGTAAAAGTTCACAGTCACATGAGCAGCTTGATGAACAATGTGAATAAGAGCCTCAGGTTAGTCAATGGAGCAGATGGGTGAATCTCATTGTACCACTTATGGTCATTCAAGCAACCACAGCCAACAGAGAATCCGAGCGCCGCCACCGACTTGACCACTAGTGCATGATGGATCTCTGTGATAATCTTCATGCTGTCATCCTCACTGCCGGGCATGACCATATGTTACAGGGGTGGAAGCAAAAAGTGTTGGAGTTTGCTAATGGAGCGTGACTCAGTGCCCACCGCACCTCCACTTCACTGCCATGAATTTTTATCACAGCGCTGTTGCAGACTGAACTCAGTACCCTGCGTAATGCATGCACAATGGGCCTTAAGGCCTGTTTACAACTGGTATTAACTTGTGCTGCATGATGCACTTTAGTGCTGTCAGAAATATCAAAATATCTGAAACGCATTTTCCGCAGTCTCGATACAGCAATACCAGCTGCGCTCTCTTCTCCCCGACAGCGGGTGCACGCACACCCACCTCCTCTCTCGTTTCATTCACTCCGGTTTAATAGTGTTGGTGTTACAGGGCCTGAGTTTAGGCACAGGCTTGCATAGATTGAGCAGGATTTTTCAAGCTCACACCCAAAGCACACACACATAAAGTCGCCACTCAAACAGCTTGCGAGTTAGTGCTGTGCGGTATGACCAAAAATGTATATCATGGTATTTTTGGTAAGTTATACCGGTTTCGCGGTATATACATGATGCATGACCGGATGTTAACCACATTTTCTACTGATTGAGAGAGGAAATACCGCAGTCGATTGACTAGAGTGCCCCGTTTTACTGTCATGAGTGAATATTGTAGACAAACTCCTCACTAGAGTTAACACCGGTTGGCAAAGCCCCACAAAATGATGCTGTGCGGCGACAACCAATAAAACACACTCATTACAGACACATGAATATTAAAATATGACCACGGAGAGAAAAAGAACAGAGCACCTTAAGCATTTTTAAAATCTAACCCTATATGACAACAAACTAGGGCTGGGCGATATGGCTGAAAACTGTATCACAATATAATTTTTCATATCGGTCGATATCGATAATTATTGATATTTTTATGACCTATTTAAAATAAGGACCATGAGAAAAATATATTACATTTAAACATTTTTATTTTAAACTTAACCTTCCTCTGATTATAATCCGTCAGTTATAAAGGCAGAAATGTCAACACAGCCACGGAAAACACTCGGATAGTTCAAATGTAGATGTGTTTATACTCGACGCGTCCGCACGAGCGTGTTGAGACCGCGAGACCCCATTTCTCTTGCCGGTGAACTTTCCGTGCGGCTCCGCAACCGAAGATGCACGAGTTTGAGCCGAATCTGGCCGAGCATGACGTCTCATCACTAAATCAGTTTCTTATGTTTACAACAATAGCAGAAATAAGCCCTTTTAATGAAAATAAAGATCCATGTTTAATCAAAATGTTCACAAAACTAACAGAAAATGTTTAAGAGATGGTTAATTTAGCTGTGTACATGTTCTCCCATCCATATATTCTGTTCTGATGCCACAGGTAATACTGGGTTTACACGATTCTTTCGTAGTGTGGTTTTGGTAAAGTTTAATAAAGTTGTCACGTGTGTACTTTACTACTTCTCACCGCTGTTTCCTGATGGTTTATAGAGCAATTACTCCGAGTAAAGCGCCCTCCTGTCGTTTCAAAGAATAGCACAACGCTGAGCGCAGCGAGTATAAACACGTCCCAAACGGATGAGGCGCGCAGTCAGCGGAGGATAGCGCTGCGGAGGCTTAAGGTGGTAAAACAGGTTTGTGGTATAAAACAGTCTTGGTCGGGACGACGGTCTTGCATAATTTGCAGACGACATTGATCTGACTATGGTCAGACTTATAAAATCCAAAAAAACTGCCATACTGACGAGCTGACTTGTTTTCCCGATTTATCAACAATCTCCTTGCTCACTGCCTGGGGTGGGAGTCTCTAGGCACCTCACGATTCGATTCGATTATGATTCAGAGGGCTGCGATGCGATTATGAAACGATTATCGATGCATCTTTTTTCTATACAGATTTTCTTTTTTCTCATTTGGTACTTTTAAAGCACAGTATTTGTAATGACCCATAATGAATTTACTTCCAATATTTTTTATTAATAAAACAAATAAAAGTGATTTTACAAGTCAACAGGAAGGTTACATTTGCCAGAATATGTCCCAACAGGAAAAGTGTCTGTAACAGCATACTGAATTAATACATGCATATAGTAAATTAATACAGACTTCAGCATATTCTGAATCACTAACACAAAGTAATAACCAACACCCTCCTGTTATGTGCAATGAGCAATATAATCCTTCAGACAAAAAAAACAAAAACAAGAAAAACATTTTCCTGTCCCAAAAATCACAGCTTTTATGCCAAAATATAGAATTCTGTACCAGCAGCTCTCATACAAAAGTAATGCTTGGGGACTTCAGCGTATTCTAACTAATACAGCTGCTCTTATACACAAATAAATAATAGTCTAAGCCTTATGACTTCAAACTAAATCCTGAGCACAGACACTTTTTTCCCTTCTGTATACCACAATCAAAAACAGCTTGTATGAAATGAACATCTGAACACTAAATGAACATCTGCAGAGAATACGGACACAAATCCCTGACCATCAAATTTGTGATAGAGTTTGTGGTCCTCTGGTTGGCAGCGTTGGAAACGTGTAATATGGTTTCTCATGTTTGTCGTGTTTCGAAAATATTTTACTTGCATATAGCGTGGCTCTTGTCCTGGTCATTTTCCCCTTAAACTTCATACGCTAGCTTTTAATGCCGAGGGTGCCGATCGGCCATCACGCGTCTCTGTCATGAGCACGCCACAGACGGTCCGGGAGCTGCACTTCAGAGTTGCACCTTTTACATTACCGTTGTCAACAGTCGTCAACATTACATTACCAACATTTAGAAAATCTATTTTTTTGACATTTGTGAATTGATTCAGAATCGTCCACGTCCGCATCGTGATGCATCTAAGAATCACATTTTTCCCCCACCCCTACTCACCGTGGCACTCATTTTCCACGTATCACTGCACGCCGGTTCTGTCACTGAACCATCCATGATACTGTTACGTGATTGGCTGTCAGTGTGTAATGCCTTACGTTGCTAGGTTACCAGAGAGTGAGTGCCTTTGTTCATGTAACCAAACTTGCTTCACAACCTCTGGTTTCTTATTTCCGATGAAGAAAAAAAAAAAAAACATTTGAGCATTTTATCGAACGCATTTTTTATTGATATCGTTTACGTGTCTATCGCGTTACATATCGTTATCGTTTTATCGCCCAGCCCTACAAAAACCGCCAAAACGAGGGAGAAACACAGAAGAACATTTAACCAGTCTTTTCAATACTAATATATTGAAAATGTTCCAATACATTTAAGAGCGCTACAGTCTACACAGAAAGAATAAAGCAGCTATCTGAAAGCATGTCCTCTGTGTACATTTCGGTGTTATTTTTACATTTGATTATTTCTGAACATGAAAACTACTGTTCATTTCATATGCATCTTCTTTCTGTTGTATTTATATATGTTGGTGAATGTTAAATGGATCCATGATGCAGCAATAAACTAGCTAGTATACCTTAATGCATGCGCTTTTGAACTTTGCTTATTTAAAACATGATAAAAACACTAATCTATGTTAATGACAAAAGCTGAAATAAGACAGCAAATGGCAAACATCGGTTTCAGTCAAATCAATATCTGCTTGTAAAAGCGAATGAAGATATCCTGTATCTGAGGCTAAATCACTAAATATTGAGAATGCAACAGCATGTTTTATATTTTTTAGGGATGCACGATATATCGCCACCATATCAGTATCAGCCGATAAATGTTCATTTTTAATGTTATCGTTATTGGCTGGATAAGAAAATTAGGCCAATATATTAAAGCCGATAAATAATGAATTATTTCCTTCAGCTGAGACTTCAGATGTTCATCATGATAGTTTTACATTTTTTTAAATATGATTGGAATCATGGCAAAAAGGAAAATCTGTCATATCAGCTACATAAAATTATAATGAAAGCATCATAATTGTGTGTTTGGGACATGGATTTTAATTGTTTTTGTAATCAGGCTCTCAAAAATTATACAAAAATTTGGATTTAGATTTATCGCCAATATATCAGTTATCGGCTTTCAAATAATTATCGGTTGATAAAGAATTATCGGTTGTCCATATCAGCCTACATTTTCCTATCGGTGCATCCCTAATATTTTTCTAACTCCAAACGATCAGCCACTGATCAGAACCAACTGATAATCACCGTAACATGAAACTGAAAAATAAACGTTTAACAAAACTTTGATTAAAGTTTAATTACACCTATGAGTTGTATTCAGTATCAGTCAGCTGGGGCACGGATTGTCTTATATATAAGGACAATAAGACTGTTTTAGATCAGTCGTTTCTGTGAAGGATCCATCGATCTTTCCACACAGGCATTCAAACGTATGCATATATTCAATCGAAATTCGATTCAAAATCTAGAATCAGGTTTTAATCGAATCAAGAATCAATTTTAATCAAATTGTGAGATTCCAAAAGACTCCCACTCTTAGTAAACAGGCCCTTAAATTCAGAAGATTATCAGTCTTTGCCTTGACAGAGCATGCTTTCATTTCAACATTGCTTTCGCCATCCACTGGACTATTCTCTTCCCCGTACTGCCCCTTGTTATTTAACCTAGTTTAGTCAATATGATATACATTAAGTGCACTTACAGGACCTCACTTTAAATTTACAGGTAACGATTTGGTCGCTAGTCACCATGGAAACAAAAGCAAAGCATAAATGTTTTACATTGAAAACAACTGGCATTAAATTTCATACAATGATGAATTTATAGATAGAAATAGACCGAGAGAAAATCAGAAAGCCAAACGTTTGTGCTTTCTGTACCGAGCACAAGAAGTTAAATTAAATACTTAACGTCTTGTGTTACTAGAGTGAAGTTAAATACCAGAGAGCAGCACATTTGAGGGAACATGTTTGCACTTCGGAGCAAAATTATTATGCAAAATTCACCGTTAAAATAGATTCAGTGCAACACAAAGGAAAGATTCTTGTATAAACAAAAACAGCAGGCACTGATCCACACCAAATAATAATGTGGTTTAAAATACATTACCAAAACAAACTTTAATACTAATGCTTAAACTGTAAAAACAGGAAATGAGCATCTTATAAACCCCATGAAATCCAATTTCAAGCTTGCAGCATTTATCAAAAGTCAAACTTAGCACACATTTACACATTTGTCTTCCACCTCCAGGAAAACAAACCGAGAATACTGATAACTTAATGCACTTACAAACACAACACCGTCCAGGTAAATGACAGTCTCTCTCAATACAAACTGCAACCAAATGACAAAGGCAAGTTGAAACCAATGGTTTTTCGTGCTGTGATGTAAACCAATGTCTACAGACAACTTCCATTCATCTGACCATTTGATCTTCATACAGTGGCTGTAAAGTTCAGGCCCATTACCTTCATCTCCGTCCACGGTGACGGTGATCCTCTTGAGTGAACTCACTTTCAGGTCTTCAGCTGAAAGACATGGAAACATATTTATAATGAGAACAGAAGAGCTTTGACGTGATGTTTGATCTGACATTGGGCAGGACAGTTAGTGACGCACCGATCATGATTGTTCGTGGAACCATTCCGATATTTTACAAGCAAATTGGCAGATTTTTTTCTTCAAGCTAATATATTTGCTCTATAACAGGCAAACTGGCCTTAAATAATCTCTGAGGCCATTTGAAATCAGAGGCAACGACTACATTTTAGTCACGATCCAAACAGAGACGCTACACACGTGGCATGAGCAGTTTTTCAATTGAAAAAAATCTTCAATTAATTTGATTAATTCTTTCCAAATAGAGCTATTCAAGTCATAAGTCTGGTGATTTTATATATATATATATATATATATACACACACACATACAAACAAACAAAATAACAACCCACAGTAGACGTACTGACCTGGAAAAGCTTAGGCTGAAAAGGGAATAAAAACGGCGCAATTTGCAATGGAAGCCGATGAAATGATAATACAAGCGTTTGCTTCCGCACCATCTGTAAAGGTCAGCAAAACATTGTGTTGAGCTTCCGTCCTCCACTGCGCCATTGAAAACAGTGTGATCGTGGTTGGTGTCCACCTGTCGCTACCGTCACTTTTTCAATTATGTACGACTCGCACTGACAGGGAAATCTGTCTGCTTACATGGCAGACTATCAGAATCCATGTGCTTTTTTCTTGCTTACACGTTCGTGGGTTATATCTGATCTGTGCCACATGAGAGGGGGGAAAAAAAAAAATCAAAATTGGGCCACTTGAGCCGTGTAATGTAAATGCGGCCAATTTATGTCTGGTCGACCAGTGCATCTCTAAGGACAGTGGTGGAAATCTCCTGACAAGTGACCAGCTGACGGCCTTCGAGTTGTTAGAAAGTAAAGCAATAATATTTCATCCATCATAGGCTTTTTGATGCTGAGAAACGTGAATAACTTCAGATCTACACATGTGCACTACAATATTATCCCAGAATGTGTGTACGAAAGTGAAAACAAATGGTTCAGATTTGTTACGCTAAATATTTGCACACATCAACCTAAAACCTGAGATGGTAATCAAATGGTTAGTCCATTAATCATTGCTGAAACGTCAGGTTATTTCACAGGGACTTTCACTGAAATTAGTCCTGATAAAATAAAATAACTGACTAATTAGTAATGCAAGCAGTTGATTGCAGCTACATGTTTGTATTTTTGCAATGAAAGCAAACTGAGTGTGTTGTTAGCCGCGAAGCACACACACCTTCAGCTGGAGACAGACTTCACGCTGGTGGTTGAGACCATTAATGCTGTGTGTAAGCCGTTTTTAACACACTATTATTCAAGCCTCGGAATCTAATACAGTAGTGATTAACATTTACGTTTTCAGAAGTAGTGCACAGACAATATAGACCAACAAGAAACTAGCAAGTCTACCGTGCGGCATTATATTTTCAAAACAATTACCTCAATTAGTCATAATGATACTATAACAATTATAGCGATATTGGTACTTTGATTTGAGATGAAGATACAGCTTAGTCTAGTTTATATTTTTCATTATAAAGTTTTCATTAGTTAACATGAATGAACAATGCAACCCTCTACAATGCGAGTAAATCACGCTAAATCTTCGCTCTGGGCGACTAAATAATGTCGATCATTAGCCATTGGCTAATAAATTCTTAGATTTTACTCGCCAGTAAGTGTGTGTGTGTGTGTTAGTATATAGATATATTTTCACTCGCACTCTGTGTCAAGCGATCTGTACTATTTCAGTTCAGCTCAACGGATGCGCAGCGTGCCTGTATTTGACGTACCTTAAACTATCTATCCATCTATTACTATTATATATTTTTTTACAGAAACACTGAATGACCAACAATCCTAAGTCCTAAGTTCAGTTTAAATGACAAATATGCATTCATACACGATTACTAAGCTTTAGTTATTAATAATAATTATGGAGGAAATGTTAAACATTAACATAGACTATACAATAAATATTAATACAGGCCTCTGTTACTATATTGCATTAAAATTCAAAGTTTGCCATGCATCATCTCGGAAACAAAGGATGTGTGTATTTTATTTCCTGATTGAGCAACATCTATTAAACACTCTTAAAAACAATGCAAATGTATGCCGTTTACAGTTTCCATATGAGATAAGTGCTATATGGTATGTTGTTGAATTAATTATTAATTTAACCATTGTTTACATCATTAACTGCTTTGAAATGCATGCATTGAAATCATTGTTTGCAGTTAGCCTATGGTATGAATAAAAACAACACTATAACAAACACACAAACACAACAGTACAAGCACATTTCAGATTACAAGGCATAAACCTTTATTCTGATTTCAGAATGCACACTTTGACATCTGTAATACATATGCTGAAGAGTCTCATCGGTCAGCTGATCATGTTCACTTATGAATATGAACATAAGTTTTTTTATAAGCAGGGAAATTCCCGACTTTAAACGAATAACCATTTACATGTTTAGGACATTTGTTGCTGTAAGAATATACAGGAAACTTCAGATATAAAAATGGTGTCTCCTTAGTCTAAAACTACAATAATCATCATTTTTACACAACGCCTCTGTACTTATGATTTGTCTCAACATAGGGGACAGGAGAGCAGTCAGTTAATAATTAGGAAAACAAAGTAACTTGCGTTACTTATTTGAAAAAGTAACTTTCATTGTAAATTTAAAAGTAATGCGTTACTTTACTAATAATCTGATTACGTAACTCCCGTTACTTGTAATGAGTTACCCCAACACTTGTTTTTACTGGATTAACCCAACCCCCATCACTTCAGCCCCGCCCCCCATAGACATGCCAGCAATGTCAGCACAAAATGATTGACGGACAAAGCACGATTCTGATTGGCTAAGACAAGGACGGACCGCTCCCCTGACTCAGAGACCTATACTTGGTTTACAGAGCCCGTGGCTGTCACAGAGACAGTTGTGATTTGTAAAGACACCCATTCAGTGATAATTGTCAGGAAATAGGTACATTTTATTGTGGTAGTTGCTTACACAGCACCCAGTGTTTCAGCCGTTTATATAATGACCACAATTTTTTACCACAGAAGCGCTTCAACGGAGTTGAGGAGTCAGTTCGCATTACAATCGAGTAAAACAACTAGAGTTAAACTACTAGAGAAAGTGAGGTAGCGTTCGTTAAACTACACTAGTCCGCGCGCACGGGTTCGCGTAATGTCGACTGCGCTACAGCATTATGACGCCATTTCTGTGCCACACAACTGCAGTCGCTTGACATCGACATTCTTATCATTGCGACGTTCAGCGCTGGTTTGAACGTACAAAGGAACGAAATCTGTCGCCCCCACTCTTTAATGCTGCAAGCCATGTTGACTTCATGAAGTGGGACGACAGCGACATTTGCTATTTCGAATAAAGCCAAACAGCCCAAATGGAGAAACGCACGCAAACTAGACGGTTAAATCACAAAGAACTGACACGAGACCAGCTTTCGTTGTTTAAATGGAGGCGACAGAGCTCGGCTACAAAATGCTGACGGCTTGTGTGCAACACAATGAACGATCTAAAGGCTTTCCGAACAAGGTCAACCCAAACAGGGTTTGTACAACTTACTGCGATCGGGGAAATCGGACTTGTTTTCGTTCGACATCTCCCGTCAAACTGAATGCGCCTAACGACAATGTCATTTCAAACAATAACGGTCGTTTTAAGACCATTTCAAATAATAACGGTCATTTTAAGACCAACGTTCGAAACCGTCGAAATGCAACCGACTAACGTATCGTGGCAAACACAACAACTAGGTTGACAACTACCCGACGGTAGTGATGAAAATCTGCTTGCTGGAAAACTCGCCAGCCATTTCTGCTCACGCTCAGAAAGACCCGTTGATCCAGAGAAAGGTAGAGCTCGTAATAAACACAGCATTGCCAGAAAACAGGCGATAACTGAAAACCGCACGATTGTTGATTCATTCGAAGGGACCTGGATCGTGCGGGAGAGTGGGAGCAAGTGAACGATCCCAGCTTGTGCACATAACCCCAATTCATACACTCTTTTAGTCTAAATATCTCTTTCGATCGCACAAAGCCTTACGTAAGGGTGCAAGGCAGTGTTTCCCCCATCAGCTATTTGATGCCGAGCAGCGAAAAAGAAAGTGGTCGAGTCTTTTCGCAAATTCCAGCACAACATCTGCTGACGGCGATAGAAGTGAAGCCCAAAGTTGCCCAGTCTCCTACATCTACCAATAACAAACTAATAAAGGCGAACAAAAAGTCCCCCGCTGTTTGGATGCACTATTTAAACCCCTTCTGGCCAGCGAGAAAACAAGGTTAACAGAACCTCTGATCGCTGTCACAATAAAGGCAAACGACTCGATTGCAGTCGCGTGGATAATGTTAACAAGTGATGATTTAGTTGAACGCTCGACGCAGCGTAGTTTCCTTTCGATCTCCGTCTCCATTAAGACTTTATCTGGTCAACATAATGTCCTACCTGATGTATCCGACAGATCGCGATGTTCCTCCGTTGAATTAGTAATCCATTGGACAATCGAGGGAAATCATCGACGATCAACGATGGAAACGTCGTCCGAAAATATAGGAAAGGTGCCGGGATGCGAATCCGACAAAATAGCTCAGCAATCGCACTCGTTTTTTTTTTCTGTGGTAATCCTCTCCGCGTCTGAAACGGACTGAAGGATACACAAACCGCCCACTGTGGACACCGCGCGCGCTCATTGGCTGCTCCGCGCGCACCAACCGCCCCGTTCGTTCTCCATTGGAAGGTAAAATCGGGGGGGAAAAAACCGTCTCGTCGTTAATTTAATCGCAAAGAAATCGCAAAGATACACGGGACTTGTATTGTTTTGAACATGACACCCGCGTTATGTCGTCACTGGGACGATGGAACGCACAATGATGGCGTAAACTACATTTCCCAGAGTTCAACAGCGGGTGAAAAAAAAAAAAAAAAAAAAAAAAAGTGTCCCAGGCTCCGCCCACTTTCACGCGCCTGCTCTTTGCGCACAATTAAATCTGAGGTAAAGTCTAAACGCGTATTTGATTGAAAGAGCTAACATTCAGCCTTACTGTTTTTATGTTCTGATTTAATGTTTAGCCATTTTCCTGAGGCACTACAACACAGCATCGTTTGTTATCCTTGTTTTATAAATAAATAAATAAATAAATAAATAAATAAATATATATATATATATATATATATATATATATATATATATATATATATATATAAGCCTATATTTTTATATAGATAGATATAAAAATATCAATATTTATGTAGAAGAGATTAATATTGTGAGACCTTTTCTTCATCACTGTGTTAGTATTTTGTGCAGATGTAGTGTAAGTGTGTGGATGACGCCGAATGCTGCATCTTAAACTACATCTTCCACTGTTCAATGCAGCATCAGGGGGGAAAACATCTCTTCAGGCCCCACCCACTTTCATGCGCATGCGCTCTGTGGACTCCATGGCGTATTTAAACGCGAGCAGCAGGGATGAGTGAGCTTCCTGTCAAACCCAGACATGACAGAGCAACCGAAGGGGGTCTGGCGCGGCTCAAAAACACTTTCTCTTTTCACACAACGTGATATTACAGTACTGTAGACGATGAGATGCCGTTTTGATCGCGCTCTGAATGGGTTGTGAACCGAAGTGGAGTTAAATTACCGTCTTTGGCTAACTGGCTAATGCTAGCGAGTTGGTTGTGAGTGAAAAAAAAAATTGAAAGCGGAAGAGTGACGTGCTGGGTTACGAAAGCGGAAGCAGATTTTTCGATTGGAAAGGTGGGTGGGGCATTCATTTTACTTTGTGTTACCATACTGTCTGATTTTACTTAAGTTGTTATTATAAATGTACATTAATAAAAATAAAATTGTAACCGTTGTTATGTATATTAAATAATAATAACAATGTAATTATAATGAACCCTGATATTTCTATAATATTATATGAAATTGTTTGGCAAATCGTCAGTGCATTTAAATCACAATAGCAAGCATGATTATGATGATCATCCGTAAACTGTTTATTTTGCACGCAATACTTGTGACGCCATTAAGCAAGGCTTTCAGTTAAACCACGTTCATTGTGTTGTCAGTGAAGGCTCAAAGCCGCAGTGATGGAGTGGGAATGGAGAGCCATTGTTGTTATGTTGTCATCAGTGTAACAGGAAAACCCTCATCTGAACACTGGAGATTCTGCTATTGTGACAGCAGCATTTCTGTAGGTTTAGGAATGACTTCTGCTGATCTCTATACAGAGCTTTGTCTGTTTTCAGCAGTCAGGTTCAGGGAGTGATATGAATACAAATCTAGATATCTTCCTTCCTTGTGCATCATTATATGGTCAGTTCAGACTGTAAGACTCGGGTTGCTGTAACTTTTCAAACTGATTCGACTTACGATTTTCGTTAAAGGTGCTGTGTGTAATATTTATGAGGATCTATTGACAAATGCAATATAATATAACCGTTTCCAGTGGTGTGTAAAGTCCTTGCATAATGAACCGTTATGTTTTTATTACCTTAGAATGAGCCGTTTCTATCTTCATCATACACCGCGGGTCCCTTTTATAGTGAAGTCGCCATTTTGCGGCACCATGTTTCTACAGTAGCCCTAAAGGGACAAACTGCTCTACAGAGAGCTAGCTACTCTCTGCTGTCTCAGACGATCTTTGATCTGTGTCGGCCACCGTAGCTTCTGTATGTGCTTCGGCAGGGAGGAAGGGATGCAATTCACAACATCACCGTTAGATGGCAATAAAAAAAAAACACTGTACCTTTAAACGTGTTTTTTTTGTTTGTTTTTGTTTTGGGTTTTTTTTAAAAAGACTTAGGCCCCGATCACACAGAACGTGTTTTTCAGGTTCGAAAACGCGAGGCACACTGCACTGCCTTTTTTGGTTAGCGTTTTTTCACTTAAAAAAGTAAAAAAAATTAAAAAAATAAATAAAAAATCAAAATGAATTTTTCTATGTTGCTAGGAAACCCTCGAATCAGCTGTCCTGCCATTCTAATCAAGGTAACGGTCACCATAACGGAAGGCCCGCCTCTTCATTCATTTGATTGGACAAAAGAAAAAAACACAATGTCGTCGGGCACTTTTCCGAGTTGGGTTTTTTTTTTTTTTCTCAACTTTGTGCGCTCAGAGTGCTCCTTTTTAAGACTCGAGGCGAGGCATAAGCAGCGCGCAAAACGCTCTCTGCCAACCGAAATCTATTAAAAAGGGCTAATTCTTTCTAATAACGTTAAAACATTAACAGCATATTAAATCATGTTAGCAACATGTTAATTCATGATAACATGCAAATCATGTTAGCAATGTTTTAAAACATGCTAATAACGCATTAAAACATGCTAGTAACGTTTTAAAACATGTTAGTAACGTACGTACATGTTAACAAAATGCCAAACAATGTTAACGTTAAAGTTAAATCATGTTAATTCATGTTAGCAACAATGCTAGCGACATGTTAAAGGCATGTTAATTCAAGTTAGCAATGTGTTAAATCATGTTAACAACATGCCAAAAAAAGTTAAAACAATTCATACTAGCATCATGTTAAATCTGGCTAGCAACATGCTAATTAATGTTAATGACATGTTAATTCATGTTAGCAACATGCTAATTCATGCTCATGATAGTGACATGTTAAATCATGTTTGAAACATGCTAGCAACATATTAATGTCAGCCATGTGTTAAAACATGTACGTTCATGCTAGCAGTATATTTCTTTTAACTATTAAACTTCCAAATTTGTTATACGGCTGTCAAGTCAACATCAAAGTTTGTCCCAGTGAACGTTGCTGGTCTAGTTTGTATTTAGCATAGTTTCTTCCTCGCTGCCCGTGACCCCATCAGAACACATGTGACCCGTTTCTGTGCCCCTACCCACCAGTTTAAACCCCTGGTCAGCTGTGTGTGTGTGTGTGTGTGTGTGTGTGTGTGTGTGATGGGTTGCGACTGCAGACGTGTGTCACTGTTGCATGTCCATGAAATTGAGTCGAGTGCTGCACTTCCATGACAGTGACATGCTGTAATGAATCGTTCCTGTCGATGCTGAAGCGCCCCTCTAGTGATTCGTGTCACTCCAGTTGCTGCGACGTAACTGATCGAACAAAGTGTTTTGCTCAGAATGATTTATAGATAATCCAGCTAATGCACATGATGGTTTTGATTTGTTCTTTAGTCATGCATTGATTTAATAGGCATGACTATTTAAAACCTGATGTTATAAATGGCAACATTTTATCTAATCATGTAGGGTTATTCATCTGACTCAATGAGCAATTAATAAAGCAATACTTTTTTTTTTTTTTTTTTTTTTTTTTGAGCTTCGACGCTTCGGTAGGAATCAACACCGAATATTCGGAGGGAAGGGGTGAACATAATCTTCTCTAATAAAGGCAGAAATCTGGAGAAGCGGCGTGCCTCACACGGCCAGGGCTTATATGCTCTGAGAACGGACACTGCACTAGTGATACAAAACACACCGGTCTGTTACGGCCCAGTAACAAGCTCCTATATTTCGCAGTAGATTAATTTAGATTGATAATAACGGGTAATAGGCTTGCTGTGATGGTCAGTGCATAACACCGCTTGTATCACTCGCCCACTGCGGCTCCGCCCCCACCGTCGTGTTGATATTTAGTGAAGTCATGGGCGTCGGAAGGAAAAAAAAATGTGGGTGGGTCCTCTCCCAGAAAAATGTAAATGGCATCTACTCCAGTACAGTTAAGTACAAATATATCGCCTTGTTTACTGAACGTCTGGTTGGGCCAGACAAAATTACGGAAAACATTTACAGCAGCAATAGTGTAGGGGTAACGCGCATGGCATCAAGTTTTGACGCATATTGACCCGAATCTGCCTTTTGCCGAACTCACTCTACTCCCTTTTCCCATCACATATCAGTTTATTTTCAATAAAAATATTAGAAAATTTTAAATAAAGCGACTAACGTGTTTGATAATATAATTGTTTATCAGTTAGGGGTAGGTAAACAGATGTGCTGATGAATTCGAGATGATAAAAGTGAGTGGGTCCAATTTCATTGGTCTTAAAGTGGTTCCGACGCCCATGAGTGAAGCAGAAAGAAAGAAATGCATTGCTGTAATTAGTAAAAATCATTTAGTTTAGTTAGAGAATTTAAAATCTGAACGAGTCGCAGCAGTCAGATATCGTTCATCACGAGAGCGAGGAGATGAATGACGAGATGGGAGATTTGGTTTTAGCGACACGTAATGTAAAAGCACCTATTTAAGTGAGTTTGTCACTGTACTGTTTTGTTGTTGTGTTTTTCATTAAGAGTAATAGGCTAATGAACCCACCATTCAAGCAACCCGCCCCCGAACTGGCGCTTATTCTAAACCGGAAGTAAATCGCCCACGGCCGCACTGTCATTCGCCCACGGCCGCACTGTCATTCGCCCACGGCCGCACTGTCATTCGCCCACGCCACTGTCATTCGCCCACGGCCGCACTGTCATTCGCCCCACGGCCGCACTGTCATTCGCCACGGCCGCACTGTCATTCCGCCGCACTGTCATTCGCCCACGGCCGCACTGTCATTCGCCCACGGCCGCACTGTCATTCGCCCACGGCGCGCACTGTCATTCGCCCATACGGCCGCGACTGTCATTCGCCCACGGCCGCACTGTCATTCGCCCACGGCCGCACTGTCATTCGCCGCACTGTCATTCGCCCACGGCCGCACTGTCATTCGCCCACGGCCGCACTGTCATTCGCCCACGGCCGCACTGTCATTCGCCCACGGCCGCACTGTCATTCGCCCACGGCCGCACTGTCATTCGCCGCACTGTCGCCCACGGCCGCACTGTCATTCGCCCACGGCCGCACTGTCATTCGCCACGGCCGCACTGTCATTCGCCCACGGCCGCACTGTCATTCGCCCCACGGCCGCACTGTCATTCGCCCACGCCGACTGTCATTCGCCCGCCCACGGCCGCACTGTCATTCGGCCGCACTGTCATTCGCCACGGCCGCACTGTCATTCGCCCACGGCCGCACTGTCATTCGCCCACGGCCGCACTGTCATTCGCCCACGGCCGCACTGTCATTCGCCCACGGCCGCACTGTCATTCGCCCACGGCCGCACTGTCATTCGCCCACGGCCGCACTGTCATTCGCCACGGCCGCACTGTCATTCGCCCACGGCCGCACTGTCATTCGCCCACGGCCGCACTGTCCGCCCCACGGCCGCACTGTCATTCGCCCACGGCCGCACTGTCATTCGTCCCCCACGCCGCACTGTCATTCGCCACGGCCGCACTGTCATTCGCCCACGGCCGCACTGTCATTCGCCCACGGCCGCACTGTCATTCGCCACGGCCGCGACTGTCATTCGCCCACGGCCGCACTGTCATTCGCCACGGCGCACGTCATTCGCACGGCCGCACTGTCATTCGCCACGGCCGCGCACTGTCGCCGCGCCACGGCCGCACTGTCATTCGCCACGGCCGCACTGTCATTCGCCCACGGCCGCACTGTCATTCGCCACGGCCGCACTGTCATTCGCCCACGGCCGCACTGTCATTCGCGCCACGGCCGCACTGTCATTCGCCCCGGCCGCACTGTCATTCGCCACTGTCATTCGCCACCGCCACGGCCGCACTGTCATTCGCCCACGGCCGCACTGTCATTCGCCCACGGCCGCACTGTCATTCGCCACGGCCGCCACGGCCGCACTGTCATTCGCCACGGCCGCGACTGTCATTCGCCCACGGCCGCACTGTCATTCGCCACGGCCGCACTGTCGCCCACGGCCGCCCACGGCCGCACTGTCATTCGCCACGGCCGCACTGTCATTCGCCCACGGCGCGCACTGTCATTCGCCCACGGCCGCACTGTCATTCACACGGCGCGACTGTCATTCGCCCGCCGCGCATTCGCGTCATCATTCGCCACGGCCGCACTGTCATTCGCCACGGCGCGCCTGTCATTCGCCCGGCGCCGCACTGTCATTCGCCCACGGCCGCGACTGTCATTCGCCACGGCGCACTGTCATTCGCCACGGCCGCACTGTCATTCCCGCCACGCACTGTCATTCGCCACGGCCGCGACTGTCATTCGCCCCGGCCGCACTGTCATTCGCCCACGGCCGCACTGTCATTCGCCCACGGCGCACTGTCATTCGCCCGCCCCACGGTCGCCCACTGTCATTCGCGCCACGGCCGCACTGTCATTCGCCACGGCCGCACTGTCATTCGCCCACGGCGCACTGTCATTCGCCCACGGCGTCGCACTGTCATTCGCCCACGGCCGCACTGTCATTCGCCCACGGCCGCACTGTCATTCGCCCACGGCCGCGACTGTCATTCGCGCCACGGCCGCACTGTCATTCGCCACGGCCGCACTGTCATTCGCCCACGGCCGCACTGTCGTCATGCGCGCCACCGCCGCGCACTGTCATTCGCCCACGGCCGCACTGTCATTCGCCCACGGCCGCACTGTCATTCGCCACGGCCGCACTGTCATTCGCCACGCCGCGACTGTCATTCATTCGCCCACGGCCGCACTGTCATTCGCCCCACGGCCGCACTGTCATTCGCCACGGCCGCACTGTCATTCGCCCACGGCCGCACTGTCATTCGCCACGGCCGCACTGTCATTCGCCACGGCCGCACTGTCATCGCCCATTCGCTGTCACGCCACGGCCGCACTGTCATTCGCGGCCCACGGCCGCACTGTCATTCGCCCACGGCCGTCATTCGCCCCACGGCCGCACTGTCATTCGCCACGGCCGCACTGTCATTCGCCCACGCCGCACTGTCATTCGCCACGGCCGTCTGTCATTCGCCCACGGCCGCACTGTCATTCGCCACGGCCGCACTGTCATTCGCCCACGGCGCGCACTGTCATTCGCCACGGCCGCACTGTCATTCGCCCACGGCCGCACTGTCATTCGCCCACGCCGCACTGTCATTCGCCCACGCCACTGTCATTCGCCACGGCCGCACTGTCATTCGCCACGGCCGCACTGTCATTCGCCCACCGCGCACTGTCATTCGCCACGGCCGCACTGTCATTCGCCCACGGCCGCACTGTCATTCGCCCACGGCGCACTGTCGTTCGCCGGCCGCACTGTCGGCCGCGACTGTCTGTCATTCGCCCACGGCCGCACTGTCATTCGCCCACGGCCGCACTGTCATTCGCGCCACGCCGCACGGCCGCACTGTCATTCGCCCCACGGCCGCACTGTCATTCGCCCACGGCCGCACTGTCATTCGCCCACGGCCGCACTGTCATTCGCCCACGGCCGCACTGTCATTCGCCCACGGCCGCACTGTCATTCGCCCACGGCCGCACTGTCATTCGCCCACGGCCGACTGTCATTCGCCCACGGCCGCACTGTCATTCGCCCACGGCCGCACTGTCATTCGCCCACGGCCGCACTGTCATTCGCCACGGCCGCACTGTCGCCACACTGTCATTCGCCACGGCCGCACTGTCGCGCCACGGCCGCACTGTCATTCGCCCACGGCCGCACTGTCATTCGCCACGGCCGCACTGTCATTCGCCACGGCCGCACTGTCATTCGCCCACGGCCGCACTGTCATTCGCCACGGCCGCACTGTCATTCGCCACGGCGCGCACTGTCATTCGCCCACGCCGCACTGTCATTCGCCACGGCGCGCACTGTCATTCGCCCACGGCCGCACTGTCATTCGCCACGGCCGCACTGTCGCCCGCCCACGGCCGCACTGTCATTCGCCCACGGCCGCACTGTCATTCGCGCCACGGCCGCTGTCTGTCCCGCCCACGGCCGCACTGTCATTCGCCACGGCGCACTGTCATTCGGCACGCACTGTCATTCGCCCGCGCACTGTCCGCACGGCCGCACGTCATTCGCCCACGGCCGCACTGTCATTCGCCCACGGCCGCACTGTCATTCGCCCACGGCCGCACTGTCATTCGCCCACGGCCGCACTGTCATTCGCCCACGGCCGCACTGTCATTCGCCCACGGCCGCACTGTCATTCGCCCACGGCCGCACTGTCATTCGCCCACGGCCGCACTAGCACTGCAGTGTGCACTCAAAATTACTTGTTGAATTTACTTAAAGCATGGTCAAGTGTTTCCACGCAACTATATTGAGTAATTTACAAATAACAATTTTAGGAACAAAAGAAATTCAAGTAAAGATTAGACAATTTCTCAGTAAAAACCAGTAAAATACAATCCATTTGAATTTGTCACTGCTACATAATATTTATATGTGCAGTTTACTTAATGTCATGTTAAATGTATAAGTTTACTATGTTATTATGTTCTATAAGTGTAAGTGGAAATATATTAAATAACAAGCATATTTTTAGAAACAAAATGCAAAAATAACTCATTGGACAAACTCCATTAAATTGAGGGCAGGAATTCCATCCCATAAATGTGTATATGAGTGTCCACAGCCTAAACACAGGCACCACTCTTCTGCATAATGGTACCCACAAAACTACAGAAACTCCTCTAAATGTCCAGCAGAACTGAACATTAAACGCCAACATACCCTAACAACATCTTTCCTTTTACTGAAAAACACATAAAATAACACTTTAATCCCTAAATTTACTCTCCTAATGCAGTCCCTTGCAAAGCATGCTGGGAACTAGGGATGGGCGATATTGCCTAAAATCCATATTGCAATATTTAAATTATAATAGAACCATTTCAGAACAGGTTAAAATAAAACACCAGTGTTCAATAAATGGTTGGGGTTTTTTTTTTTTTAATCATAATAATCACAATAAACAATTGAGCATTTAGGCTTTAGGTGAAATATGTTGAACACTAAGGGCCCTATCACACACCCGATGCAATGTGACACCAGTGTGTTCTGCTAGTTTCAGCACGTCGCAGTTCTCATGTTCATGTCCAGCTCCACGTTGTTTAAATATCAAACGCACTGGCGCATCTGTTCACCCATGGGCGTCTGGTCTGAACACCAGGTGTCAGGTCCTCCATGTCAACAGTGAATCCTCCATGGGTCGAGCATAACTGGCTTTTAAAGGGAAAGGGAGATGAGACTCTGATTGGTTTATTGCACGTTCCGACCCAAAACACACCCATGTCTCATTAAGAGACGAGGGACAACCCTTTTGGACCATGCGCTGGGCGCGCCGACTGTTTTTCCCATCATTAAACTAGCAAAAGTGGATTCAGACACACCCTAAGAGCACTGCACCATGAGCTCAGATCGTTAAAAATACAAATGCATATTTTTTTCCCCCCACAAAAATATGAACAGTTTTCAGCACTGATAGTAATCATAAATGTGTGTTGAGCATCAGATGCTCATATGAGAATGATGAGTGAAGGATCATGTGACACTGAAGACTGGAGTAATGATGATAAATTCAGCTTTGATCACAGGAATAAATCACACTTCACTATATATTCACATAGACAACAGCTGATCTACATTGTAAAAATATTTCCCAATTTTTACTGTATTTTTGATCAAATAAATGCAGCCTTGGTGAGCAGAAGAGACTTCTTTCAAAAAACAATCTTAATGATCCCAAACTTTTTAACAGTACAAAAGATATTGCATTTACACTTATTATACTTTAATGAAACATTATCATACACTTCTTTCAAAGGTAAATTAGATTGAGCGCTACTAAAATAGGATTGCACGTGTTCTGGAACAAATTATCCCCCGTTTACGGTGTCCCGACACCGCACGCATAATGTTAGGAGTTTACTAGGAAGTAAAGCAAATTGAATTAATAACAACGCATTTAGTCAGACTTTGAGCGGTCACCTTATTCTGGAGGCTGTGTTTTATTCTCTCTCTCTCTCAGCAGGTTTCTTTGTAGAACCGGAGGGATGGATGGAGAAAAAAGAGCAACTTCTGAAAGGATTCTTCTGGAACCGTACAAGTACTTGTTACAACTGCCAGGTAAGGCATTACACATGTAGTTTATTTTTGTCTGCATGTACAATAGCGCTGAAGGAGTAGATCACAGAAAAGAACAAAATGCATTTACTCCCCATCATGTCATTCAAAAACTCTGGCTTTCTACTCAAAAAAAGACAAATCTTCACTTGGCTTCCCCCTTTCTTTGATCTGTTGAACACAAAAGAAGATATTTTGAAGAATATTGGTAACCAAATAGTTGATGGACCACATTGACTTCCATAGTATGGAGGGGAAATAAAGCATCTAAGTGCACTAGGGCTGGGCGATATGGCCAAGAAGTCTTATCTCTGTATTTTTTTGGTTTAATGGCGATATACAGTCAAAGCAGAAATGATTCAGACAGCAGATATAATGTTTCACTAGTGTGTGCAGGACACTATAATTCATTTATGGAAGTGAGGACGGCAAAATAAAGTAAACTGTGACACACCCAAAAATTCTTCATACAGTGACAACCAGTACAATTGATAAAATCTAGGGAGCAAAATGATTCAGACACTTTGACCTGAGCATGTTTTTCTTTATTTCCTAATGTGACCTTTGACACCACAGACTGAACAAAATGAAGCACTGTAACATTACAATCTGGAAAAAAAAAGTGTTAAATTCACTAAACTAAAAATTAAAATAAAAACAAAAGCACAGACTAATTATTAGCCTACATTTGAGTATCCCATTATAATGGTCACTTTCATAAAAATACTTGTAGGTTTAAAATTCCACACATGGCACATTTATTGTCCAACAACGGCAGCCTGGATTTAAGCGGAGATTCACTTGCAGAAGGCTCGTCCTCTCCTGACAGCAAAATGAACATTTTGCATGACTTTCTAGCATTTACAGATGGAGAATATACCTGTGAAATGTAAGGTATGCACTGAGGAAAGCACCACATCTCAAACGCATTAATCAGCGCAAGTATTTATCTGTCTGTCAGCACAAGTAGCCCAGCTCTCAGAGCATCTGACAGGGCAAGCTGCTTTAAACTACACGTGTTGACCATATCCTACCAGTTCTTTTGAAGCCGTTAATATAAAGCATGTGTCATGTTTAGGACCGATTGAATGATGCACTTTCCCCACATCCGCTCACTCTGCGTCCTCCGCTATTTTATATCAAACTACTGTATATCGATATAAACGGAATTGCCTCATTGCATATTCTAAAAAATATAATCACTGTATTGTACAAACTCAATATACCGCTCAGCCCTAACAGTGCACAAGGAGTATGAACGACTGTTGTTTATTATAGTCGGTGTTCTCTATGAACTGGAAAATATCTATGTGAATATTATTCAAATTTTCCTTTACTGTGAAGAATTTTCCTTTCACAGAAGAAAGTCAGTCATATGGGTTTGGAACAGTGAATTATTGCTTTAATGTGGACTAGTGTCGTAGAGATATTAATAGTTTGATACCTTAGACTGAAATCTAGTTTAAAAGGTATTTTAAGAATGGCTGTAGGAGAAGTGCTCACTATGGAGATGAAGGGGATTTCAGCGGGATGGCATGATGAATGTCTGGTACAGTGCACTGCACTAATTTATTGCAGAATTATGCAGCAGTCCTAAAGGAAACTAATGGCATTTGCTGAAATATTTCCACGTTTATAAGCGCATATTTTGCATGACTTTATTTTGACCTGCTTTACGCTGGAATAATTTAAGTAATATTGATTACGCTCTCAAATTGAACGGAACTCTTTGTGCAAAGCGTTTCTGTCAACGAATTTGGCAAGTGCACTTCCTGTGGAAGCACTAACAGCTTGAAAAATCTGCTTTAATTTACGGTAGCAAAGTGAAATGCAGCCTCTGTGATTTTTTTTTTTTTTTTTTTTTTTTTTTTCTGATTACAGTCCTTGCCAAACGAAACTTAAGCATTTTAAACATGTTGCTTAGTTAACATGTACTATTATGGGTTTTGGTTCATAATTATGCCCCTTTTTACAGGATGTAACAAGTCTCAGGCATCCCCAGAATGTGTCTGAAGTTTGATTACAACATGTTGTAAATGCGCATTTTTGAGTGGAAGGAAAACGTGCTGTTTTGGTGCATGTATCTTTAAATGCTAATGAGCTGCTGCTCCACCCCCTTTCTAGAAGAGGGCGGAGCTTGTACAGCTCATGCCTCGGTTACTCTGCCAAAAACTAAAACATCTGTTTGGTGTTGATGATCATCTCTATCGCGCTCATGCTCACGTGACACTGCAGTTCTTCATCATCAAGAGAGTTTCTCATCTATAAGCCACATCAGTGTAAACTTCTGATATATGGTTTGAGCGCACACACCCGAAGCACGCGCACAGAAAGCTGTGTGTCAGATGGAGCGTCCCGTGAATATTAAACCAAGTTCTCTTTCACGCCTTATTGTGCTTCACTGTGTAAAAGTGAATTTTGCATAATGGGTCCCTTTTTAATGGTATATTTCACCCAAAAAATTAACGTTCCGTCATCTTTTACTTCCAAACCTGAATGACTTGCTTCTGTGAAAACCCAAATTATTTGTTTTTGAGAAGTCTTTGAGTAATATGAGAGGTCCGACATAGATGGAAAACAGCATGTCACATTGCCGGGAGCTGCGGTCACTGCTTGACATTCATGTCGTATAGCCATTTTGTGGCATAAGCATCATCATCGTCCTATAAGCCCAGCATTCAAACAGGAAGTCTGCAGTCAGCACAATGCAGAACGCATGACAATACCATGTGTATTAACTCATGCTGTCGTCTCGTGAAGCAAGAGCCAGCGACACAATAACTCTTAGACTCTGCGAAGGACACCTTTGCTGTTCAAGGACTATGTGATTGGTTGTTTTGTTCCATGTAGCTCGTGTCCTTTTTGTTGAGTAGCTTATACTCTCCATTTACTATAACGTAGTAGGCTTATATTTCCAAATTGGCAAAGGACGTTTTGAATGGTGATAACTTTGGAGGAGTGAGTTCATGTTACCATGAAAATGTATTGTCAACCCTTACTATCGGAACACTTTAATAAACCTACACAGCTTTTTTTATCTTACAAAATGATGGCTGCATTAATGTTTTTAAAATTCTACCATCTTACAGAATTAACTCTCTCTCTCTCTCTGTGTGTGTGTGTGTGTGTGTGCTGGTCTTAAGAAGCAAATGCTTTAATTGTATCTGCATTAAAGCCCTGCTGAGTCTGAAAGTGTTTCCACCTCAAATATTCAGTTTGCTGAGAAATACTGCTGCAGCATCAGAACCCGGTCTCTTGTTTTCCTGTCGTCCTCTTGCAATTTTAATGATGTCTTTTGTGACCGTGTGCAGAAGCCCTGCGCGGGCGACGCAGAGATGGCCCTCTTGGCTAGTTTTTGCAGAGGTCAGGGAAGAAATCACTGAGGAACTGAAATTGAACAGCAGTCTCTGCCAGTGAAGGGCAAAGGAAAACAGACGCTCCTGTGAAGAGATTGAGAAAGACCGCCAGTAGGTCATTAACTTGCATTGAAGTGGGTGAATCTCATTAAATCATGTGCACCCCAGAACACATTTCACATTTCACCCCAGAATCAAAAGACGTTTGATTTTCTCTCTGATGAAATGAATCCAGATGCTGCTTTACTCTATGGATTTTTCCCATTAGTGGGAATTTATTAAATCTATTTTAATGATTGCATTTTAAATTAATAATAAAAAATAAAAAAAGTGTGTGTGTGTGCGCGTGTGTGTGTGTGTGTGCAGTGTTGTGTGTGTGTGTGCAGGTGTGTGTGTGTGTGTGCGCGTGTGTGTGCGCGTGTGTGTGCGCGTGCATACACGCACGCATGATTAAGTTTGCATAACCAAAGTCAGTAATGTAACTTTTCGGAATTGCTGATATAAAGTGTCAAAATAACTATCATAAATGGCGCTTTCTAAGCTGAAATTGCACAAAAAGCCATATTAGTTCAAGCGTGCCAGTACCGAATTGAGTTGATTGGCTCTTTTAATGGTTTAACTATAGGGATGCACCGACAACATTTTGGCCGATAACCAATATATTGGCCGATTAAATCTAAATCCAAATTTCTATATAATTTGAGAGCCTGATTACAAAAACAAGTCTCACCATTAAAATCCATGTCCCAAACACACAATTATGATGCTTTCATTATAATTTTATGTAGCTGATATGACGGATTTTCCTTTTTTTGCCATGATTCCAATCATATTTCAAGCAATTTAAAACTATCATGATGAACATCTGAAGTCTCAGCTGAAGGAAATAATTCATTATTTATCGGCTTTAATATATCGGCGTGCATCCCTAGGCTAAACTAGGTTTTGCCATACTGGCAAATGATTTACATGAGGATCTTTTCCCACCGGTTAATCGACGCGTGACAACACTGGGGGGCTTTTAAATCGCTAATTTGAAAACAAAAGTAAAATGTATGGGCATTCATAAGTGCGGAGTAAAGCAAGCGTGTTCCGTTAATTCCCATGGAAGTTGAGCTCTCCGCCAGTGGACGCACACCGTTATGAATACCAGTGCGGCTTTCAAATTAGTGCCAATTCGGAGGCGGATTGCTTGATTATTATTCTTAAAGGCACAATATGTAAGATTTTTGAATTAAAATATCCAAACCCCACTAGAACAGCATTATATATTTTGTTGACTTGTATACTTGCATTATCCCAAATGTTTCCAAGAATGTTTAAATCCAGAGAAATAAGCGATTTTAACCAGGACACGGACCGTGTGTCGCCTATCAATGACATCACACCCGCGTTACCCTCCGGTTTTATTTTGTAGAAACCATGGAAACGCCAAAGCCGCTTTAATATCTGATGTGTTTTATTAGACAGGAGAGCAACTGTTTGTATCATTGATGGACAAACTAATGATTGTTCTCCAGCTCAACACAGTTAGTCTTATTGTTTAAATCTGGTGTTGTTGATTTACCGCACAGAGTGCCATGTTTTACCATGTCTAATATGATCTCGCTCACTGCAGTGTGAACAAGTGTCTCATAGTAGCGCAGAGTGAACGCACAGTCGCATTATAACATCACTTTAACACACTCAGATGTGTAATATGATAAACAGTGCTGCGTTACCACACACACACGAGCGGAAGAAGTGGAAGCGCTCGACTGCGGTAGTGCTGGGCATGGTATTTTTCTAAATTATGCAGTTTTCGCAGTATATGTCTGTGTTTACCACATTTTTCTACTGATTGAGAGAGGAAATACCGCAGTCGATTGACTAGAGTGCCCCGTTTTACTGTCATGAGTGAATATTGTAGACAAACTCCTCACTAGAGTTAACACCGGTTGGCAAAGCCCCACAAAATGATGCTGTGGGGAGACAACCAATAAAACACACTCATTACAGACACATGAATATTAAAATATGACCACGGAGAGAAAAAACAAACCAAGTTGAGGGCACCTTAAGCATTTCAAAAATCTAACCCTATGTGACAACACACTGCCAAAACGAGGGAGAAACGCGGAAGAACATTTAAATGTCCAAGGATATTTTCAGTGCATTTAGGAGCACTACAGTCTCTGAACAAACCACATGTGTCAGTTTAACACAGAAAGAATAAAGCAGTTACTTTCTTGCTTACAATTCTTTGAATTGTCAGTCTATTAATTTATTCTGTGTATCAGAATAATCCATCGTGTCACCGCAGTCGTGATCAGCCGTGCGGCTGTAGTATCAGTGTCCTTGTTTTGCACATTTAATTTTAAGACGTGATTTAAATGTGCGCATACACGCTGCTGGTTCATGTCTAGAGTATGTGAAATATGTCCATAAACTTAAACTCGCTCGCTCCGGTCTGTATCTGATGCGACCCATGTGGTGAGTGTTGTGAATCTCACCGCGGCGCTCCGCGCAGAAACCGCTTTGTTGTTTGAATTCTCCGCTGTGATCAAAGGCTGAATCCGAAATTGCCCTCTATACCCTTGATCACGCTTCCCTACGTTATTCACTAATATAGTTCACTTGAAGGAGTGAATGAAAACGAGTGTGTGAAGTCGGACGGCTGTGTGTACATCAGCTGTACACTCGTTATTGCGGTGCATTGTGGGATTGAATGAGTGCACTCAACGTCCACTATGGTTTCGGACACCACTACAAATAGCCGTCCCCTAAAATAATGCCCTATTTAAGGGTATATGGGCAATTTCGGATTCATTCATAGGCTGTAATGCCCCTCTCAAACGAACGTTGTTTAAGCGACATACACCGGTATTGCAGTATCATCAAAATTCATATCATAACAAAAATAAACACCGGTATTCGGTATGAAGCGGTATACCGCCCAGCACTGTGGCATGAGCGACCTCTAGGGGCGAAGAATTGCATATTGTGGCTTTAATGAAAAGCACAACAAAACCGTACCGTGACAAACTCACTTAAATAGGCACTTTTACATATCGCTTTGAACCCAAATCTTCCACTGTCGTGTCATTCTGCTGCTGGTTTGTGCTGCGACTCGCGTTCAGCTCACGCTTTAAGCAGACACGTTCAGTTTTTAATTGTCTCTTCTCTAACTGAACTACATGATTAGGGTACTATTTAAAAAATAAAAAAATCTAAATGACGGCGTCATGGTGGGCAAGTGGCAACACCGACTAACAAATAACAATATTTTTTTTGTGCATTACAGCAATAAGGTGTTTTTGTCACTTGGATTGAGAAATAAACCTGACATGTTCTTGGCGGATTACATGAGATTCACCCGACTGTCTCTATTAGTAAAGGGCAGACTGAGTTCTTTCAGAAAGGGAAACAGTGGCTCATGAAGTGAAGGAGCGACGCTGCCAGTAAGTCATTAGATCAGTGCGACCTGCAGTAACTCACTCAGTGAAGGCTTGAGTTACAGGAAGCTGGAGGCGAGAGGCTCATGAATGGAGATGAATGATATTCGTTCGGAGCCTTTGGTTGATGAAGACAGCTTGCTGAACCATCTGAGCTCGTCAGTGTGTTTTTAAAAGACACAAACGGTTCTATTAATTTATGACCGTATTAAGACTTCAGTCACTGCTTGCTGCTTGTTTCGTGCATCATGATGATTAGGGTTGCAAAATTCCAGGAATTGGAAACTTTCCATGGGAATGAACGTGAAATTTGCACAATTGCACTATTACAGGGAACTTAAATGTAGTTGGGGGGGAGGGAAGAAAATAAGCAATGTTAATTTTATTCAACATTAATGCTTTTTAGTTGTCCAATGAAATAAAGATCTATTCACAGATCAGTTTTTTAATTTGTATTAGTTTGCATGCATGTCTGACCAAACAAAATGTTTATTCGTTTGTATAAATTATTACAAATTTCCAATTAATTCCTGTTAAGTTTACAACTTGGAATTTTTCCAAAATTCAGCTTAAAAACAGCCGTGATTTATATCCTGTCAATCCTGATTACATGCTGGAGTTAAGCAATCATCTGATACTAAAAATTAGGGGTGTAACGATACACCAATGCCACGGTTCGGTTCATGTCACGGTTTTGGAGCCGCGGTTCAGTTCTGTTTGCGGTGGAGTCCGCGTTCATGGCGGGCACCAGCAATAATAACACTAGATTCACTTTTAACTTAACAACAACATATCATTTAACTTTATACATTTGCTTTGTTTTCTTTAGAGCAGTTAGCATACCTGATTAAACTAAAATTAAATAAATGCCTCCACTGTAGACTATAAATCTAATTTTACCATTTACCATAATGTTTAAAAAAAAGCACATTTATTTCATAAAAATTGACACCCACGTAATTTTCCACTTTAGCCTACTTGACGAACACTTAAATTGTACGAATGACTAATACTGATTTAATAAATAGGCCTATAAATTAAATGGCAGTTTTTGTTAATACAATAACGTACGCCACCCTAATCTAAAAATAAACAAAATAACATAAATGGTGGCATTTTGGGGTTATGGAAACAACAGTTGCCATGGTGAATACACAATGCGTCACGAACTGTTAATGAATCATGAAAACTGCTCCTGATGAACAGAATGAACATCGCATTCCCAGCGAACGCGTCGAACCGGTTACGGGATTTATTGCTACTTTAATTTCATGACTTACGAATTGACATCATAACGTTGCTCATAGTTTCCTTGCGCTTTATGAAGAGTGTGCGCTACAAGCACAGTATAACGGGTGACCGGACAGGAAAGCGGTTTTCTGAGGTGAGAGTTTAGTTTTTTTTCCGTAACCAGGCACAAGCTACGAAAATTACGATGTTGCTGGGACTCCAAGGTAGCTTTTTTGGTTTCTTTTTTTTCTCTATACCTGGCTAAATGGGGAAACTGGCTCTCTGTCCTTCCTAAGTCACATGAGATGCACTTAGACAAAAGTTAGTGATTTTATTTAGTAAATAATATAATCATAATAATATTTAGTAACAATACAGCTCTTTGTTAAAAGTGCACTAATTACTATTTAATCTAATGTCGAGGAAGAAAATGTTTTTTGTGACGTGAGAGCTGGGCGGGGCTCGCTCGGGTTGACATGAGAATCGCAGTGCGAACCGTGGGTGGTGTATCCTTATTTTTATTTTATTTTTCGGTTTGAAAGTCTTTACACCTCTACTAAAAATAATTGCTTTTAATAAATCGGTGCATCCCGAGTCTGTTTGTCTCGTTGCAAATACATGCATTGCTGTGAGATTTTTGTGCTGGACGATAAGACATGCCTTTGTTAATGTTTTCTGTTGTTGAACAGTTAAACTAAACAACTCCTTTCACTTGATTGGGGGTGAAAGACACATCTTTTGTGAGTTTCATGTGTTTTTGTGGGAAGCATCAGCTCGTCCATGTTTGCGCTGCAACTAATTTTGATCTCTTGTCACCCCCCACTTTCTCTGTTTTGATAGGAAAACAAGTCCGAACAAAACTCTCTCAAGCGTTCAACCACTGGCTCAATGTCCCAGAGGATAAACTTCAGGTAAGGGTTCATTTGTGTTTATCAAGAAACGTTCAGTGCTGCTGGATTGACAATATTGTTCAAATACATTGTGGAAGGTGGGAAACATGAAGTTCTTTGAATTGACTCGCTCATTCAGCAGTTCATGCTTATTTTGAGGCACTTCTCACAAAAAATAAAACGCATTTCTTCATATTTTTGAATTCTCCATTACTCCCAATGATTCTCATCAGATCACCTGCTTTGGTTCTGACCCGTCATGATGCAGGAAGTTAAATGTATTTATAATGCATATAGTAGAGATTATCAGTAAGCCGTCATAAATTTGGATTTTTTTCAAATACAATGCATAAGATGAGTTTCACTTGGGCACACATCAGTACATCGAGTTTATATACCAAGTGACACCGTGTCCTAACTACATGCAATGCGATAAGATTCCAGCGACAAGCAACTTGTCTGTCCACACCAGACACGACTACGAGATGCGACAAATCAATCAAAAACCACAGCCAATCAGAACAGTGTGTGGGCGGGCTCTTGCGGCAAATGGATAAGTAGCCTCCATAATCAAATTCACAAATATTACACCATTACTGAAAATGCATACAGAGTTACTAAAACAGTGTTTATCATAGAATATACTTGTTTGTTCACACTTTGAACGTTCTTGTTTCCATTTGTTTAATTTCAAGATCTGAGGTGAATTATCCATTGTTGCTTTTAGTACGACTACGTTACAAAGCTGGGAGCACTAAATGATATTCAAAGTCACATTACACGCTTTTAAATAAAGCACATTAACGCTACCTGAGATTATCATTGCCATGTTTTGTGTTGTTATTCCAGCCGCGACGTCGCAGAATTAGAAACCGTCTCTAAAATAGAATCATCGCGTGTCGCCGTCGCGGCTGGTACGCACCATAGACTAAGAAAATATGGACGTAGTGTCCGTGACGTCGCCCACAGGATTTTGAAGGCCAGTTCTGAAGAGTGAAGTAGGGTCGAGCTGGCCGTTGCCATCTTGGCAGCGCCGCGCAATGGGCAAAGAGGCGGGATGTGGGCAAGCTGAGGTGACGTGATGATTAACAGACAGCAGACAAACGGCAATCCACCTGTCACTCAAAGTGGCCACGCCCTTAATTATGCAGAGTTTTAAGGCTTTATATAATGTAAACGAATGAGTTATAAAAAAATTCACCCCCTCACAGTGTTCATGAAGGGCAAAATTAAAATTAGCCATATAGACCTAAAGCACTTTTTGTTCCAGGCTGTAAACATGTTTTATTCTGCTGTAAAGTTGGGCATTTTAACATGGGGTTCAATTACCCCTTTTCCACCAGCATGAGCTAGTGCTAGAGCCGATTCGGAGTTGGTTCGACTGACAAGCCTTCTAAGAACCGGTTTGCCTTTCCATGGGCTAGAGAGCCACCACAGAGCCAGGTCTTGCGTCACTGAATAAGTCTCATCTTTCTCAGCAATGCTAGCGAGGCAGTGGGAAACACAAACACACCAGGCTTGTTCGAGATGCATCGGCGCTGCGCAGACTGTTCAGCGTATGACATCAAAATACCGCATGAACGATTCAAAAGCATAAGAAGTCATGTGCTCCTGTACTTTGTCATACGGCGAGTGGTCTGCACAGCGCCGATACATCTCGAACAAGCCTTCCATCAACAATGGTGAATGTTGCATTACTATTGATGCACATGGCTTTACGATCCTACATCGGCATCAAAACACAGCAAATCCAATGCATTCGTGTAATTTATCACAAATTAGCTTGCTGTAATTTATATAGACTGCGATTACAATCGAGCAGCTATTAGCTTGATTAGCTGCTAATTAAATGGACCAGCAATGTTTTGATGCTACTTAAGAACCACTTTTCCTGGTTTGGAGCTGGTGCTTTGGGTGTGGAAAGACAAAGAACCGATTTGGAGCTAGGCTCTGGCTCCGAACCAGCACCAGCACCGCCTTGGTGGAAAAGGTGGAAATGAGGTTCTGCTCCCTTCTGGAGCCTGTTTCTAGTGGCCAGTCGATGAATTAGTTTAAGTATTGGCTTCAAGAGAAACTGGGGGAGGTTGCGCTTGGTTAGGACAAAAACGCAAAGATGCCTTTTATCGCGCATCGCGTGTAGTTGGGACACAGTGCAAGTTCTTTTTGCGTATGTGTGGTTTCAATTGTTCCTATATTTTTTTTTTTGTAAATTATTGCCCATGTTTCTCTTTAGATTTTCAATGAGTTTTTTTTTCATTGTACTTCAGTTTAATATATAATAATATGATGCATTTGAATATGCTTATGCTGTTTATTTTGTGGAGGGCTGATGTGATTTGTGCATGTTATTGACAGGCTTTGTTTGTGTGTGTGTGGAAACTTCTCCCTGCCTCAGTCAGAACGGAGTGAAAGACATCAAGGCGTCTGTTAAATTTACCGTAATGTCTGTTGATTTTTCAGTCATCTTGTGGTTGCCGAGGGCAACGTTTAAACCGACGTAAAAGCAGATCTGTTTCACTTCTGTTCTGCTCAAGAACTTGGCAGAAAACCTGCTATTGGCTGCTTCACGCTGCTCTCTGAAAGTGTTAACAACCTCCTGTCTTTGTTTGCTAATTAAGAGAACAGTTGTTATCGCATAACACTGGCTTTTGTCTTGAATCAACGTTTAACATGACTTATGTTAATTAAGACCTCTTGTACCAGTGATGTAGCTTTACATGATCCTCTTGCACCCTCTGACCCTTGCCTGTTTCTGCACCTTTAATACTTTTATATGTAATTGAACTTGGTTATGATATTCATATGGAATTGTTGGTGGCCAGATGTCATAACCTCAATTTGCATGGCATAATATTGATGGTTTTCTTGTTACTGTATTTCATCAGATTACACAGCTACTTTTAAACGTCTGTCAATTGAGACTTTTTCGTGTGCATACTGGTCATTTCCTGTTTTGTCTGTTTTTTTTTCCCCTGCACTGGCATGGCAGAGACTGAAAATGATCAATGCAAATGTATTTTAGCTTTTAACCATCACATCATGGGCCATTTTCAGCATTCTGCCCTTCAAATTGAGTTGTAGCGTTCATGACGGGGAATCGTGTTACAGCTGAGAGGGCATAAACGCACAGGACCCGAGAAGCTTTTCTTTGATTAGTGATTGATTTTTGTCATTTACACGCAATCATGACACTCCGACCTCATTTTGTGTTTTGCAGAATGAAGAAAATTACGCAAAATATCCAAAATATGTTTCCCGTATGATGAAAGTATTATATCGGGCTCCAGACTAACATTTGAGAGCAGTGGCGCCAGCACCCGATTTGGTGACGCTGGAGGAAAATTGAGCATAAAGTAAATCTAATAATAAAATTACTATTGTTTTGCATTTTGTTAAAGTGTTAGTTCACCCAAAAATGAAAATTAGCCCATGACTTACCCGCCCCCTGACATTCTTCCTTCAGACGAATACAATCTGAAGAGCCAGGACATTTTTAATAAAACTCCAAGCTTTATAATGGCAGTGAATGGTGGTCTCTTGTTTATGAAGTCCATAAATGCATCTATACATCATATAACTGCTCTACACGGCTCCGGGTGGTTAATAAAGGCCTTCTGAAGCAAAGTGGCGCGTTTGTGTAAGAAAAATATCCATATTTAAAACCTAGAAATCTAGACGCACCCTAGCGGCAGCAAATCTAATTTGCAGCGAGTGTAGTGTAGCAACTCTCGGTAGACCTGCGAGCTGGAAAAACCAAACTCTGGTCAGGCCAATCACATCGTGTATAGAGTTGGTGGGCGGGCTTAACATAATGACGGCAGAGTTGCAGCGGTTCCGCGTGCTACTTAAAAACAAAGACGCTGGCGAACAGCGGTCTTTCGAATCGGCTTTGGCCGTGACTCTGGGAACACTGGCTCCACCTTCTTCGTTGCTCTGGTTGGTTGTAGCGCTGGTCCTATTGTGTGCAGAGGGAGTTTGAAAGACAACCATTTATCCCGCCTCTCGGATTGAGCCCTGCCAACGGTGAGTTCTCAGACCCAACATCTTGATGTGGGTCTGGCTTGTCAGGCTAGCGGATTGGCGTATGCATCAGTTTATGGCAAGAGTGACCCTTGACGTGTGCGTCTTGATGAACGCAGAAGCGCAGAGGATGGAGCAAAACAAAACCCTGGTCATGAATTAGTCTAAAACGAGAATTTTTAAAGAGAAATGTGAGAGGATTTCGATCTAAGAGAAGGGCTTGAGTTTGTTTCCCAGCCGGATCCACGAGAGGCGTCAAAGCTTGCGATACGTCAGGTTACTTTTTGTTTTGTTTAAGCGCGGTTGACCGCTGACCGGCGGAAGCTAGTTATTTTAGTCTATAAAGTTTTAAATATGGATATTTTTCTTACACAAACGTGCCACTTTGCTTCAGAAGGCCTTTATTAACTGCCCGGAGCCGTGTGGAGCAGTTATATGATGGATAGATGCACTTTTATGGACTTCATAAATGAGACAACCATTCACTGCCGTTATAAAGCTTGGAAGAGCCAGGACATTTTTAAATCATGGGATAATTTTATTTAATAATTTTACTAAGTGCAGTTACTGACATTACGTTTGTTTACTGGAAATGGCTAAGTCAACAAGTGCTCCTATGCCGCCATCTACTGGTTATAGTGGTAATTTCATGTCTTTTTTTTTTTTTTTAAACAAAAGTCCTCGTTTGCGACAGTGTTGGATTTCCCACACCTTTAAACTCTTACTATCCTGTAGAAAGTCTTGCATTTATATTCAATCACACGCTGTTATCCCTTTACAGTCACTACTCTCATAAAAAACTTGACTTTTAAACCTAAATTTAGCGTCCAACAGCAGATAGTTCAGCTAAATAGTTTTTGCAATGAATATGAACTGTCTCTCTCTCGACTGCGTCTGTTTGACGCGTATGAAGTTTGAAGCGTCAGACTGTCCGGACGCGTTTTCGTGCTAAATGGAAATGCTTGCGTGAATTGGTAGCATTTACAGATGAGGATATAACTACTGTTCTCTGTATAGATCAGTGGATATAACCTGTAAGATGAACGTTTTGCACTGAGGACGCACACGCGCACATGACAGGGTGTGTTAAACGCTAATGCATTCGCTTGAAGCTGAAAATGGGCACTTTCTTGTTGAGCTCGCTCTGTTTCCGTTCCACTATTTCTAGATGCATTTTGTCCATAGAAATGTTATTCAGGGCTGTAATTTGGTGCAACTAGTGAAAGTTTTCCGTGCACAGATGGCAGACCTGACTAATCGATAATGAGAATCGTTGTTGATTTCCATAATTGATTAGCGATCGATTTATCACAATAGGGAAGACTTCCGTTTCATGCCGACTTTAAGTTGTATGCATATATGATGTGACAGGACAGATATTAGCTAATCAGCTCCTCATGTAAAGCATTAAACTATCCGTACGGAAGGCTTTGGTCTGCGAGCGATCATACTGAACTTGTAACTCATCCGGTGACTAAGCTATGCTAATCTTGTCATTGTGAATCAGCTGATCTCCGTCAATGTGCTGTGTTATCTGCTAAGTCCGTCAGATCACATTCAACCGGCTGTTCAACAGCTCTCCTTTTTATCCTGAATATTTCATTAAAGCTCTTCAGACAGGGGAAAGTCGGGAGCACTGTTTTACGGAGCCTGTCGTCTCCGCTTCCATGTTTATTTGATCTCGTGAACTGAAAACTTCCCTTTTGGACGTGTGTAATGCGGTCGGAGGTAGTAGCTCTAGTTGAATCATTAGACGGCTTGTTTGTACGGCAGGAAAAACCCTTCCATGAATTTTTAATCATTCCTGCAGTTTTCATGTTCATTTTTACACCCATTGTCTTTGCTGTAATGTAGGCAAGACTCTTTTTGAAGAGGTTTTGTTTCTAATAAAGTAGATTATCATTTTATTACTTTTTCATCATCAAACTGTAGTAGGTCGTTTGTTTTGACAGAAATTCAGTTAAACTCAAAATGATCATTTAGTAGATGAGCCTCATTCACTGAAACCGTCTGTCAGTCATATTTTGACATTGCAGGCACAATGTGATTGATTGAATGATGGATATGCTCTCATTTGCTGCAATGTGCTAGTCAATTAAGTGATGCATCTCTTCATGGAAGTCACTACAGAAAAAAAAGCCCCATTAGATAATCCGCTTGCTTTTCATACAGTGACAGATCATGACGAGTCAAGGTCCCAAAATGAACTGTACAAGTCCATGTGTGAGGAACCGATGGCAGTCTTTATTCAATCTTTTCTGCTGTGCAATGTTTGTGATGAGACCCATGGCGTCGGTGCTCTATTTTTGTAGTGCATATGATTTTTTTTTGTCCATTTCTGAGCTTCAGGGAATGGTAAGATTGCCGTTTGAATTATCAGAAATTTGAGACTGTATATCGTATGGCTTCAGAAGCCTTTAAATAGTGTACATGCCACATTTTTGTAGCTTGGCACTATTAAACCACATCCTCTCTCGCTGTGTGGAAAGCTGGAGCTCAGACATTCTGCCTAAGATTTAGGGCTCGACGATTAATCCAAATAAATTTGAATCTATGACTTGGTGTAATTTTATTAAAGTTTGTCGTAAATGAATGTGCTGCACAAATCATTGTAATCATTTCAAAATGAAGAAATTAAGACTATATTAGTTAAAATATTTTATTTTACAGTGCAGTATCATTAGTGCAATAGTAATATTTCAGTATTTGTTTAATATTTTGATTTACATTTATGCATTTGGCAGACACTTTTATCCAAGCGACAAAGTATACATTTTTACACTTTGTCAGTTCTTGCTTTCCCTGGAATCGAACCATGACCTTGGCGTTGCTAGCGCCACGCTCTTATTGTTTGAGCTACAGGAAAGCTTTTTGACAATAGCCATATTAAAAATAACTTTATTTTAGACATGTGTGTGTGTGTGTGTGTGTGAAATGTTTTTAAGTAAAATTGTGATAAACTAGTCGGTAGATTAATCGATATAAAAAGTTGTTAGTGGCAGCCCTAGCACATACTCTGAGTCCTTGCACAAACATTGTCTTTCTGCAACATGACTGTGTGTAGTTAAATGGACCAAACGAAGCTTTGAGGCAAATTATTATTTTATTCAAATTACTCAAGGAATCGTTTCAGCCCTAGTATTAGCATTACCTGTAGATTTCAGTTTCTAATCGTTTGCTTTTGACTGGGTGAATCTCCAGTTGTCTGATCGTTTGCACCTTTCCAGATTACAATCTTCCATCAAAATGATAAATTTAATTATTCCAGCTGCTGTGAGAAAATGCTATAAATGATCCGCCACCCGCAGCATCCTCACACTAGCTGGACACAGATGTGACGCAAAGACCTGCTCGAATTTCCCGTGAAAACTCACCAATACCGCTCTGATTATAACACATTATTACAAGCTTACCATTGTGAATCTGAATAAGGAGATCATTTTGAACACTGGCTGGTTATGTAGTTGCTCAAATTGATTTTGAATCGTTTTTAACCAAAAAAAAAGTTACTGACTGCAGCTTTAATGAACATCAGCATGGATATAATTTCAATTATCCACCTTGTATATAATAACCAGATGATTGTTGATGTGATTGTGGTGATCTGACGCTGTGATATTTCTGTGTCCTCTTAATGTCTGTATGGCAGGCCGTTTCTGGATTATATTCAAGGTCTGCTTGGTAATCCAGAGATTACTCGTATTTCTGACCAGTCTGCTTGAATCTTCCCTGAGGCGTGGTTTATCTGGCTGTAAACTCTTCTTGAACCCGTCTGCACATGCGCCGCTGTCTGAGCGAACGCAACGCCTCGCGGACGGCTGCCACTCGCTTCTCATTCACGATTCAGCTCGTGTTACTCAACAGGTTCAAATCTAAAAATATATGTAACATCCAATACGAGTGTTATCAGCTCAGGATTTCTGATGTTCACTGAATGGTGTCAACTTTCACTGAGTGAGTCTCTCTCTGATGTGTGTGTGGGTCTCTTTCACACACACTCTCACTCTCAGAGAGACACCCAGTGTCTCTGAGTTTCTGTGTGTTTGTGTATAAGTGTGAGTCTGTGTGTCTCTCTGAGAGTGTGTCTGAGTTTGAGTGTGTGCGTTTCTGTGTGAGCGAGCGTGAGCTTTTCCATGTGTCTGTGTGCTTCGAGGGTTCAAAGTAGCAGAAACCCTGTTTTCAGGAGATGTTTTGTTTCTTAAGAGCTTGTGATTGGAAACCTTTATCAGCCGGTTCGATGAGTTCACTGCACTTCAGTCACGGGTTGGACTATCAAATGATTCAATTAAAAATGGGTGAATCTCACAAAAACGTGTCTGTCATTGTCCCAACATGTTCTTGTGTTGCTGTAACTCACTCGATCATAGTTTTAAATGTTTGCTCGAGTTAGCCGTGCAACAGTTACATCAGATCTCTTCACCCAACATGACTTGGTCAGTGTGAACCGTTTGATTATTGTACAGTCTGAATTAACTGCGTTTAAGATTTTTGCAGACATGGGTGATGTAATGCTTCATGAAGGCAGACACGTTCAGTAGTAATCTTTATCTGTCTGTATTCCTTCCACGAGTGTTTGTATATCAATGTGACGTCTGTAAGAACAAGCGCTGATTCTGATGGCAGTCAATCCGAGGTGTGTGTGAGTGATTATAGAAGCTCTGCAGGGACATCTCACTATAAGAAGCATGTTTGCAGGATAAATGTCTGACTGGCCACATGCCCAGCATGCTCTCGCTCTCAGACGCTTCCATTACTGACAGCTGTAGTTTACAGTAAGTGCTTTTAACTTCCGTGCAAGATCGCTTCAGAGCAGCTCTTGATACGCACTTGTTAAGGTCAAATCCGTCTATGAAATCTTCCCCGGCCGTCTTCCTGCTAGCGGTTTCCCTTTCCCTACGTTCACCATGTTTGAAGCGGATGCCAACACTGATGCCCCCTGCTGGTGGTTCTGCTATGGCAGCTTTTGTTGCGTTTCCATGTCAAGTTTTTGTAGTTTTCTAGTTCTGTCGTTTTTGAAAGTAAAGTTCAAGCCTGTCTTAGTAGTAGGTTACTGTAGTGGGCTGGTGGACTTGATCTAAATGCACTTTTAGTCTTGTAGACTCCTAGAAAATCAAGGGCCTGTTTTACAGCATGCATCATGCTAAATAAATAAATAAGAAATAAATAGGATTCATGTTTTTTGAATTGCATGTAAAGGTTCCATCAATTTGTATTTTACACACACACGCATATAATTATAACTATATTACAAATTTGTAATTTCTATGCACGTATGCATGCATTTCTGCACTCAAATAATCATAGCACAGTTTAAATAGTTTAAAAATTAATATTAAATGCATGCATGCATATACAATTTATAATAAAAATCTAATGCGCATTTATCATTTTATAATCATGCCATAGTTTAAATATATTTCCATTTTATATATGCATGCATACAATTACAATTTATATTTTTTTTATATATATAATTTCTATGAATAATTAAACATGCACTATTGTTATTATATTCATAAATGCATGCATACAATTAAGTTTTGAACCGGGTATGATTTCTGCACTCAAATAATCATGCCATGATTCATGCAATGTTTATCTATTTGATTTTATTTAAATCATATTTCCAAAATGCATTCATTCAAATAGCTTAGAATCGACATGAATCTGTTCCTCATTTATGCAGTCAAACAAAAAATAAAATGACTAGCTGTGGATCAGGCAATATTCAATTAGTTTGAGATTGACATCTATATAAACCTAGTTATTGTGCATTTTAAAATGCACATGCCAGTCATACAGATGTGCAACAGTACTAAAACTGAATGCATCACATAAAATTTTGCATGCACTTCAAATGCATAAATCTCAAATTTAGGCCTAAGCATTTTGAGCATACACAAGTTGCATGGCTTTATTTGGTGGATGTATGGTTCCAGGTGACAAGTGTGTCAGTGAGGTAACGGGTCATCTGAGGTCATGTTGAAGGCGCTGACGCAGCACCGCTCGGGTCTCCTCCCGCTCAGCTGTGCACAGGCCCCGAGGACCCGACCCGCCTCGAGCGCCGGTGTCAGCGCTGATTACTTTAACAAGTGAATGCATTACCCAGACTCCCCTCTGCTCGCCATATGTTCCCTATCAGCACTCGTGTCTGTTTCAGTGCGGTGAGCGCTGATTCACTCAGAGCGCATTACCTTTTCATTCTGGACTACAGCGCACGTGACAATTCATGATACTCCATTATATCAATTCTAGAATTATGACACGAGAGAATATATAATGCCACTTAATATATTGCAAAAAGAAAATGAATGGAGATGGATTTAGTGTATTTTACATGCACTAAACTAACATCAGCACATTTATTTTACATGATATGAATTCATATGAAGTTTAGCAGTATCATATTAATTTAATTACTGATAAAATAACTTAAATTGGTCTTCACTGACATGTTGGTTTGATTTTGATTTAAATCTAATAGTATTAAATAAAAAAAAAAAAAAGTATATTTATGATTTTAAATTGATTAGCACAAGTGACAAGTGACAATATGATATATATATATATATATATATATATATATATATATATATATATTATATATTATAAAATGCATGTGTTCACGTAATGTTTTTATATACACAAACACATGTGTATATATTTAAGAAAAAATATAAAATGTGTATACAATATAAATGTTTCTTATATACATGAATATATTTATATAATTATTCACAGTACACACATTATGTAGGACTTATTTTGGATGTGATTAATCACTATAATATAATATTTTTGGTGTGATATGTCCAAAGATATGGTCTGTGGTATTTTTTTATATTAATAAAATAACAGTGGGCGGTCATTTGTTGCATACAAATGGTCATTTCATTTTAAATTGGCCTATATTTATTAGTAGTACTTTGTACATAATGTTCTGATATTTATTTGATCATTCAGTTAATAGAAGTAAATTTAAATGGGGTTTTTTTAGGTTTTAAAATTATTGCATGACGTTGTAATTTAATTGTATTTAATTTTAAATGTTTTTTTAATTGCTTGTTTCCAAGTATGGAGGACGAGAAATGACTCGAGTATAAATAAATGCATAAATGAATGAATTTAATGCTGAAATAAACAAATGCATACATTTCTGAAATATAAATGCAGATCTGCATAAATGAATGACTGCATAAATTTGTCAAGCATAATTGAATTGCTATTTTTGTATCATTTGTGTTGTACTATAATTTTCCTACACTTATTTTTACATTTTATGCATTAATTTGTGCGCATATGTTAATGAGGTAGGCGGTCCTAGTCCTCAATGCAGGATTGGTCAGTTAGGCAAACCACTCAGAACCGCTTCTTTGGAACGAAGACGCGATGGTTAGCCTTATTTGACTAAATCATGGTAATTCATGCTAGAACGTGGTAAATCATGGTAAACTATGGTAACAAAGTATTTCAGCATTTCTTCATTCATTTGTGCATTTACGCATTCATTCATTTATACTCAAGTCAGTTCTCGTCCTCCATATCCAAGCATCATTTAATTAAATCCATTTATAAATGTATATTCTCTGTAGGCCTGAGAGTGTGTGTGTGCAACACAGTTTCTTCAGTTGTAATAATTTAATGATCAGTGCCGTGTGTGTGTCCTTCACTGAACGTACGGGGATGTTGAGTCCGTTTCAGACACACCCTGATGGTAAACAGTCCTGTGTGAGCCGCTGCTGCCCTCTGCAGGCCCGTCTCTGCTGGATTGACCCGTTTACACATCTAAAGTCCTGAAACTGCTTTTTCATGACCTGTGTTTCATGAGCACATCCTTAATGTTTCAAGCTGAACGTTTAAGCCGATTAACTGACCGGTCACATGATCAGCAGGGTATTCTTTGCAGACTTATTGATGTGAATATTTTGGCTTTTCAGGTGTTTAATACTCTGACAATGATACTAGCCTTTCAAACAACATATGCGCTAATATCAGTCAAATTTATTTATAGTGCCCTCATAACACACATTGCTTCAGTGTAGCTTTATACATCATAATTTTCTGAACTGTTGTTTATAATGTCTTCGTGCCTTGAGCTGGGTGATAACTTACAGCACCACAAAATATAAACTATATTAAGATGTCATTTATGCATGTGTGCAGATAAAGTTGGACATACTTCTATATCCAACTTTATATAAAAAGCTGTGCAATAATAGGTACATTTTGCAATTAAATAAAAAAACTGACAGTTGAGATGTTCTAGTATATCGCTTTATGTATGTGGATGGTTATGATGGTTGTCCATTTACACTACAAATGTAACAAACTCATGATTTTAAAATTAGCAGTGACCTGTCATAAATTACCGTTGCATGTAAATGATTTTAGATTTTAAATGGGCTTATATTTATTGATACCATATGTTTATGTAAAGTGATAAATTCAGCTTTGCTCACAGGAAAAATTACATAGTCTTTAATTTTTTTGTAATATGTATTCATTTCATAAATGTCTTCACTGTGTTTGCAAATTTAATGTGCCTTTTCTAAATACAATTTTTTTTTTTTTTAATTTAATTAATTTTTTTGCTTTAATCTTACCCCAAACTTTTGCATGTCAGTGTGTCATGATTTTAAGTTAACACTGATAATGAGAAATTATCTTGATTGAATGATGAGTGAAGGATCATGTGACACTGAAGACTGGAGTAATGATGATAAACTCAGCTTTGATCACAGGAATAAATCACACTTTACTATATATTCACACAGAAAACAGCTGATCTACACTGGAGGAGTATTACAGATTTACTGCCTTGAGCAGAAAGAGGTTGTATCTAGCTCTAATCTGCTAAATGCCTGTTTCTAACTTGCTCTGATTATGGTTTGAGTGCTTGGATTATTTTGGACTCCATTTATACGTGATCTGGTTTTCATATTGATCTATTTTTGAATCCCCAGGTTATTATTGAGGTGACGGAGATGCTGCACAATGCCAGTCTGCTGATCGATGACATTGAAGACAGCTCGACGCTGCGGCGCGGGTTTCCGGTGGCCCACAGCATCTACGGCGTGCCGTCGGTCATCAACTCCGCCAACTACGTCTACTTCCTCGGCCTGGAGAAGGTGTTGATGCTGGAGCACCCCGAGGCCGTGCGCGTCTTCACCCGCCAGCTGCTGGAGCTGCACCGCGGCCAGGGCCTGGACATCCATTGGCGGGACACGTACACCTGCCCGAGCGAGGCCGAGTACCGGGCCATGGTGCTTCAGAAAACCGGCGGGCTCTTCGGCCTCGCCGTGGGACTCATGCAGCTCTTCTCTGAGTGGAAGTGCGATCTCAAGCCGCTTTTGGACACGCTGGGCCTGTTCTTCCAGATACGTGACGACTACGCCAACCTGAATTCGAGAGAGTACAGCGCCAACAAGAGCTTTTGCGAAGACCTGACTGAAGGGAAGTTCTCCTTCCCCACCATTCACGCCATTTGGTCCCGTCCCGAGAGCACGCAAGTGCAGAACATCCTGCGGCAGCGCACGGAGAACCTGGATATTAAACGTTACTGCGTCGACTACCTGGAGAAGGTGGGCTCGTTCGCTTACACCCGTCAGACACTGATGGATCTGGAAGTGGAGGCCTACCGGCTCATCGCAGAGCTTGGAGGAAATCCCGAACTGGAGGCCTTAATGGAGCATCTGAGTCACATGTATAAAGAGCCTGAGGGCGGAGCTACCTCCAGCCAAGCAAAACAATGACCCGTGTTTTCAAGCTTTTCCCTTTGCACTGTTATTTTGTCTCCACAGCAAATTGCCTTCAGTCCAAAGTCTCTGTTTCTCATATCTCAAGGAGTTGTAACTGCGTATGAAGTGTAAAAGAAACTTTACTGGCCTCTAACGGTGGAGAGATGCTGCTCGCTTCAGAGCGAATGACAACCGGAAACCGTCAGATGAAACATTTAAACAATCGCTCCTTTCACCTCAAAATCAAAACTAATTTATTGTTTTGAATAAATGGACATACCATTTATTTGTTGGTAGTGTCAATTATTTGACAATAATATAACTTTTAATAATGATATTAAGTTATTATTAAACCCATTTAAATGTGTGTTCTACTGCCTAATAAATGTGTCACATACAAGAAATATTTGCGTGTGTGTATAAATAAAATACACACATATAAACGCAAACTTTTATGTTGGATGTGATTTAATCGTTTGACAGCCTATATATGATTTTGGGGTGAAATGTGGCCTGGACACTCTTTTTGTGTCATTAAAATATTACTAAAGAGCCAATTGCCTTTTTGTAGGTGAATAGCGGGGAAAACCGTGTGTCCTGTAGTTTTGCTGATGTTGTGACGAGGCCTTGCGCTCGCGTGCGGAAGCTTTAACACTCCTGGAATTAAGTTATGTATTTTTACACTGAAATACTGAACCGAGACGATATCTCGCAGTGTTTGATGTATGAAAGCTCACCGGTTTTTACCTTTTAAACAAATGTGTGTGTGCATATTATCAGACTCGTATAGCTGAGGTCAAGAATAAACGCTTTCATACACTACGGGCTCCTGTGCTGTTGGTCTATTTATTGTGGGTAAAAAGTTGCTGTTCCTGATACAGTGCTATTTTCACAAGTCAGCTGCATCATCGCTGATCATTCCTTTCCTCTTATGAAATGACAGAATCTCAACACTTGATGGCGCAATAGAGACACAAAAGCAAGCTAGAATTACTCTACTTCCTGCCCTGCTCTAACTTCATACATAAATACATTTCTGCAATAAATTTCACGTTTTATTAACCATTATGGTTATGCTGGTTCTAATGTCCGTGGTCCATCTTTGCGGTGCCATTTCAGCAGGTTTTATAAGTTGGTGTGGAAAATATTGGTATATATAAACCTGAGAGAAACTATAACTTTAAGTACACCATTAATTCTTTTCCAGCACATTTACTGTTAGAGGTTTGTTCAAGCAGCGAGCAGTATTAAAAGGTGTGTGTGTGTGTGTGGGGGGTCCTGCAGCATTTCTGCTCCAGACATGAGTGAGTTTTTTTTTACCAGAACTGATAAAGCTATAATTAAACCAATCATACAAATGTAAACATGAAAGAGTGACACTTTTTTTCCCAGTACAGGTGTGATATTTGCCGCCTCCTACTGGTTACCTTTTTATATGGACAATTTTTCTAAATGTATGCATCATCTCATGTCAAGTTCAAGCAATAATTAGGCTATAAAGACTTAAATACAGCTCCGAGGTGGTGTGGCTCATGTATTTACAACTGCATAAACAATACCATGGGATTAATGTTTAAACGTACAATTCTGAATACAGATGTATGTAATGAAAAAAATATATAAAACTAAAATCGCCAGTAGGTGGTGCCAAGTTGCTTCTTAGAGCGTGTCATTCGTTAAAGGCACAATATGTAAGATTTTTGGATTAAAATCAACAAACTACCCACTAGAACAGCGTTATATATTTGGCTATTTCTAATTATTTGGGGGGACTCGTCCCCCTCAATGTCTATGGTGGTTACGGCCCCCCACATACACACGAGCGGAAGCGGAAGCGCTCGTCTCAGGCAGAATAAAAGCTCCGCGTCATCAAGCTACACCTTTGTTTTGAATAAGTGACCTCTAGCAGGGAAAAACGTCAGATTGTGGCTTTAAACGGTTTGTTCAAACACACGGATTCATTCAGCACTGGTGTTACATGAACCAAAATACAGCGACGCACCTACTTTTAAAAGACACTTCGATTATTTGACGTTAAATGCATTATTTAAATCACAGCATTTCCTGATAATAAAAAAAAACGTGACTTTACAGTCAGGAAAATACGGTAGGATATAGCAAATAATTTTGCGGACCCCCTGGCACTTTGCTGGTCTATAAGAAAGCCCAGTCTAGGCTCTGCCCCGGTACGGGTTGTGTCGAGCCATCCGTTAGTCTGGTTGTTTGATGAGAAAATTATGAAATGTAGTTGAAATAAACGCGTTAAGAAGCAGCTGCAGCAGAGCAGGACTTTTATTCTGTCGTGCGGAACTGAGGAAGAACTGATGACGGTGTAGTTTGATCTTCGGCTGACCAATCAGCAGAAAGGGGCGTATATTTCTACACGTGGGTGGAAATTATATTCAAACTGTTTATTAATTTTTCTATCTCTGAACGAAAAATCAAGCTGAATTCGTTTTTCTGGGGAAAAAATAAAAAAATGAGAGAACGGCTCCTTTTATTATTCTACTTTTCAATATTAGATTAAAAACAACTGAACGAATGATACACTGATTCAAGTGCACATTTGTATAATCTTTTATAGTAAGCATGGTTTTTTGGCTAATTGATTAAGGGAATTGAAGCCTGCATGTGTTATACATGAAAATAGAACCGCAAATCCAAAATCGTCAGCAAGATCACTAACGCGTCGTGGTGAATGCAGTGGTGTGATGTAACAAAGTAACAATACTTTGTTACAGTACTTGAGCATTTTTTGGGAGAATCTGTACTTTACTTGAGTTTTTATATTTCTGTCAACTTTTACTCCGATACATTTCCCCAAAGCATTTTCGTTACTTACTACAAAATAAATTTGATAGAGTGCAAGCAAGCATGTGCAAACAAGTGATCGCGCTACTGCAGTTGATTTCATTTTCCTTGTTGCGTCTGTTGCTATAGCAACTGCGCTGCACAGAGTGGGACACTCTTAAAGGAACACGCCGACTTTTTGGGACTTTAGCTTATTCCCCGTATCCCCCAGAGTTAGACAAGTCCATACATACCATTCTCATCTCCGTGCATCCCATAACTCTGTCTGACGCACCCACCGCTAGCCTAGCTTAGCACAAAGACTGGAGGTAAACGGCTCCAGCTAGCCTACTGCTCAATAAGTGACAAAATAACCCCAACATTTTCCTATTTACATGTTGTGATGTGTATAGTTACATCGTGTACTAAGACCGACGGAAAATGAAAAGTTGAGATTGTCTAGGCCGATATGGCTAGGGACTATACTCTCATTCCTGCGTAATAATCCAGGAGCTGGGTGCAGCGGCGCAATGATATCACAAACAATCCCCGACGCGCTCCCTGTGCAAGCAGGTTGTCATGTTGACGGAAGTTAGCCTAGTTTCAGGCGCTGCGTAATATCATCGCGCCGCTGCATTGCGCCTGTAGGCTAGCTGGAGCCGTTTACCTCCAGTCTTTGTGCTAAGCTAGGCTAGCGGTGGGTGCGTCAGACAGAGTTATGGGATGCACGGAGATGAGAATGGTATGTATGGACTTATCTAACTCTGGGGGATACGGGGAATAAGCTAAAGTCCCAAAAAGTCAGCGTGTTCCTTTAAACAGATAAAAACATAGACAACAGTACATGTTTTCCCATCACTATAAAGTAATTAATCTGTTGACTAGATGTTGTATTAATGCCATTGAGGCTAAGAGGATGCGAACATTAGTACCTCAAGCGGTTAAACATGTCAAAAACACACGCAAGTCTGACCCAAATGTTTAATGTCACGTTTGTTATCATCTATGTGCATTATTTTATATCCATCGGGATGCTTTTATGCAGCCGTTATGCAGTGAAGTGGCGTATTTGAAGCTAGTGACATGAGAAATCAAACTGTATCCTCACAGAAACATATAAACAAATCAGAAACACATTCAATTTCAGGGTTTTTTAGCATTACTGTTACATATTTTGATTAGATAACCATCAAGTGGTCTAAAATATAATCAAATAAAGTGTGAAATATACATGTACTGCGTCTAATTTCAATGCATTGACTTTATGTGTGAAGATGGCCATCTTTAAGCATGACTGTTTGGATTTATATGAAATGGTAACATTTTGCATTAACATTAAGGTTGATTAAAACATTTCAAAGTCATCTCTTACATTAGTTACTGTACTATGAATCAACATTAATGATCAAGGTATAATTCATATATGAATATTTTTTAATATTTAAAACTTACAATAAACAGTTTGCCTTCTTTATTCAAAGAAAACCAAATGGAAGCAACAGAGTTAAAACTGAACACAATCTTGTGAAGGCATTATTTACTGGCTTTTAGAACAATGATGATGAAACTCACCTGGAAAACACCCGCTGTGTTCAGCCTCTTCATCTCTTCATGCATAAACTAAACACTGCACATGTGTTTGAGAGCACTGGACTGGTGTGGTGTTCGTCAGGACCAGGATGAGTGAAAGACTGGAGCACCTGCAGATGTTCAGCTTGATTGATGAGGTGATTGATCTACTGTGATGAAGGCAAAACCCAAGATACATCTGCCCAAATATTGTCCCAACTAATATAGACCAACACTACATTTAAAAATCATAATGATTGTATGTTAAATTTGAATGTTAATATCTTTAGAAACACATCTAGCAACAACCTATAGACCTTCTGTTCTGTAGCCCCTCCTCTTCTATTATAGCCACGCCCCTTTCCAGCATGCTTGTTATGTTCAGTCAAGTCTCCTTCATTTATATAATGAAGTTAATATAATAAATATAATATAATAAATGAAGGTGCTTTTTACAATATAGATTCAAAGCAGCTTTACAGTGATAATGGGAAATTAACGTTAGAGATTGTTTTGCCTGTACAGCAGCTCTAGAAAAAAAGTTACTGTCCAGCTAAAGTTTTTGACTGATTCATTTCCATTGTAAGAAATCATTATGCATTTACTTTGCCACTTACATGACACCATTTTCAACCAAAACATAAGCAGCGTTCCGGCGGCTGGAGAACACAAACCCCGAAACTGAAACTATTTCAAAACCTCTTCCGGTTTGTATTTCCACAGCACGAAGGCAAGATCTTACGGATTCATGAAGGAAGCGCTCGTTTTAAAATCCTCCCGGTCTACTGACATTTGCTTCAAACATTACAATGCTCATGATAACGTTCGTTAACTCTACAATAGTAAATCCACTTCACCAGCTAATCACTCGTCGACAGCGAATAGAAATATACAGAGCTGCCGCAAAACGCAAAATTCTAAAGCGTGTAAATTTCTCTGCCGCATAAGGTCTATAGGACACCCAACAACTTGCCTAGCAACACAGCTGACAAATCTGTTACAATATTTCAAAATGTTTACTCAATATAACACTCTTTGAGCGTTTATTTGTAATATTCCAAGGTTAACGTTACCTCAAGTACAAATAACATCACGTTTTTGAAAGTATATAGTATCTTCCTAAAAGGGGACGGGGAGCACCAGCTCATTTGCATTTAAAGGGACACACCCTCAAAAAACTGACAATTTTAACATGCTATAAAAAATATCTGTGGGGTATTTTGAGCTAAAACTTCACATACACACTCAGGGGGCATCAGAGACTTATCTTATAAAAGGGGGGATTATAGGAGCCCTTTAAGACTTCCTGCTACAATGAATTGTCAAATGAAGACTTTTTAAGACCTGCAGAAACCCTGTGCCACCTCTGAGCAGCATTAAAAAGTGTGTAAAGGCACCTGTAAATTGTGTAAATTTGTGTAAATTTGTCAAAATATTGTTATTTAAAGATCAGTTATCTTAAAATTTCATACATTTTTCAAAAGAGGCCTACATCCGACATACGTCAACCTTCAAATGGCTCAATTATTAAAACTTCATCAGACTTCTAGTTCTTCATTTTGTATTTAATGTACTTTCAATGCATTTTACATGTTCAAATTTTAAAACATGCCAGGGTACGTTTGGAATGAATTATGGGATTATATAATTTGGACCGCAGATGGTGGCATTAAACTGAAATGATCTGCGTTAAGGGGGAATGGAGGACGGTGTTGCTCAGAATAGTTTCTGGACTGGCTCTTAGTTCTCATCTCTCTGTTCATTCACTGAAAGCACTGAGAATAACACGCAGAGACAGACCAATGAGCAGCTCTCGTGTGCTTCTTCAGCTCTTCTGGACATCGTTTTACTTTACAGATGATTCAGGGAATACCATAAAAGGGCCTTCATTGGGAAGAGGGGATATGGAAAAGCAAAACAGTCATATCTCGTTTCAGTTATGAATAATTTTTGACATCATGTGGAGAGAAACGATGAGAAAGTTTGGCATCAAGGGGTAAAAATACCAGCGCACAGCATGAACTCGGAGCTCACTGCTGATATTTCTGTGTTTGAGGTAAATCTGGATGCACTGACGCATTAAATATGAAACAAACCACATTACAGCATTTGAGTTTGGCTCTATAACCTCATATTACCTCCTGCTAACAGTGATTTCTAAAAGCTTAACAGCAACAGTTTAAACACTTGTTCACCAGCGACTTTTTCACATTCAAGAATCTTACTGAAAAAGCTAGTTTAGGTTTAACTGTTGACATTTTTATTAATTTTATTGAAGATTTTGGGAAACCAAACAGTTGACTTCAACAACATCCCAGTCCCATCAACAACATTCTTCAAAATATCATCTTTAGTAATCAACTTGAGGGTGAGTAAATGATCCCTATTTAAAACTATCCCTTTAAGGCTATTGGGATATTTGGCTTCATAACATTGCTCTACAGATCTAATACACACATACACACATTTCTTTACATTCACAGACTTAACCAACTGTGTTTATGTGAACTGTGTGTTTTTGACATAACCTTGTGTGTATTTGACGGTTTAAGCACAATAAGACGTGAAAGAGAACTTGGTTTAATACTCACGGGACGCTCCATCTGACACACAGCTTTCTGTGCGCGTGCTTCGGGTGTGTGCGCTCAATAAACCATATATCAGAAGTTTACACTGATGTGGCTTATAGATGAGAAACTCTCTTGATGATGAAGAACTGCAATGTCACGTGAGCATGAGCGCGATAGAGATGATCATCAAAACGAAAACATCTGTTAGGTTTTGAGTATCTGAGGCATGAGCTGTACAGGCTCCGCCCTCTTCTGGAAAGGGGGCGGAGCAGCAGCTCATTAGCATTTAAAGATACATGCACCAAAACAGCACGTTTTCCTTCCACTCAAAAATGGGCATTTACAACATTTTGAGCTGAAACTTCAGACACATTCTGGGGACGCCTGAGACTTGTTTCATCCTGTAAAAGGGGCATAATAGGTCCCCTTTAACTCTAATGTCAACAAAATCAAACTGGCTTTTTCCAGTGTTCAGATTTCTGGTCAGGAAATATATGCGAAATAATACGTTTAATTAGATAATGCATCATTTGCATATTTAAACATTTCAGAAAACTTGTAATACAAAGTTTGACATTCTTAATGCAAGTAATCAACTAGGGAATCTATTACATTTTTTAATCTAATCACATGTAGTGTCTTGCCTTAAAGTCACCTGTCGTGTCACCACCCTGTGTTTAATGTTGTTTATATGTCTGTGTGGTGTAAGGATGCTGATTTTCAGAAGGCAGACTGAGATGGAGAACGGGAACATGGTTTGTGTGACATTAGCACATTATTAGCTGTTTGATAACGTAGTCAAGCTAAATGCTAATCATATTATTACTGTTATTTGTCTGATGTTGTAGAGAGCGGCACCTTTGTGCAGCGTTTACTACAGTAAAGTTGAGCGAGTGGAGCTGGTGTGAGTGAGTGGAGGCGGGGCTCATTTGCATATTCATGAATCCGCATATACTAAATGAAGCAAGAGTGTCGAGTTACATTCAAGCTATTTAAGGCATTAAGAAATTTTTACAGGAATAAACTTTAAATATGTAATTTTGGTGATCAAAGAAGAGTTTAAGGGATAAAATGATTAACTACAGGGGGACTTCAAGAAGTTGCTCTGTCCCGATTGGTCATCAGCCAGACACATGTGCATCCTGTTGCAATGTTTTTATTGTTTCAGTGTAACAATTTTGGCCTCCAGCTGAGTAAAAAGGGCTTGCGTGTTTGGAGATTTTGAGAACTCGCAACAATAAAGAACGCAAGGCAACAAAAAGACACGAGACGAGATAAAGAACAGGAAGGCTGCCCTGTCGATTCACAAACCCTGTGTTGATGTGATGTCTACAAAGCCAGAGTGTGACCAATAACAGGACAGGCTTATAAAGGACAGGTGAACATTATTAGTGTCTCGTATTGACGCGTGGGGAAAATGTCGAGCCTCTTGAAAACAAGAACAGAAATGTCCGACCCATCAGTCTGAGTGTGAAGCATGCAGGAGGTTTGTCTCGTGTCAGTGTTCACGCCAGCCACAGCCACAGGGATCGCCGCATTTCCTCTTCCTCTCCCAGAGCGATCGCAGCTCCTGTGCCGAATGCTGCGGGGACGACAGCATGTCCACGTAACACTCCTTCTCACACAGCCAGCCCGAGTCCTGAACAACACACAATAACACACACACCTATTGTAATCCTATAACACTCTGGAATGGCAATGTCATGGTTGGATTCCCAGGGTATGCATGAACTGATCAAATATAGACCTTTAATGCAATGCAAGTTGCTTTGAGTTTTAATTGAATTTGTTAGATACCTTTATCCAGTTATTCATACGAGCTGCAAAAATACAAGGATGACAAAAACACAACTGCTGCACAAATCAACATGCATCAACCACCAGTGTAATCCTGTGCTGCAGAACACACTAAACCCCTTGACATCAATAAGCCATCTGTGTCCGGCCCATAAAAGCTGAATTTACAGTCACATATGGTAGTTTTTATTTCTTTTTCAATTTCAGTTTTAATGGCATAAGCATGATAGTTTTTACCATCAATACTGCCAAAGCATTACACATGACAAGATAAATAAATATACAATATTACAATAACAATAAGTAATTTATAAGATAAATAATAATTCACCGATCAGGCATAACATTATGACCACTGACAGGTGAAGTGAATGACACTGATGATCTCTTCCTCACGGCTCCTGTTAGTGGGTGGGATATATTAGGCAGCAAGTGAACATTTTGTCCTCAAAGTTGATGTGTTAGAAGCAGGAAAAATGGGCAAGTGTAAGGATTTGAGTGAGTTTGACAAGGGCCAAATTGTGATGGCTAGACGACTGGGTCAGAGCATCTCCAAAACTGCAGCTCTTGTGGGGTGTTCCCGGTCTGCAGTGGTCAGGATCTATCAAAAGTGCTCCAAGGAAGGAACAGTGGAGAACCGGCCACAGGGTCATGGGCGGCCAAGGCTCATTGATGCACGTGAGGAGCGAAGGCTGGCCCGTGTGGTCCGATGAAACAGACGAGCTACTGGAGCTCAAACTGCTCAAGAAGTTAATGCTGGTTCTGATAGAACGATGTCAGAATACACAGAGCATCTCAGTTTGTTGCCACTGACGGCGGAGGCAGTGTGATGCTTTGGGCAATGTTCTGCTGGGAAACCTTGGGTCCTGTCATCCATGTGGATGTTACTTTGACACGTACCACCTACCTAAGCATTGTTGCAGACCATGTACAGCCTTTCATGGAAACGGTATTTCCGTCAGAGTCTCCAAATTCCCCAGATCTCAATCCAGTCGAGCATCTGTGGGATGTGCGGAACAAACAAGTCCGATCCATGGAGGCCCCACCTCACAACTTACAGGACTTAAAGGATCTGCTGCTAACATCTTGGTGTCAGATACCACAGCACACCTTCAGGGGTCTAGTGGAGTCCATGCCTCAACGGGTCAGCAAAAGGGGGACACCACAATATTAGGAAGGTGATCATAATGTTATGCCTGATCGGTATATTAGTAGTTGAATTCAGGTGTGCAGCTGAAAGATGCTGAAAATTTTTTTTTTTTTCACCTGATATTTGCGAGGCCCCACAGCTGCCATCCAAATGCCCATGCTCACATCTTCTCCCTGTAAAACATGCATTTACATGCTGAACGACATTGTAAATATATACTGTATTCATCATCTGAATGAATTTGGCACATCGCCCATTTTAGCAGCATTTCTCTCGGCTCAGCGGTTTTGTAATAGTGACAATCAGATTAGAGATGTGTGATGTTTAGAGCGAATTAAATCGTTACAGACATATCTCCAAGCATTGATTCAAAGAGATCATCACTCATGAACAGGCTGCTAATGGCGTCACGCATGCCTTTGTCATTATGGATTTCTCTTTATAAGTATTTTTATAATAATATAGTTGCATGCTGGATAATTCTAAAAAGCAATCCCTTTGTATTTTGGACTACTGAGGATGAAGAGAGTATCAGGCGGCACCTGGTAAGCTTTCAGATGTTCAGCGTTGCTGGCCAGCCACTCCACCAGATCCCTGGATGCCACGTATCCAGATCCGCAGGCGAAGGCTGGATACGCAGGACTCGCATACTCCAGTTCCTGCCACTTACCCACACGATCCACGGCCCAATTCTGCCTGAAACTGAAGAACACTGTCCATAAGACAACTCAGTAATGACACGCTCACTCAGTCTCGCTCACTCGCTCATGCTCACTCACTCACACTCTCGCACACTCTCACTCTCGCACACTCGCTCACTCACTCTTGCGCACTAACACGCTATCTCTCGCACACGCGCTCACTCTAGCAATCACTCTCAAAATCACACGCTCACTCTCTCGCACTTACACTCGCTCACTCTCGCACACACTCGCCACTCTCGCACACACTCGCTCACTCGCAATCACTCTCACTCGTTCTCTCTCACTCTCGCGCACACTTGTTCTCTCACTCTCCCACAAACTCTCTCACTCACACACACTCTCACTCTCGCACACTCGGTCACTCACTCTTGCGCACTCACACGCAATATATACACTATATACACACACACACACACACACACACACACACACTCACCTAAAGGATTATTAGGAACACCTGTTCAATTTCTCATTAATGGAATTATCTAATCAACCAATCACATGGCAGTTGCTTCAATGCATTTAGGGGTGTGGTCCTGGTCAAGACAATCTCCTGAACTCCAAACTGAATGTCAGAATGGGAAAGAAAGGTGATTTAAGCAATTTTGAGCGTGGCATGGTTGTTGGTGCCAGACGGGCCGGTCTGAGTATTTCACAATCTGCTCAGTTACTGGGATTTTCACGCACAACCATTTCTAGGGTTTACAAAGAATGGTGTGAAAAGGGAAAAACATCCAGTATGCGGCAGTCCTGTGGGAGAAAATGCCTTGTTGATGCTAGAGGTCAGAGGAGTATGGGCCGACTGATTCAAGCTGATAGAAGAGCAACTTTGACTGAAATAACCACTCGTTACAACCGCGGTATGCAGCAAAGCATTTGTGAAGCCACAACACGCACAACCTTGAGGCGGATGGGCTACAACAGCAGAAGACCCCACCGGTTACCACTCATCTCCACTACAAATAGGAAAAAGAGGCTACAATTTGCACAAGCTCACCAAAATTGGACAGTTGAAGACTGGAAAAATGTTGCCTGGTCTGATGAGTCTCGATTTCTGTTGAGACATTCAGATGGTAGAGTCAGAATTTGGTGTAAACAGAATGAGAGCATGGATCCATCATGCCTTGTTACCACTGTGCAGGC
>CM031955.1:37566677-37571677 GCA_018749465.1 Paracanthobrama guichenoti
TTATTAAATGTTAGTTAATAATAACATTCATGTTCATGTTTGCTCACAGTGCGTTAACTAATGTTAACAGATACAACTTTGGATTTTAATAATGTATTAGTAAATGTTGAGATTAACAACAATAACTAAGATTAATAAATGCTGTAGAAGTATTTTTCATCGTTAGCTCATGTTAAGTAATGTTAACAGATGAAACCTTATTGTAAACCATATATTTTATTTTTTTCACAATAAATTTAATGCAATTTTTATTTGGTTTCCTAAAGAGTGTTTTATACTGGTGCATATAAATTTAAATTATTAAACATAATTTTAATTGTTCACTGAAGTGAAAACTGTCAATTATTTTAAATTGATTTGTACGGTTTAATTTCTTGCATTAGACATTTTATCTATTCAGTGAAAATCACTCTTTAAACCATTACAGGGAAATTAATATTAAGATATATTGAATATCATCAGAAGGATAAAAATACAGACTTTTTATTTTTTTATTTATTAATATTTATATTTTTCAATTCAGCTCTTATAACTACCAGAGGATAGAAAAACATAGAAAGTATATTTTATTCTATAAGGACGCATTAAATTGATCAAAAGTGACAGTAAAGATGTTACAAAAGATTCTATTTCACATAAATGCTGTTCTTTTGAGCTTTCTATTGATCAAAGAATCCTGAAAAATAAAATGTATCAAAGTTTCCATAAAAATTTTAAGAAGCACAATTGTTCTCAACACTGATAATAATCATAAATGTGTGTTGATCATCAGATCCTCATCTGAGAATGATCAGTGAAGGATCATGTGACACTGAAGACTGGAATAATGATGATAAATTCAGCTTTGATCACTGGAATAAATCACACTTCACTATATATTCACATAGAAAACAGCTGATCTACACTCCCCTAAAGGATTATTAGGAGCACCATACTAATACTGTGTTTGACCCCCTTTCGCCTTCAGAACTGCCTTAATTCTACGTGGCACTGATTCAACAAGGTGCTGAAAGCATTCTTTAGAAATGTTGGCCCATATTGATAGGATAGCATCTTGCAGTTGATGGAGATTTGTGGGATGCACATCCAGGACACTTAAGCTCCTGTTCCACCACATCCCAAAGATGCTCTATTGGGTTGAGATCTGGTGACTGTGGGGGCCATTTTAGTACAGTGAACTCATTGTCATGTTCAAGAAACCAATTTGAAATGATTCGAGCTTTGTGACATGGTGCATTATCCTGCTGGAAGTAGCCATCAGAGAATGGGTACATGGTGGTCATAAAGGGATGGACATGGTCAGAAACAATGCTCAGGTAGGCCGTGGCATTTAAACAATGCCCAATTGGCACTAAGGGGCCTAAAGTGTGCCAAGAAAACATCCCCCACACCATTACACCACCACCACCAGCCTGCACAGTGGTAACAAGGCATGATGGATCCATGTTCTCATTCTGTTAACGTCAAATTCTGACTCTACCATCTGAATGTCTCAACAGAAATCGAGACTCATCAGACCAGGCAACATTTTTCCAGTCTTCAACGGTCCAATTTTGGTGAGCTCGTGCAAATTGTAGCCTCTTTTTCCTATTTGTAGTGGAGATGAGTGGTACCCGTGGGGTCTTCTGCTGTTGTAGCCCATCCGCCTCAAGGTTGTGCGTGTTGTGGCTTCACAAATGCTTTGCTGCATACCTTGTTTGTAACGAGTGGTTATTTCAGTCAAAGTTGCTCTTCTATCAGCTTGAATCAGTCGGCCCATTCTTCTCTGACCTCTAGCATCAACAAGGTATTTTCGCCCACAGGACTGCTGCATACTGGATGTTTCTCCCTTTTCACACCATTCTTTGTAAACCCTAGAAATGGTTGTGCGTGAAAATCCCAGTAACTGAGCAGATTGTGAAATACTCAGACCGGCCTGTCTGGCACCAACAACCATGCCACGCTCAAAATTGCTTAAATCACCTTTCTTTCCCATTCTGACATTCAGTTTGGAGTTCAGGAGATTGTCTTGACCAGGACCACACCCCTAAATGCATTGAAGCAACTGCCATGTGATTGGTTGATTAGATAATTGCATTCATGAGAAATTGAACAGGTGTTCCTAATAATCCTTTAGGTGAGTGTACACTATAATATTTCACTATATTTATTGTATTTTTGATCAAATAAATGCAGCTTTTGTGAGCAGAAGAGACTCTTTCAATAATCTTACCGCTCCCAAACTTTTGAATGCCAATTCATTTTTATTCCATCAAGTCAGTGAAAAGCTGCCAGTGACCGATTCGAGGGAGATGAGCTCCCACAATCCATCCATTTATTGATCATGAAAACACAAGGCTGAATGAAACGCACTACATAATTCACCTCAACATACCGTATACTGTAAAAGTGAATCCTCCAGCTAAACCAGGGAAGCCCAAAGCGCTCCTGTGAGGCAGAGTGCCATCTTCAATCTGAGGGAACACACAGAATCAACTCATACTGATGAGAGGAAAACCTTTGGGATTGAAAGATGGACTCAAGCCACATCTTCAGTATCTACATTAATCACAGAGACTCCTGATCTGGGCCAATAAAACCCCTCCAGAACAGATTTGCATCACAGTTAGGCCTGTCACAATAATCAATATATCGATATTTTGCACAATATAAGTACATGACCTCAATCATTTTTTGTGATGCAATATATCGCCCATTATGTTTACATGATAATGAATGTCACCAACATTTTACTCGATTGTGCTGTCATCGTGCATGTTTTCCGTGACGGAGGCGAAAGTGTTTCTCGGGCAGTTCCGGTTATCGACAGGCGCGCCGCTTGAGGCGTTCTAGTGTTTTCCTGACGACTACTGACAGTTTGGAAGAATAAGCCCAAATGGACTCGATTTCAAAGCCGCGTATAAATGTAAATGCCAACGCAGAATGACGAGTGTTAAAGCCGCTTCACAAGGGAACATGTTTATTTACTATTTATTACATTTTTATTTCATTTAGGATAATATATTTATTTTTTACCCTTAATTTCCATGATCTGAAGAATTAAAAGGTTGTCATTTGAAAGTGTGTAGGTCTACTTGCGTTACTATGCTGTTATATTAAGACAATTAGTTATATTGTCTTAAAATGACAGTAATATCTTTTATCGCAATTATTTCTGGGACGATACATCGCAAAACAAAAAGTAGTTATCGTGACAGGCCTACTCACAGTTTTTGCACTTTCTACTATAACACATTGAAATGAAAGGAAGATGCTGCTCTCACAGATCCAAACTTGAGAACCCCTCCACCGTTATTCAGATGCACCGCTGACGTGTTGACGGACATCAGGCCGGAGGAATCCTGAGCCTCCCACAGAAGAGTTCCCTCAAAACCCTGCAGAAGAAGACCAGAGCGTTCACACACACACACACACACACACAGACACACAGACACACAGACACACAGACACACAGACACACAGACACACAGACACACAAAAACACGTCCTCCAGCATGAGTTGCATTATCAGCTTGACACCACTTGCTTCCAGCGTGTGATGCTGCAGCAGAAATGCTTGATTCTGATTGGTCAGTCGTGACATTCTGAGGTCAGTAATTTGTCAATATATATTATATAAACACAAACTTTTATGTTAGATTTATGTACATTTCCCTTAAAGCTACAATATGTAAGATTTTTGGATTAAAATGTCCAAAAAACATTAGAAGAGCGTTATATATTTTGTTGACTTGCGTTCGCAGTTTAAATTTACTGTAAATGAAATACTGTACTAAATATTTATTTTATATAAAATATATTTTTTACAAAATAATTTTTACTATAAAAATCAAAGCCATTATGTCTAACCAAGTTGTGTTCCAAATTTGAAGTTGATATCTCATGAGATTTTGCTTGGGTGCGGTACCAAAAATAGCCACCGGGTGTCACACATATTCCATAGATTTTTTTCCGACGCATTCTCCTGCAATAAAGGAGTACATTTCTGTCCAAATATCATTCTATCACAAAACAAAATATGGAACCTTGAGAGTCAGACCATTCAGACGATATGCGTTTTGTCAAGATTAGAAAAGGTTTTGATTACAAAAGTATTTCAAATACATTTTGTAATATGAAACCTGACACCGCCCACTAGGGGAGGAGCCTGCTAGAAGAATTTAGAGTACCGTTTCCATGGTAACATGTGCAATTTCAAAACGGTTTTCACAGGATGACACCTAATTTATGATGATCACTAAAATATGTGATACGAAAAAAGGCATTATTCTTTTTTATTTTTTTTTAAAGAGCGTCAAGTGTCCCAAGCTAGTGGGATGTGACAGTTAAGGGGTTAGACAGGAGAGCAACTGTTTGGATCATTGATGGACAAACTAATGATTGTTCTCCAGCTCAACACAGTTAGTCTTATTGTTTAAATCTGGTGTTGTTGATTTACCGCACAGAGTGCCATGTTTTACCATGTCTAATATGATCTCGCTCACTGCAGTGTGAACAAGTGTCTCATAGTAGCGCCGAGTGAACGCACAGTCGCATTATAACATCACTTTAACACACTCATGTGTGTAATATGATAAACAGTGCTGCGTTACCACACACACACGAGCGGAAGAAGTGGAAGCGCTCGCGGCAGAATAAAAGCTCTGTGAAATCAAGACGTCATCAAGCTACACTTTTGTTTTGAATAAGCGACCTCTAGCGGCGAAAAGTTACATATTGTGGCTTTAAACGTCCATCTTGTGTGAACGTTCATCTAGGCTCAAAAGTTGCTTGCTAGGATCTTTGTGTTTAAGGAGCTCATTAAATATTTCAACTCAAATCAATATTTAGTGTCTACTTATTTGCTTATGTGGTAAGTAAGTATGATAATGTACATCCGGTCAGTTGATACAAGTTCTTATATTGCTGGATGATGTACATTATCCTAAACTCAGTCGTTACTGTAGGTGTTTTTCTGCAAACGCTGGTGTGAATGAGGACTGAGCGCGTCACCTTGGGAA